>JABBOT010000034.1:0-473227 GCA_016165875.1 Acanthopleura granulata
TGTCGTATGTAGACATTACGGAGGGAGGCGAATAGGAGACTTGTCTCTATATTTGGACCGAGGACGACCCTTTCTTGGAGATCGGCTGGAAGATCTCCCTGGTGCGGGTGATGTATCCATCACATCCGCTTCTAATGTTGAAGGGACGACGTCCTCCAACGATCCAAACCTGTTAAATGTTTGGATGGGATCTCGAGTGGCCTTAGACAGACGTTCTGTATGGCCACTCGGTTTACTGGTTTTAATATTACTTTGAACTTTGTTATTGGATTTGTTTTTGTCGTTATGATTTTTAGAGGGCTGAGGTTCAGGTATATTTTTTCGGTATTCTTTACTGGTTTTATTTCTTCTACTGTGAGGGTCTGGGTTGAGCAGGAGTTCCGTTCAGGTTGAGCTGGACGTTCAACGTTGATCGGGTTAGGTTTGTCGTTTCCAATGGGCCAAGTCAAGGAAGTTTGAGTTGCAACAGATGTTGCAGCTCGCTTGACTACATTGGCAAACGAAGTCTGCGGTGTCGTACTCGAAAGTGAGGCCAATTTGCGGGCCTCCTGATAGGAAATGTTGTTTGTGGTTTTTAAGTTGATTATTTGTTTTTCTTTAATGAAAAGAGGACAGTCCTTAGAGGAGGCCATGTGATCTCGGCCGCAATTGCAGCACTTAATTGTGCTGCTGCAGTCAAAACCATCATGACCTTCACTGCCGCATCTGAAACAAACCAGTTTATTTTTACACTGGCCTTTGCCATGACCAAACTTTTGGCAAGTAAAACACCGTGTAGGGTTAGGTATGTATAAATCCACATTAACCCTATACGGGCCAATGTAGATATATGATGGTAGAGAGGTACTATTAAAGGTTATCAGATAGGTGTTTAATTTAAGGATGTTGCCAGCTTTTTTTGTTGTGAAACGTTTCACTCTGACAACACCCTGTGGTTTTAGTTCTGCACAGATTTCTTCTTCAGATAGGTCGAAGATATCCCCATCCCTGTCACGTATTATTCCCTGACAGCTGTTCAGGGTATTGTGAGGGGATGTAAAAACAGATATATCAGAAATCCTATTCAATGACAATAAATTTTTAGATTGTTGCTTCCGGAAACATTCGATTAGAATGTCTCCGGATCGCAGCTTTTTAACGTTTTTTAAAGTGCCTGCTGCACCCTCCAAAGCCCTCTTCAAAAGAAAAGGATGAATTTTAGAGGCCGGCTTTTGTTCACTCTTTGTTGAGAGAACAATAAAAGCCGGCCAACTTTCCTGTCGAATGTCTATAGAATCTGATAAAGCCTCCAGCTTCCTCTTTTTATCAGACCCTGAAATTTCCTGAGAAGACGATCTCAAATTAGAAGCATTTTTAGAAAGGTTTAGGGTATTCATAATAATTAATCACGGATTCACCCCACGTGTTCCCCACCCACCACGGAGTGCCAACAAGGGCGATGCCTGAACCTGGGGATACCCAGCAGGAAAGACACCAAGGATTCCACATGGGGTATACTCAAATAGATGGCCTTAATATGCACACCCCATTCCCCACCCGAGCTCCTCCATCACCCACCCTATGAAGGAGGTTGCACATTAGACACGGACTACTTGAGTGACCCTACAGCCACCGCCTCAAACGCAATCCCACGAACGAAATTTGAGAAAAAATCATTTGTTCTCTAAAGAGTGTTTATAGAGAGAAGTTTTGGGACCACGCAGAGGCAAGGCGTGACCAGCCGATTGATCGGATCGGGCCATCCGACCGCCCGTCTTTGGAGAAGTAAGGGCCGAAGTGGAGTGTTGGGCGTGAGGATCTCGCAAGATAAACCCGCCCTCAGCCACCAGGATCCCGTCATTCCCCATCACGGGTCGCAACCCACGGCAAACAGGTTGCCCCTTTTAGTCGCCTTGTACGACCAGCCCGGGGAGGCTGTGGAACTATTCTATTCACCGGAACCACACGGGAGAGCCCTAGGTTAGTCGCCTCGTACGACAAGCTTGCCTAGAGAACTGGGGCCCTATTCTTTTCACTCCCGGGAACCCCACGGGGGAAAAACTCTTAGAGCTAAATGTACAAAGGCTCTTGGTAAAATTAAGGTCGTGTCTAGTACCGAATGGGGTGATGACCGATGAGTTTTACTTAATTTATATCGTTCTCTGGTGAGGTCTAAAGTGGACTATGGGTCCATCATTTATGATTCCACTAGGAAATCATATCTTGAAATGTTAGATCCGGTGCATGACCTGGGTCTGAGGCTCAGCCATGGTTCGTTTAGAACCTGACCAGTAGAGAGTTTATACGTAGAGGCTAATGAGCCTTCTTTATATCACAGGCGTATAAAACTCAACCTTCAATACGCTACAAAGCTTAAAGCTCTCCCAACAAACCCTGCTTTCCAGTTTGTTTTCAATCCATCATACATAGATAAAAATGGTAAATCCCAACAAGATTCCTTGGTTTAAACATATTTTATTTTTCATTAGGGAACTTCATTAAGCAAGGATGCTTATTTTGATGCTTCGTTTGCATGTGTTTCATTGTGGTGGTGGTTAATTTAATAACAATAACAACATTAATTGAAAAATAAAGGACTGAGACATGAAATCATTAAATGGCTATCTGAGAGATGCAAAAACTCAGTGGGAAAAGAAGATAAAGCAGGTGTCCATAAGAGCTTGGCCATGGATTTACATAATGGGTGTTCTTGTACATATAAAGCTAAATATAGTTAAATATAGCTATAAAAGATTGAATATCTATATTAGAACCATGGTTATTTTAAACTATGTTAATGGTTTATGAATGGACTGGTTAAAACATATTTCTAAAATGTTCATAAGGCTGGTGGTTTGTTTTAAAGAAATCCTTTGGTATTTTTGATGAAAGTACGTACGCATTTAGTAATTTTAGTACTTTTTTCCTTCCTTACATTATATTGACCATACAATAGTAGTACGGTTGTTACATTTTCGCTATAGCCCGACTCTCGAATTGTTCTCAACGTATGTTTACGTTCCTCCTTATATAAAAGACAGTGATACTCAACACATGTTTACGCTCCTCCCTATATAAAGGACAGTGAATAAGGTAATGGTCCGCTGACTCGTTACCAAATCCACATCTGCAGGAGGAGGTATCGTTTAGATAATCTAATAACAGATCTACATTTACAGAGCTACAACCGTTTCTCATACGACACAGACAAATATTTTTCAATGTGTTTCCTACATAGTACCAATCCGACGGCTGGATTCTTTTGAAATGTTTGTTAAGTTTGAGTTTAAAGCTATCTCGATTATTTATCAATCATAAGTCTGGTGGGGAGGGGGGGGCATGTTCCAGTTGTTAATAGTTGCAGGAAAAAACATCCTCTTAAATAATTGGGTCCTACAAGCTAATGGTGTAATTTGCTCTGAATTACGGACATTGTAACTGTTACGTTCGTTGCGGGATGGTGGGATAAAATTTGATAAGGATGGAATTTTGTCATTAGCTGTACTGTGGAAAATATTTATTCGATGCATTTTGCGCCGTACTTTCAAAGGTAGGAATCCAGTTTCTTCATAAAGAAGGTTAGAGGGTGTACTCATGGTAAGACCAATAATTATTGGGATGCATTCCTTTTGTACTTTTTGTACTAGGTCTACATTGTTCTGAGTCAAATTGTCTCAGACTACATCTGAATATTCTAGACTGGACCTAATAAATCTCATATACAGAGTTCCAAGATTCGAACCGCGATTCACGATTGTTGCGTTACAGGCGATACGACCTTATCTTGTCTTTCTCAGCTGCAGATAGTATATCTCGCATACACTGTTCCGGATGATCAACCAAACATGCTGTGCAAATCCTCATCTGCCACGGCATACAGTACATGAACAATCGCTGACCGTGCCTGGTACATGACGGCTACTGACTTAATTGCTAGTTTCTGTTGATTTCATCCTGTGAGGTTCCCTAAGAGAGGTATTCCTTTGATGAAATCAGGCGGTGACGTTTCAGAGGCCCCCCGTCATGGGATGTCAGTCAGACAGTCCTGACAGAAGAGCACACCACAGATGGTAAAATACTTAACGGCCTTAGATTTATCGTCGTCTTCACAGGGATAACAACACGGTGTTATCCTCAACGTTCCCTTCAGAAGCCATCCTATCCACAATTTCTGCCTGGACGGGAGCAGTGGTCCCGAGTCTGTTGGATGTGATGCGTGATACATCAAACATATCCTTGTTGACTGTGTGGACTTTACTCCTATTCGGCAAAGATTCTATATTTGATTTATTTCACAGCGTCGCCGGCGATGCTGTCTTTGATTACTTAGAATATATAAGATTATATCATAAGATATGATTCCTTTTGACATTATACGTACGTTTCTTTTTTACATATACATATGAGAGTTTTAAAATTATTGTGGTTTTCAACTTTTAACCAAGGTTTAGTTGTTTGACCTGGTTTTAACCACGCCTTCCTTTTTCTTATGTTTTGCTTGTTCACATTTTCTTTCTCAAAACCATATAGCGGTTCGTCATTTGAAAACACATTGTGGCCACGATATGGTTGAAAAATTGCCGATAATCCTTCCATCAATGCCAAACTAAGTTGTGAAATCTGTCTATTGTTGATTCCATATTTCGTGACTACGTTTAATCGGCAGACTGGTGCATTAATGTAATGGTCATGTATTACAAGGTTACTTTGAATCGGGCAGGTACCCGAATGAAGACACAAGGGAATGTGCTTTACTCACTCAGCGCTGTGTAATACAAGCTTTATTCGCCACGATATGATTGAAATATTGCCCATGTGTCGTTAACATTTAAACATTCAAACGGTGATTCACGAATGTAGCCTTACAGGCGATACGGCCTTATCTTGTCTTTCTCAGCTGCAGATAGTATATCTCGCATACACTGTTCTGGATGATCAAGCAAACATGCTGTGCAAATCCTCATCTGCCACGGCACACAGTACATGCACAATCTCTGACCGTGCCTGGTACATGACGGCTGCTGACTATATTGCTAGTTTCTGTTGATTTCATCCTGTGAGGTTCCCTAAGAGAGGTATTCCTTTGATGAAATCAGGCGGTGGCGTTTGAGAGGCCCCCGTCAAGGGATGTCACTCAAGACAGTCCTGTCTACGTAAAAGCCATAATCATTCATTCATTCTAAAGCCGTCGGTATGGATTTCTGTAATAAAGGGAAACTTCATCTAAACCCTGAACTTAATTTTCTTCTTTTTTTTTTTTAAAGCGGTGAAGATTGTTGGGGAAAATCAATTATTAGCTGTTGTATTGGATAGTAAAAACTCTTAGAGCTAAATGTACAAAGGCTCTTGGTAAAATTAAGGTCGTGTCTAGTACCGAATGGGGTGATGACCGATGAGTTTTACTTAATTTATATCGTTCTCTGGTGAGGTCTAAAGTGGACTATGGGTCCATCATTTATGATTCCACTAGGAAATCATATCTTGAAATGTTAGATCCGGTGCATGACCTGGGTCTGAGGCTCAGCCATGGTTCGTTTAGAACCTGACCAGTAGAGAGTTTATACGTAGAGGCTAATGAGCCTTCTTTATATCACAGGCGTATAAATCTCAACCTTGAATACGCAACAAAGCTTAAAGCTCACCCAATAAACCCTGCCTACGACTGTGTTTTCAATCCATCATATGTAGACAAATATTCTAAATGTCCTAACAAGATCCCTCCGTTCGGTCTTCGTATACGGGACCATGTTGTGGAAGCTAACATCAAGCTAGAGGAGATAGCTCCGGTATCTTTACCGGAGTCTCCTCCCTGGCTTCTTCCACAACCTAAACTAATATTTCATCTACGTCAACATAATAAATCGAATACAAATCCTCCTATAATTCAGCAAGCTTTTGCTGAAATTAAGGCTAATTATCCAAATTATAAATTTATATACACTGACGGGTCAAAGGATGGAGACAGGGTTGCGGCTGCGGCTGCGGCTGTCTTAGAACAGCGGGTCTCTTCTCTTCGTCTTCCGTCTTCATCGTGTATCTTTTCTGCAGAAGCCAGGGCTATACTCCTGGCCTTATCATATGTTTCCTCTGGGCGTGCCCAGAGGGCAATGGTATGTAGTGACTCGCTCTCCTGCCTTTTGGCAATACAGAATAATAAATTCAAAAACCCGCTTATTCTGGAAATTTTAGCCTTACATAGAAAATTGATTAAAAGAGGCAAAGATATTATATTCTCTTGGATACCAAGCCATGTTGGTATCCATGGAAACACAGTCGTGGACAGGGAGGCAAAGGCTGCCCTAAATAAATCCGTATCAAAAGTTAAAATCCCATACGCTGATTTTAAATCTAATATTCTTAAGTATATTCGTCGCCTTTGGCAGGATGAATGGGACGTGCAGGTGTGTAATAAACTGCACGCTATTCACCCTGTCATTGGCCATAACTCTTATACACTGGGTATGTCTCGTAGAGACCAAGTGGTTTTAACAAGATGCCGTGTTGGGCATTCTCGTCTAACACACAATTTTATCCTGGATGGGAGCAGTGCTCCCGAGTGTGTTGAATGTGGTGCTGAATACGGCATCAAACATATACTGGTTGACTGTGTGGACTTTGCCCATGTGCGGCAAAAATTCTACACAGTAAACTCCATGTATGATTTGTTTGACAGCATCGCTGGCGACGCTGTCATAAAATATTTGAAGGCCATTGGCCTGTATCATAAAATATAAATTTTATTTTCATACGTACTAGTGATAAAACTTCCTTAATATGCTGGTTTTCGAGTTTTAACTGTTTTGGTTTTCTTACCTGATTTTAATCATGTCTGTACGTTTTTGGTTTGTTTTTAATGTTCTCATGTCACCATCGAAAACCTGAACTGTCTCGTGGTTCCACCTTGTTCTCGCCACGATATGGCTGAGATATTGCCGATGTGGCGTTAAGCCATAATCATTCATTCATTCATTCATTCGTGATAAAACTTCCTTAATATGCTGGTTTTCGAGTTTTAACTGTTTTGGTTTTCTTACCTGATTTTAATCATGTCTGTACGTTTTTGGTTTGTTTTTAATGTTCTCATGTCACCATCGAAAACCTGAACTGTCTCGTGGTTCCACCTTGTTCTCGCCACGATATGGCTGAGATATTGCCGATGTGGCGTTAAGCCATAATCATTCATTCATTCATTCATTCGTGATAAAACTTCCTTAATATGCTGGTTTTCGAGTTTTAACTGTTTTGGTTTTCTTACCTGATTTTAATCATGTCCGTACGTTTTTGGTTTGTTTTTAATGTTTTCATGTCACCATCGAAAACCTGAACTGTCTCGTGGTTCCACCTTGTTCTCGCCACGATATGGCTGAGATATTGCCGATGTGGCGTTAAGTCATAATCATTCATTCATTCATTCATATGTTTCCTCTGGGCGTGCCCAGAGGGCAATGGTATGTAGTGACTCGCTCTCCTGCCTTTTGGCAATACAGAATAATAAATTCAAAAACCCGCTTATTCTGGAAATTTTAGCCTTACATAGAAAATTGATTAAAAGAGGCAAAGATATTATATTCTCTTGGATACCAAGCCATGTTGGTATCCATGGAAACACAGTCGTGGACAGGGAGACAAAGGCTGCCCTAAATAAATCCGTATCAAAAGTTAAAATCCCGTAAACTGATTTTAAATCTAATATTCTTAAGTATATTCGTCGCCTTTGGCAGGATGAATGGGACGTGCAGGTGTGTAATAAACAGCACGCTATTCACCCTGTCATTGGCCATAACTCTTATACACTGGGTATGTCTCGTAGAGACCAAGTGGTTTTAACAAGATTCCGTGTTGGGCATTCTCGTCTAACACACAATTTTATCCTGGATGGGAGCAGTGCTCCCGAGTGTGTTGGATGTGGTGCTAAATACGGCATCAAACATATACTGGTTGACTGTGTGGACTTTGCCCATGTGCGGCAAAGATTCTGCACTGTAAACTCCATATATGATTTGTTTAACAGCATCGCTGGCGACGCTGTCATAAAATATTTGAAGGCCATTGGCCTGTATCATAAAATATAAATTTTATTTTTATACATACTCGTTATAAAACTTCCTTAGTATGCTGGTTTTCGAGTTTTAACTGTTTTGGTTTTCTTACCTGATTTTGGTCATGTCCGTGCGTTTTTTGTTTGTTTTTGGTGTTCTCATGTCACCATCGAAAACCTGAACTGTCTCGTGGTTCCACCTTGTTCTCGCCACGATATGGCTGAGATACTGCCGATAATCATTCATTCATTCATGTTATAAATTTACATAAATACATAGTTTCAATCACAACCCTGGCAGGTTACGACAATGTCAGGTGACAAGTATGTTCCGCGCTTGGAACAATTACGTCACAGCCCACAAACAATGGCTGCGTTTCTTGTTAACCGATAGTGCATCGTCAAAGGTCAATTTCCACTGTCGTAATAGCTGTTAGAAAAATGTTCTTGCCGAAATGAACATAATATTGTCAAACCTGTTTAACAAACTTAACTTTGAACGTGCGCTGTCTTTTAGTTTAAGTGCTACTCGTGAAAGATTTGCTGGCAATTTATTCCATATCAAGGGACAGGGCGTACATCTATATAGAGAATATTTCATTGGTGTTTTACGCCTCACTCATGAATATTTCACTTACGACGGCAGCCAGCATAAGGCTGGGAGGAAACCGGGCAGAGCCCTGGGGAAACTCACGACCATCCCCACCTACGGCCGGAGACGAAGCCAGCATGAGCTGGATTTAAACTCACAGCGACCGCATTGGAGACAGGCACGGTCACGGAGGCCCCCATAACGTTGAATACATAATTAAATCAGTGACTGGCAGAATTTAAACGTGGCGAAATAGAGGTATTCTGATATTTTGCACACAGCATTTTGTACACGGCATTGTGGTGCCGATTGCCCACCTGTTCGATACTTGGAGTGGGCAGCAAAGAGACGTACTTATTACCCCATATCACATTGCCAGATGAAAAAATAAGGATCGTTTGATCGAATAGCACATAATGGAAAGGTTTTCTTATGGAAGGTGTTGTATAGATGAAATCAATGTGTGTTGTGCAGTTTTACTTTTCGTTAGAAATACCTTCAAATTTAAACCTGTGAGCTTTATCTGTTTTTTTTTCTTGCTGAGTTTATGACATAAGGATCGCCGTAAGCTAAGTCGAAACACAAGCTCTTTGCTAGTAAGCAGATCGAAAAAAGACGCATAATAAATGAATGAATGAATAAAATAAGGCAGTTTTTACTCCTATCGTGCCGAGGACTTTGGACGCAATAAACATGATACTGTTTTCACTAAAATGTTTATGTAAGAATGCATGGTTGTATATGGTACATTTTCATGCTAGTCCAAGGGGAGGTGTACGTTCAACACAATACGGCCAGCATTGCAGTACATCAAATGTCAATTATGACAGTTGTAATGAAACTCCTGGTAGTTAGAGTCTGGACACCAGGGATGTGGATTTGATGAGGTCCGCTGCTTTTTCTCCAATCATAACACAGGTGGCGTTTAGATTGGCTGAGGTGATTGTCGGCATAATGGAGGCATCCGCCACTCGCAGTCTCTCGACTCCCTTCACTCTACAAAGGACAATCCACTTGTAAAGAATACAATAATAAAAGACAGAAGTATACAGGAGCGACAACAATGCGATGGTTGATGGTGGCCCACAAGTCACACGTACAACTTAACACTGCAATATACGGCAAGACAGTCCGTAAAACCATACCAGTTCACAGACGTGTTTCCAATTCAAAGCGCTGGCGCATGGCATAGGTATAGAATTTTACGTCGTTCTCAAGAATTTCACTTATAATGCGACGGCTCAGTCGGTTAGAGCGCTGTCGCATCCCAATGACCCGAAGCCTCCCACCAATGGGATCACTGTGAGTTCAAGTCCAGCTCCAGCTGGCTACCTCTCCGGCCGTACGTGGGAAGGTCTGCCAGCAACCTGCGGATGGTCATGCGTTTCCCCCAGGGTCTGCCCTGTTTTCTCCCACCATAATGCTGGCCGCCGTCGTATAAGTGAAATATTCTTGAGTACGGCGTAAAACAACAATCAAATAAATAAATAAATAAATATAATGCGAGAGCGGGCAGCATTATGGTGGAAAGAAAACGGACACAGCCCGGGGGAACCCCGCGACCATCCGCAGGTTGCTGGATTAGTGTATTTAAAGCCCAACATACAAGAGTTACCAGTATTCTATCATCGTCTCTGAGTAGCATTACGTTAAGTGAGACAACGCTAACCCATGCGGATGAGCTACTCCCTGTCGAGAAATTCAAGACAGGGCAATATTTTACAGGTATGTATCGCTTCTATATTGAACCTATCACGGTTGTCAGCTCTATAGGTGGGGGAAGCCGGAGTGCTCTCGTTTCCGAGCTGCTCCCACGATAACATTGTGGTTATACTGTTGCAATACGTATTTATTTCATCGGTGTATTGCGCCGTACTCATGAATATTTCACTTAAACGACGACTTAACCTTAACCTTACTAAACAACGTTCTCCGGCAAAACTCGGCAACAGTCCCCTATATCCGCAAGGGCCATCTGCTTGTATGGCTTTTGATTGGCAATAAATCAAGGCTATTACCAAGTGCGGGAAATACAACTTGTGAACATGGACATCCTTAAATAGTGATAGGTATTTAAGTGATAATATTACTTAGATTTTCCCAATATTTTGTTATTAACAATTGAGTGACCACCACTTACAAAATTTAAATGCTCATTTAGAATATTTGTTTGCTTTTGTGTGATATACCTGGGATACAATATTACTGAGCGTGTCACTTGTGATGCACATGTATCCTAGGAAGAATTAATTTGGTTTCATATACAGCAAGTTTGAACAATAGGCCTATTTGTTTCAGTTTTACATTGCCAGGCTTATCATTATCCTGTAATCCTGTATCCACCCAAAGTTTTGTACCTCACACACTTTTTCCAGCTTATTAATTTTTCTGTAAGAAGTGGAACTTACCTTTAGCTTGAAAATACTTTCACTAAGTTTGTGAATTGAGCCTTGGATATGAGATTGTACCACACATTGATTATAAATTGAACTTCCCAGTGAAACTTATTTAATTTGGTGATCTGTATATGTTTTCTTCTTCGTTTTATAGCATACTGTACCAAGTATTTATATTTAAATGAGCTAAAGTTGCAAGAGTAGGTGTAAATCCAAAGCTGTGGCCCATAAGAACATTTACATGAAATATATAATGACAGCCAGATTTGATGTATAACTAACAAGGTAATATTTGTTCCGCTTAATTCACCATTTCAGCACGTAAAGCCATATATAATAGAGCCAGTATAAGTCAATGTCTTTTGACCAGTCATATATGTTTGACTTCAGCCTGCATCATGTTAGTTGGAAAAGAAATACTGAAAGTCTAACAAAATAATATTGCTATTGTTATTTTTGGGGGGGGGGGCATAGCAAAATTTGGATGCAATTAATTATATGCTGTTTTGCAGCTCAAGAAAATATTAAATTAAATACCACAAAAAGTGGTAGGTGAAGCAACAGAATCGAATATAACATCCCATATACAACAACATTCATACTCTCTACTAAGAAAAGTAATTGTCCCTGGTCTAATAAAGTGTGAATTATACTGTACATTATGATATAGACCTCTGTAAAAGAACGTGTTGTTATGTTTGAATGTGGCGTTATTCATAATTCTTAAGCTTTTGGGGGCTATGAATCCTACATATCTGCTCAAATATCCTCAAGCTCACCATATGGTGATATCTCATCAACGGTGAGTACATCTGTCGCACAGATACGACGCCTTATGCCATCATCTCGCTGGACTCAATATAGCAGATCGTCAGCTGTGTATTTTCCGTCAAGCATGCCAGACCACTGGTGAGGGTCGCCCCTCTGATTCTCTTGGCAGCGGAGCCGATGGAGGCAATGACTGTCACACTTTTCCTCTCGATGATCCAAACTTTTTTTTTTTTTTTTTTTAAACAGAAAACTTTTCCGCGTTCCAGCTTGACCTAATATAACAGCATTTTGGCCTGCCAATACTAAGTCATACGCTATCTGCTGTCCGTCCGGTAACACTATCATGCTGACACACATTCAGCGAAACAGAAAGTGAAAAAACATACAATCCGTACTAGCAGCTAGCCCTTACGGGTGTAGGCGAGTGTTCCCGAATTTTGCCGAAGAGCGTTCTTAAGCAATGTTCGACGCTTGGTGTGACCAGTGTTCAGCTCGTCCAGGACTAATTAACGCTTGTCTCAGGCGAGTTTGACGCCTACGATGGTCACGACTTAAGAATAAACATTTCTTGAGCCGTGCAGATGTATATTGGTGTTCGATCTGATAAATTCGTTAAGATATCTCCGACGAACGAGAAGCGGGTGTGCCGCTTTCGTGACTTTCAAGATGGCGTGTGACAAACCTTTAGGTTATGATACCATCCAAGGTATCTTATATTGTAGTATTTTATTTTGCTCTACTGGTTGGTTCCAAGTGCCAGTGGCCCACGACCAACCACAGGTTCCTGGCCAACCTTCCCACGCACGATCAGAGAGGAAGACAGTGGTCGTTGGAAATAATTCACAAATGCCAAAAGCACATACCACCAAAGTCTATCGGATGTACGGGCAAGGAATATTTTTTTCTTTTTATATACTTAGATAACAAAAAATCACCAACCTACCGGAGTTTCGTATCCACCACTGTGGTTGGGTCGTTGACCTTGCCCATCTTACACGTTCCACATGGGTGATAGGTATTCGTTAGGGTCTTCGCAAACTCGGCCCAGTATTCGTCTGTAAACGGAGCTTTCTGGTAGTCCGGCAGTACTCGCCCCGTGTGCCGTGCACCTACAGACTTAAAAGGATTTGTCTTCACCAGCTCCATCACAATTTTTACACCTAAATGAAGAAATATAACATTTTTATGTGAGTGAAGCAGTAGTTATCGGGTTTCAACAAAATGGTGTTCCGAGAAGTTATATTGTTAGTTAAATATTTATGCTATTTACTTGTTGTTTAAGGTCCACTCAAGATTTTTTAACTTATGGTTTTTATGATTGGTTTTATGGTTGAAGCAAATGAAAACAGGCACAATAATTCAGGTTATATTTTATCAGTAGTTTGATTTGGGCTTCAGATCATACTCAAGAATGTTTCACTTTTACCGCGGTTAGCATTAAAGCTGGAGGAAATAAGGCAGAACCAAGGTAAAACACCACTTCTCGTTCGACACTTTACCTACATCTTGGTATACAATCAGAATAAGGGAACCTCGGTCCAATAAAGGGAGTTATGCAAGAGTAGTTACAACGTAAAACTGTCGTTTTCGTTCTTCCATATCTTAACATAGCATCAACATTATGCGTGTATTTTACCTTCAACAATCGATGTGACGTCCCTTTGATCTGCCAAAACGTAGTGATTTATAATCGGTAGATGAAGGGGATTGTGGCTGGCTAACCGCACACTTCCTCTGCTTTTTGTGCTGGTATTGAGGACAATAACGCCGAAACCATGTTTCCCTTCATTTCCTTCAAAAATGGCATCAAATACCTGTAATGATTAATAAAATGGAAGGAATGACACCCAATGCAGCTACTCATAGTATATTTATATCACTCTTTGCAGAATAAATTTTCTCTAATGTCGATGTGGTGCTGAATACGGCATCAAACATATCCTGGTTGACTGTGTAGGCTTTGCCGATGTTCGGCAAAGATTCTACCCGGTAAACTCCATATATGATTTGTTTGACAGCATCGCTGGCGACGCTGTCATAAAATATTTGAAGGCCATTGGCTTGTATCATAAAATATAAATTTTATTGTCATAAATATTTGTCATAAAATTTCCTTAATATGCTGATTTTCGAGTTTTACCGGTTCAGGTTTTCTTACCTGATTTTAATCATGTCCGAACGTTTTTGGTTTGTTTTTAATGTTCTCACATCCCTATCGAAAACCTAAACCGTGTCGTGTTTCCACCTTGTTCTCGCCACGATATGGCTGAGATATTGCCGATGTGGCGTTAAGCCATAATTGTTCATTCATTCTCTAATGTCAACTGAGACTCAAATTCTGCTTCAAAGCCACTTCAGTTCTCAAGGCCCAAAAAGTAAAGTAATTATATTTGCTGATCAAACTGTCTAAAGACCATTGTGTACAACATGTACACAAGATGTGTACCACAGGTACACAGTAATTGTTACAAATCTGCACAGGAACATCCATGTGTGCTTGGCATAGGACATTTTTGTGTAACTCCACTATCAGTGTGAACCAAATTGTGTACCTGTTGCACACATGTTGTACACCTTGCGAGCCACACAAACAGATCTGTACAATACAGTACAAATTTGATTTCCATAATAGATCACCGTTTCCAGGTGTTTTTATCCAGGATGTGAATTCATGCACCAATTTATTTATTTATATATTTATTTGATTGGTGTGTTACGTCGTACTCGAGAATATTTAACTTATACGACGGCGGTCAGCATAATGGTGGGTGGAAACCAGGCAGAGCCTGGGGGAATTCCACAACCATCCGCAGATTGCTGGCAGGTTTTCTCTCGTACGTTAGCAGAGAGGAAGCCATCATGCACCATGTTCAGGTTCAAAACATTATACTTCTCATGATGCAAAGGATTAGTAATTATATCTGTTGAGAACTCAAACCCTCGTTCACCATACCTTGTCGCTGATGTCAACCATGTTTTGGGGTCGCCCGTTCTTGCCCGTACCCATGAGTCCATTTGTGCTGATCAGCTGTATGTCCGGATTCGGGTTATCTTTAAGCTGATGCTTTGTCCGGATGAGAGCAGTCCACTCCAACCCAGTATGGGCCATTGGGCCTGCAACGTAAATTAGTTCTTTATTTCATTGATGTTTTACGCCCAACTCAAAAATATTTAACTTCTACGACGGCGGCCAGCAATATGGTTGGAGGAAACAGGATTGAGCCCGGGCAACCCACGACCATCCACAAGTTGCTGCAGGACCTTCCCACTGCAAAGTAAATGTTTATTCATTAATTTCTTCGATTAAAGTTTCAGGCCTTACTCAAGAATACTTAACTTATAATGTCTGCAAGCAAACGACTTATGGTGGAAATCTGCCTTTCGATAACAAATGAGTACGATCGTCTCGCACGTCGTGTTGAACCTTCGCATAAGCAGGAATCTAAATTTTGACAGGCAGAAATTTGATCCGGTGAGCTCACGGTCCTGTTACTGGGTGTATTGGCTCCATGCCTACTCAGTGACAAGATTTAAAAATATATGGTGCCTGTAATCCAAATATTTGGTCGACGCCTGGGAAACTATATAGCGAATTTATCCTGAAAAGACCCACGAGTTCAGCGCCATAGAGCAACATAACAGCCTAAACCCTAAATATGGCCTAGACGACAGACGCATATGGCGTCGGCGTACCCTACTGTCCAGTCGGGGTTATTATATTAACAGCTCACCTGTTCGCTGCTGTTCATATAGATCTGAAATCGCTTTAGACGCCTTGATATCCGATGTTACTGACAATGGTTGGTCGATTTCGAACTCAAGGCCAATCACAGCCGTATGGTTTTGGAGATTGTTTCCCACAGGCAGATCTCGATGAACGTGAATCTGTGAAGATTCAGTATTATAGTAGTTAGAAATAGTGAAATGACTCGAAACGAAAATAGCTTTCGTTGATATTATTGTATCATTTACACCAACTATTGAAATAAAAGTCGAATGGCATTCACCGTTTCAGCGGTTACGTGAGACAATTTGTTAACTACAACAGTGTTGTCGCTGCTCTAGTTCTGCTTTCTCAGCTGCGTGTCCTTTATAATACTATTTACTTAGTTATTTGACTGGTGCTTAGCGCCCTGCGGAGAAACTTTTCATTTTATGATGTATTTCAGGTTTATCGGTGGAGAACATGAGAATACACGTCTGGCACATGTCAAACAGAGATGTTCCATGATAAGTAATGTCACCTTCTTTCTTAAACAGTGTATGTAGTAATTGCTGTATTTATTTATTTCTTTGATTGGAGTTTTATGTCGAACTGTAGAATATTTCACTTATACGGCAGTGGCCAGCATTATGGTGGCGGGAAACCGGGTAGAGTCCGGAGAAAACCGACGACCATTCGTAGGATACTGGCAGACCTTCCCACGTACGACCTGAGAGGAAGCCAGTGTGAGTTGTGCTTGAACTTACAGCGACCGCATTGGTCAGAGGCACCAGGGTCACTAAGCTGCACTAGCGCCCTACCCACCTCGGCCGCGGAGGCCCCATACTTACTATAGATTCTTGTGATAATACAATTACCCCATGTGTTTCTAGGTGTTCTTTTGGCCCTACCCCCGACACCATCAGTATTTGTGGGGAACAGTACGCCCCTGCTGAGAGTATCACCTCCCGCCGAGCACGGATGGTTTCTGGACGGCCATTGCGGACGAACTGGATTCCTCGAGCCACCATGTGGGTAATAATGACCTATAATGATGTAAATTCCGAGAAATAACGTAGTGGAAAATTTTCTTACCATTTGACCTCGTAGAAATGATTAAAGGATATATCACGAAAAAATCCTCAACTTCATTTGGCCTTTAGTTTATTTGTCTGAATGTCCCCTCGTTTAAAGAAAAACCAAACATAGTTCAGATTAAAAAATGTGAGAAAATATTTACAAATAGTGGTATCCAGTATTTTTGTTCTTTTTTCGAGTTACGGTGAGGAGAAAAGGGCATTTATTTGATATCTGGGTCCACATTTGGAAACTATCATTTCCCATAATATTGTTCTCAAAGAGGAAGTGATGCATAGGTTTTAGTTTTTGTCTCCATAGTTACTTATAACAAATATCCCGTCAGTAATATTTACCTTTGTAACATAACAGTGTGTAGCTATATGTAGGTTTGGTCGAGACTGAACCGGTCGCAGGAAGCATTCCGCAGAACTTTGTCGAACTCCATCCCCAACTGTACACTGTGCCTGCATCATGCCTTCAAACACGGGGAAGCAATTCAACAAGTTTGAAATCCTTTGGATGGTGAAATCTCGCTTTACAGCGCAACTGGCACGCTATGAGATTAAACTTCTGGTGACGTGTTAGTCATATAATTTTGAAAAATGATCACGTTGAGAAACAGGATTCAGCATTGCACTGCAGGCCATCTATTAGCTTATGCGAATTAGAAATGTAGTCACTAAGATATAACTGGCTGGGACGTCAATGGTTTAGGTTGGAAATTCCCTAGACAGAGACGTTGCGTAACAGGCTTGCTATTTCCCTGGCCAAGGGAAGCCTCCCCCCACCTCCTTCACAGACCATACAGCCGCTATAAAAGGGGTATATATCTACTGAAGTGACCTTAAATACAAATGAAAAATAGAAGACTATTACTTTTTTGCATAATTGTCACACAAGAGATTGTGTGCATAGATTTATTGTTGGCGCTACTTGCATCACTTGTTTCTTTGATTTCTGAAATCATTATGTGGGAAAATTTTAAATGAGTATTACCGATTGGGTCATCCGTGTTACAATCTGTTGCTCTGTAACCCATTTCTTTGCCGGCTTTCATGAAAATGTCAACCAACGGGGACCTGTTGGCTTCCGAAACCATAATTTCGCCAGTGTTGCCATGAAAACCTGCAAAACAATAAATAAAAAGGATTTTGTTTTATGATATTCGCCGGTAATGTAGTATCTAATCGTGACATTGAAACAGAATACAGTTAAATATATCCAACAATTAAATCCTTAAGTTTCTTGTTTGTAACACGTTACGATTCAGACAAGACAACTACATGTTCAGCACATTAAACTTATGCCTTACCTGAGTCTTTAAGTTTCTTGTCGAGACACGCCTCTGATTTCTTGAAGAAAGGAAGCACATTAGCGTAGCCCCATCCTGTGCAGCCCAAGTTTCTCCAGGTGTCGTAATCGTGTGGGGTCCCCCGCATATACATCTGATAATTAAGGGCTCCCGAGCCCCCAAGAACTTTACCACATACGGAATTGTACACCTGCATTTAATTGAATGTAAACACAGCTTTAAACTGAAAATCGATGGAGTGTCTCCTGTGGTGTTAGGGAGAGGAGTAAGTTATCTTTTACATGGACAGTTAGAGGAATAAAACCCTAACTGAGGTAAATTGACAAGAAGTCGTATTTAACCGGTTACGTGTGACCACGTCCCAACCAGGGCCTGGTTTCATGAAGGGAACTTCGCTAAATAAGCCGTTAACTGCCATGAGAGCGTGTGTTGTAGAGGTATACAGTGCACTTAGCAGTAAGTATGCCTCGTGAAACTGGTCACATCACACAGGTTTATTTCTATGCTATAGTCATTTACTTTATAGTCTCCTAGAGACGACGTAAAACCGCAAGCATAGGTATACATACATACAATCTGGTAGTGATAAACTCGTACAGCTGAGCACAGTCCTATTCATGAAGAATGCTAGACTATGGTTTTACATCACTGTTAAACTAGCCGGATGTGGAACCAGGAATCTGAGCAAATAACTGACAAAACATTGTGAGAGAAAAACTAACCTGGTCACGGTAGCCCTTAAATGAGTTTTTCTCCGGCAAAAGTTTGAAGCCCCAATCGCAATCGGAATCCGCAAGATTTCCACATCGACCTGGTATTGCGATATCCGGGTAGGATCGGTCGTCGCCCCCTGCCTCAAGAATCAGTACGGTCTTGTTGGCGTCCTCTGATAACCTGTTCGCGATTACGCAACCGGTGCTTCCTGCTCCAACTAGAAAAATAAGGTAATCCCTTTCATTATATCAGAAAACCTTTTAACAGGGTTGAAATAAAAAAAATTACTTCTTGGAACGATTTGTAACGTCTTAGACTTAGATAAAACGCACACTGTGTACCCATGATTCACACACTGTATATCAATGATTCACGCACTGTGTACCCCTGATTCACACATTGTTTACCCCTCATTCACACATTGTGTACTCCTGATTCACACACTGAGTACCCCTGATACACACACTGTGTACCCCTGATTCACACAACGTATGCCCCCAATGCACGAGACATTGTGGATGTGTTACACAATTACAAAGTGTACTTACTGCTTTTACGCAAAATAATGCAGAAGAGCAGTTTCATCATAATAGTTTTAGAGAGTGGAGGAGACCGGAGTGTCTGGACTAAACCCTTTACCGTCCCTTTCCGCAGAGATACTGGTATAAAGGTCTACTGCATACAGAGTTAAACCAGAGCAGCGACGAAAGTGTGATAGTTGACAAAGGATCAGATACAGCAAGTGAAATATTGCCACTCTTTTCAGTTTACCGCAGTTATGGTTTTACTCCAATTGTTCATGTAAGTGTGTAAGAAGTAACAACTCACAAGCCCCTTAGCACCATACAATTTATTAGACGTCACTGGTCTAGAATTTCTCAAAACGCTGTGTTGTCAACACGTTAAAAGCAATACAAAGCGGTTAGCGCTCTCTGATGCCGATGTCATGGAAACGTTTTTGGTACATTCATGTCGGGTTTGTTTTGATCTGTCCATCTCAATTATAGAAATAAATTCCTTTCTCCTTGTTTATATACATATAGTTCTGATTTCTGTATGTTATGAATCTTTGTTCTCTTTAACCTGTATTGTGTGAATAACCCTTAATCCTGGTCCTAAATACAGTTGTCTTTACCACGAAAGTCACAAAGGTCAAGGGTTTGGCGACTTCCGGTCTACTTAAAGCGGCCATGTGCGTTTGGTTTTGGGTCAGTAATCATAGCGGTAATCTGACTACAGGTGAACTTGAAAATTAGAAAAAAACTTGAACATCTTTTTTTAACCCTAGGTGCAGAGCGTAATGGTATAAACCCACTTGTGTGACCAGTTTAACGGGTCATCCCATGGGAAGTAGGAATTATATTAGTATTAACTCGTATGGCTTTAATGTCGTTCGTTCATTCGTTCGTCTGTCCGTCCGTCCTCCCGTCCGTCCTCCCGTCCGTCTTTCTTTCATTCATTCATTCATTCATTCATTCATTCATTTTGGATTTATTATTATGTTTTGCTGCCATGACGAATAGTTATTTTCGTCATGCCATAAAATAGCCATGTTGGCGCTATGAATTACAAGGGCAGCAGTATCGAGGGCGTCTTACGTGCACATATCTCGCTTTGTAGCATATGGCTTTAGATTTTCTTGTGTTGAGTGACGATTTCAACGTCATACAAAATTAATACCAGAGCAGGTGTGCTAAGGATATCCTATCAAACTCACTGACTCTAGTATTTACATAACCTTTACAAAGAACATAATTTTGGGTGAGTATGTATGGGCTGGGGGTCTACAAATTGTGGAGCTCTGCGTCATAATTGTGTGTTAACTCAGGGAAAGAGGTTTTGAATCCCTCGTCTTGATAAAAAAAAACCGAAGTTGAATATATTAGCAGCGGCATTTGAAGTCAAACTCATTAACAAGTTTTCTTTATTAACGATAACATTGAACACATGCGTGACACACGATTTGCGATACAAGTTAAATTTACGCGCCCAAAACATTCATACTGTTGGTCAAGAACCATTGACCGAGTGTGTTGGATGTGACGAGCAACACGGCATCAAACATATCTTTGTTGACTGTGTGGACTTTGCTCATATTCGGCAAGGATTCTACACAGTTAACTCTACATTTGACTTACTTAACAGCGTCGTTGGTGATGCTGTTATTAAATTTTTGAAGGCTGTTGGCCTTAGTTTATATACATGTGTATATTTTTTATTGTATAAAATGCCAAACAATTGTGGTTTTCGACTTTTAACTAACATTTACTTTTTTAACTGGTTAAAAATGTTCGTCTGTTTTCCTGAAAACAGGAAAATTTGTAAATTTTGAATGTTCATCAGATCATGTCGAAAACTATTCAAGGCTTCCCTGATTGGAACATGTTGTCGCCACTATATGGCCGAGATATTGCCAATGTGGCGTTAAGCCAAAATCATTCATTGATTCATTCATTCATTCATTCAAGCACAATTGAAGACAGTTAACCTCTCCTCAGTACACGGCTTCGTTCCTACTTTTTACTTTTATATATACATGTATGGTTCCCTGAATTTTGTTTGTGTTGTACATTTACAGTTGTTTGTTGCGATTGATATAACCTTCTGTCGTATTCAAAAAGCTTACGGTTTGACAACAGCATTTGTCGTTGTAAGTTCGAGTGAAACTCATTCTGACTTCCGCCTCGTATAGGTGAAATATTACTGATCGGGGCGTAAAAAAACGATGAAATAAATAAACGAAGAAGTATATAACTGTTGTTTAATGTACTTTAAGGTACTAATAGAATAATTATGTTCAATGATATTTTGAAGTTTATTGTGTTAATATTATTCATATTAGTTCAGAATTTTAATGTCCTGGGGTTTTGACTTCAATGTGACGGTAAATCCTGGCCATTCCTTCATTCATTCATCCCCCGTGGGGTTCCCGGGAGTGAAAAGAATAGGGCCCCAGTTCTCTAGGCAAGCTTGTCGTACGAGGCGACTAACCTAGGGCTCTCCCGTGTGGTTCCGGTGAATAGAATAGTTCCACAGCCTCCCCGGGCTGGTCGTACAAGGCGACTAAAAGGGGCAACCTGTTTGCCGTGGGTTGCGACCCGTGATGGGGGAGGACGGGATCCTGGTGGCTGAGGGCGGGTTGAACTTGCGAGATCCTCACGCCCAACACTCCACTTCGGCCCTTACTTCTCCAAAGACGGGCGGTCGGATGGCCCGCTCCGATCAATCGGCTGGTCACGCCTTGCCTCTGCGTGGTCCCTAAACTTCTCTATAAAAACACTCTTTAGAGATCAAATGATTTTTCTCAAATTTCGTTCGTGGGATTGCGTTTGAGGCGGTGGCTGTAGGGTCACTCAAGTAGTCCGTGTCTAATGTGCAACCTCCTTCATAGGGTGGGTGATGGAGGAGCTCGGGTGGGGAATGGGGTGTGCATATTAAGGCCATCTATTTGAGTATACCCCATGTGGAATCCTTGGTGTCTTTCCTGCTGGGTATCCCCAGGTTCAGGCATCGCCCTTGTTGGCACTCCGTGGTGGGTGGGGAACACGTGGGGTGAATCCGTGATTAATTATTATGAATACCCTAAACCTTTCTAAAAATGTTTCTAATTTGAGATCGTCTTCTCAGGAAATTTCAGGGTCTGATAAAAAGAGGAAGCTGGAGGCTTTATCAGATTCTATAGACATTCGACAGGAAAGTTGGCCGGCTTTTATTGTTCTCTCAACAAAGAGTGAACAAAAGCCGGCCTCTAAAATTCATCCTTTTCTTTTGAAGAGGGCTTTGGAGGGTGCAGCAGGCACTTTAAAAAACGTTAAAAAGCTGCGATCCGGAGACATTCTAATCGAATGTTTCCGGAAGCAACAATCTAAAAATTTATTGTCATTGAATAGGATTTCTGATATATCTGTTTTTACATCCCCTCACAATACCCTGAACAGCTGTCAGGGAATAATACGTGACAGGGATGGGGATATTTTCGACCTATCTGAAGAAGAAATCTGTGCAGAACTAAAACCACAGGGTGTTGTCAGAGTGAAGCGTTTCACAACAAAAAAAGCTGGCAACATCCTCAAATTAAACACCTATCTGATAACCTTTAATAGTACCTCTCTACCATCATATATCTACATTGGCCCGTATAGGGTTAATGTGGATTTATACATACCTAACCCTACACGGTGTTTTACTTGCCAAAAGTTTGGTCATGGCAAAGGCCAGTGTAAAAATAAACTGGTTTGTTTCAGATGCGGCAGTGAAGGTCATGATGGTTTTGACTGCAGCAGCACAATTAAGTGCTGCAATTGCGGCCGAGATCACATGGCCTCCTCTAAGGACTGTCCTCTTTTCATTAAAGAAAAACAAATAATCACTTTAAAAACTACAAACAATATTTCCTATCAGGAGGCCCGCAAATTGGCCTCACTTTCGAGTACGACACCGCAGACTTCGTTTGCCAATGTAGTCAAGCGAGCTGCAACATCTGTTGCAACTCAAACTTCCTTGACTTGGCCCATTGGAAACGACAAACCTAACCCGATCAATGTTGAACGTCCAGCTCAACCTGAACGGAACTCCTGCTCAACCCAGACCCTCACAGTAGAAGAAATAAAACCAGTAAAGAATACCGAAAAAAATATACCTGAACCTCAGCCCTCTAAAAATCATAACGACAAAAACAAATCCAATAACAAAGTTCAAAGTAATATTAAAACCAGTAAACCGAGTGGCCATACAGAACGTCTGTCTAAGGCCACTCGAGATCCCATCCAAACATTTAACAGGTTTGGATCGTTGGAGGACGTCGTCCCTTCAACATTAGAAGCGGATGTGATGGATACATCACCCGCACCAGGGAGATCTTCCAGCCGATCTCCAAGAAAGGGTCGTCCTCGGTCCAAATATAGAGTCTCCTATTCGCCTCCCTCCGTAATGTCTACATACGACAAAATTATACAGTGGAATTGTCGAGGTCTTAAGGTAAATTTTATTGAAATAACACAGCTGGTCCAATCATTAAACCCTATTGCCCTTTGTCTTCAGGAAACTCACCTGAAGACATCTGACAAAGATAAAATAACTCTGAAAAATTATTCACTTTATAGTACATTTTGTCACGAAGAAGAGCGAGCTGCAGGCGGCTCCTCTATCTTCATAAATAACAATATTATCCACAGTCCTGTTGCTCTGGATACAGAGCTTCAGGCTGTGGCCGTTCGTGTCTCATTGTCTAAGACAGTCACTTTGTGTTCGGTTTATATTCCGCCGAACACTTCTTTGTCAGCTTTACAGTTACATAATTTGAAAGAACAATTACCCACACCCTTCATAATAATGGGCGATTTTAATTCCCATAACCCCTTATGGGGAAGTAACAGCATAAATAATAAGGGCAAGGTAGTAGAAGATTTTTTAACCAAGGAGGAACTGTGTTATTTCAATGATGGTTCTAATACTCATTTGCATGCGGGTAACGGCATGTATTCTGCTATCGATCTCACTATCACAGATCCATCACTTCTCCTGGATTTTTCTTGGAGAGTGCACGAGGATCTTTGTGGTAGTGACCATTTTCCTATTATCCTAGAGCATGTCACTTCTAATTCTTTAGAACGTGTAGCTAGGTGGAAGTTCGATAAAGCAGATTGGATGGCATTTGAGATGGTCTGTGAGGCTGATATCACTCCACAGACTCTCAATGCAGCAGATGACCCAATATTTAAATTTAATCAGCTTATATTACGAGCTGCAGATAGAACTATCCCTAAGACCTCGACCAGTCCAAAATCCAAAAGTAAACCCTGGTACGATAATGACTGTCGTAAAGCCATAAAGGACCGTAAAAGGGCTGAGCGCAAGTTCAACCATTGTCCTACTGATAAAAATTTAAACCAGGTTCGTATTCTTGCAGCTAAGGCTCGTCGATTACTTAAGTCCAAGAGACGATCTTGTTGGCGGAACTTTGTTTCAGGCATTACGTCAAAAACACCTATGCGTAAGGTCTGGAATATGGTTCAGAAACTTAAGGGTAAAAATAACAAAGCAAAAGTCCAGCACTTGAAAGATGGAGATAACACACTAACTTCTCCATCCGATATAGCTAATAAATTAGCGGAATCCATTTCTAAAAAATCTTCTTCTGAGAATTATACTTCAGAATTTCAACATATCAAAAACCAGAAGGAGAAAATGAAATTGCCCTTTTCTTCTAAAAACTTAGAAGATTATAATCGTCCTTTTAATAACGATGAACTAAAAACTGCACTCAGAAAGGCACATGATACAGCATGTGGTCCTGATAACGTATATTATAAATTTCTGAACCATTTATCAGCTGAACCACTTGAGACTCTCTTGGACTTACTGAACGATATTTGGATAACTGGTAATTTTCCACCCTCATGGAGGGAGGCATGTATTATCCCGGTTCCCAAACCGGGTAAGGATCATACTGATCCAAATAACTACCGTCCCATAGCTCTTACCAGTTGCGTCTGTAAGACTATGGAACGGATGATAAATGATAGACTTGTTTGGTTTCTCGAAACCAACAAGTTACTATCTAATATCCAATGTGGTTTTCGTCAAGGTAGATCCACAGTGGATCACCTTGTTCGACTTGAAAGTTTCATTCGCCATGGTTTTATTAATAATGAACATGTGGTGTCAGTATTTTTTGACCTTGAAAAGGCCTACGACACCACATGGAAATATGGCATTTTAAAAGACCTCGCGGATATGGGCCTTAAAGGTCGATTACCTATATTTATATCCAAATTTTTATCAAATCGTCAGTTTAAGGTACGGGTGGGGTCCACTCTTTCGGACTCTTATGAGCAAGAGATGGGTGTACCCCAGGGCAGTATCCTTTCACCTACACTGTTCAGCATAAAAATTAATAGCTTGGCCCAAACATTAACATCTGGAACCGAGGGTTGTTTATATGTAGATGATTTTCTGATATGCTACCGGGCGAAAAATATGAATAACATCGAGCGGCAACTGCAGCTTTGTCTCAATAAGATCGAGAAATGGGCAGTTGCCAATGGTTTTAGATTTTCTACGTCTAAAACCGTCGGTATGCATTTCTGCAATAAACGCAAACTTCATCTAGACCCTGAGCTTAAATTTTGTGGTGAACCAGTCAAGATTGTTGGGGAAAATAAATTTTTAGGAGTTATATTCGATAGTAAATTATCTTTTATACCTCACATAAAAACGCTTAAAGCTAAATGTATGAAGGCTCTCGATATAATTAAGGTCGTGTCTAGCACCGATTGGGGTGCTGACCGATCTGTTTTACTTAATTTATATCGTTCTCTGGTGAGGTCTAAATTGGACTATGGGTCCATCATTTATGGTTCCGCTAGGAAATCATATCTTAAAATGTTGGATCCGGTCCATCACCAAGGTCTGAGGCTCAGCCTTGGTGCCTTTAGAACCTCACCAGTAGAGAGTTTATACGTGGAGGCCAATGAGCCTTCTTTACATAACCGACGTATTAAACTCAGCCTTCAATATGCAACAAAGCTTAAAGCTCACCCAACAAACCCTGCCTACGACTGTGTTTTCAATCCATCATATGTAGACAAATATACTAAATGTCCTAACAAGATCCCTCCGTTCGGTCTTCGTATACAGGACCATGTTGTGGAAGCTAACATCAAGCTAGAGGAGATAGCTCCGGTATCTTTTCCGGAGTCTCCTCCCTGGCTTCTTCCACAAGCTAAACTAATATTTGATCTACGTCAATATAATAAATCGAATACAAACCCTCTTATAATTCAACAAGCTTTTGCTGAAATTAAGGGTAATTATCCAAATTATAAATTTATATACACTGATGGGTCGAAGGATGAGGACAGGGTTGCGGCTGCGGCTGTCTTAGAACAGCGGGTCTCTTCTCTTCGTCTTCCGTCTTCATCGTCTATCTTTTCTGCAGAAGCCAGGGCTATACTCCTGGCCTTATCATATGTTTCCTCTGGGCGTGCCCAGAGGGCAATGGTATGCAGTGACTCGCTCTCCTGCCTTTTGGCAATGGAGAATAATAAATTCAAAAACCCGCTTATTATGGAAATTTTAGCCTTACATAGAAAATTGATTAAAAGAGGCAAAGATATTATATTCTGTTGGATACCAAGCCATGTTGGTATCCATGGAAACACAGTCGTGGACAGGGAGGCAAAGGCTGCCCAAAAAAAATCCGTATCAAAAGTTAAAATCCCATACGCTGATCTTAAATCTAACATTCTTAAGTATATTCGTCGCCTTTGGCAGGGTGAATGGGACGTGCAGGTGTGTAATAAACTGCACGCTATTCACCCTGTCATTGGCCATAACTCTTATACACTGGGTATGTCTCGTAGAGACCAAGTGGTTTTAACAAGATGCCGTGTTGGACATTCTCGTCTAACACACAATTTTATCCTGGATGGGAGCAGTGCTCCCGAGTGTGTTGGATGTGGTGCTGAATACGGCATCAAACATATCCTGGTTGACTGTGTAGACTTTGCCCATGTGCGGCAAAGATTCTACACAGTAAACTCCACATATGATTTGTTTGACAGCATCGCTGGCGACGCTGTCATAAAATATTTGAAGGCCATTGGCCTGTATCATAAAATATAAATTTTATTTACATACATACTCGTGATAAAACTTCCTTAATATGCTGGTTTTCGAGTTTTAGCTGTTTTGGTTTTCTTACCTGATTTTAATCATGTCCGTACGTTTTTGGTTTGTTTTTAATGTTCTCATGTCACCATCGAAAACCTGAACTGCCTCGTGGTTCCACCTTGTTCTCGCCACGATATGGCTGAGATATTGCCGATGTGGCGTTAAGCCATAATCATTCATTCATTCATTCATTCATTCATATCATACATTTCTGGCATAAAACAATTCTTACGCAGTGTATGTCAGAAATGAATTTTATACACGCTCACTGACTCTGGACATCGTTTTGATTCTCGAGGTTTGGTACAGAAATACCAGACGCAGTTTGAAGAAACGAGCTTTATAGACTGACCCGAGGCCTGATACATTCTACGGGAATGACAATGTATATTTGTTATATTTTATTCAGGCTACCATGGCCCACTCTAAGCAGAGTTTATCAACAATTTATTTAACAAAATATCTGAATGTGTTTTAAAGGAGTAAGTCTTACTCTAAAATTGTTCCCTCAGTTGCAGCGCTGACCCCACTTCGGTGTCAGAGCCAGTGAGAGCCGCTATTGTTAGAACAAACTACCGAGTTGACTCGAATTGCACGGGCCGAAAATACATGTTTTATTTTAAACCACTCCATTAAAATGGAGGATTTCGTTTCTGAACGCCACAAAACCCATTTCGAACAAAATCATACATGCTTTTCACACAACGGGCATAATTCAGTTCGATGATAATTCTGTGTAGTGTTTTTAGTAGTTCTATACTAGTGACGTCTAATAAATTACAATTAACGTCACTTATTAGCCTTATTTCACAGGTTAAGTGTCTCCAATTCCCAACTATAACATTGTAGTTGCAGTTTTGGCTTTGTTTTCCATGCTGTAGTCATTAAAATATTTTGTTGTTGACGTTTAAAAACTAATTCATTTTATCCGAGGATTTGAATAATATAGACTAGCTACACGAAACCAAAAGATAAAATCCAAAGTATTTCGAAACTATAAGCAGGACGCAGCTCTAGTTTATATTTTAAATTCACACAGGGCATTTAGGAAAAACATTGTACTAAAACTAGTTAAACATGTAGTTTTAAATGTAGAGTTTATGTAAATGCAAAGACAATAAATACCCTTATTTGGCAAATAATTAACTTCAAAATTTAGTCAACAGTGAGGGGTACTTACCAATAATGTAATCGTACACTCTGTGAAGGTTCTGCTGAATCCGTGTCGACTCCATTTTCATTCTGACGAATCTTCTCATAACACTTTTTTGTACCCTGACTCCCTCGCGTCATTTTGCACGTCACCGTCAGCTACCAAATATAGGCCTATATTTCTCTGATATTGATCGGTTGACCTACCAATGACGCCTTGAGGAAAGTAGTCAAGCATACAACATGCAATATCTGTCGTCCTAGATCTGCACGGATGCGGCCCACCAGTAATACTGTCGCTGATACGAAGCGAAAAAAGCGGACGTAAACAAAAACACTCACATGTACTAAATATTCTTTTCTATACGGACATATTTATGTAAGTCTGAAATTTCTGTATATTACGGATTTTGTACAACCGTTGGCAATTATTTTGGGACAGGCGTCGATAATGAAAGAAAGAATTAAAGCCATAATTTGGGGAGATTGAATGTTATGCAACAATGGCAGGACAATCACACAAAAATTAGGCATTGTTATAACAATTTCAGTTAAAATTCGAAATCCACATTAAGGTTTTCTCTTCAATGTATAATTTACAAAATTGCATGTGGTATTTTATAAACGTACATTTAGTTACAGAAGCCAGGAGTCTGCAGAAAAATTAACAAGAGCATCACCAACGCTGCAGTCAACTACTCAAGCTTTTAGTCGCCTATGTAATACCTTCAGGCAATATCGCCGGTCAACTAGAACGTACTTTTTGTCGTACCGGACGTAGCGTGAAATACACCCAGAGCCATGAATTTGAATGCGCCATAACCTAGATTGAAAATCAACTTTGCCCTATGTCTGGTGCATTTATGCATCAGGTACATGCAAACCCTGGATCACTGCTTTGGTGGTTTGTATTATTTGTGGTTTTCGAAAACTTGTCTTGCGATTATTGGCCCGGAATGCCCATTTTTGCTGACGACTGATATACCAGTATGGGTTTCGATGAAGAGGTTTTAACGTAATACCATGTCTTCTAACATGATACCATATCTTCTAAAATGATACCACACCTTCTAACATAATGCCATATGTTCTAACATAATATCACACCTTCTAACATAATACATCTTCTAACATATTATCATACCTTCTGACATAATAACATGTCTTCTAACATAATACCCTCTCTTCCAACATAATACAACATCTTCTAACATAATACCATACATTCTAACACAAAATCATACCTTCTAACATAGCAGGACATCTTCTATAACATAACATCGTTTCTTTTAACATAAAATCCGGAGCATCGACGACAGTGTGGTAGCTGGTAAGACGTAACCCGTGAAGTTCGACCTCTTGGCAATGTATCTCAGCCCGGGCTCCATCTTAACTGGTTATGTAAATGCTTACAATTAACTGGCAGCTTGCACAACCTCTAGCATCATGACGTACGTGTAGGTAGAATTAGGTCAAAATATGCCGCGATCTTAATTACAGCCCCCTGTGGGGTTCGCGGTAGTGAAAAGAATAGGGCCCCAGTTCTTTAGGCAAGCTTGTTGTACGAGGCGACTAACCTAGGGCTCTACCGTGTGGTTCCGGTGAATAGAATTGTTCCACAGCCTCCCCGGGCTTTTCGTGCAAGGCGACTGAAAAGGGGCAACCTGTTTGCCGTGGGTTGCGACCCGTGATAGGGGAGGACGGGACCCTGGTGGCTGAGAGCGGGTTGGTCTTCCGAGATCCTCACGCCCAACACTCCACTTCGGCCCTTACTTCTCCAAAGACGATCAATCGGCTGCTCAAGCCAGTCCAGATATCAGTATATCAACCTTCATATGTCTGGATTTGGTATAAATTGACTACTTTTTTAGTAAGATGTTTGGAGGTCTGGGCGGTGGCTTTAGGGTCAATCGAGTAGGCCGTTTCTAATTTATTAGATTCGATCTGCTCGAGTACGAGCGAATATTCCTTCTTGTCGAGGATGGCGTGGAACTCTCGTCTCTCCTTCTGCTGGTTACTCGCAGGAGGGGTTTCGTCATACATGTAATGGCACTCCCGGGCGGGTGAGAGACACGGCGCTATGAATTATAAAAGTGTGTCGATATGTCTTCATCTAATTCCCTTTCTTCAAACGTTTCTATGTCACAGCCCTTGACAGTTGTGGGGAAAAAAAGGAAAAACAGGACACGACCAGATATGCAATCGGGTAGCTCTTATTTCCCATCCTTTTTAGTGATATCTAATAAAATTGAAAATCAAGCTAAAATAAAAATAGGTCCTTTTGTACTAAAAAAACCACTAGAGAGCCATGCAAGTGCCCTAAAACAGGTGAAAAAATTAAAGTCAGGAAATATTTTGCTACAATGCTATAGAAAACAGCAGTATATTAATTTGTTAAAACAGGAGAGAATTGGAGGACAAAATGTTAATGTCACTTCACATAATACCTTGAACTGCTCTCACGGCGTAATCCGTGACAGGGACCAGGACTTGTGTGATATGACAGAAACCAAAAGAACTTAAAGACCAGGGGGTAACCAACGTTAAACGTTGGGCCCTACAGTGTGCGGGTGGAATTGTTTATTCCAAACCCGACCGGGTAAAACGCCCTCCAGACGTTTGGCCATGGTAGGGGACAATGCCGCAATTAACTGGTCTGCTTTAGGTGTGCCAGGAAAGTCACCTGAAGACATCTGACAAAGATAAAATACATCTTAAAAATTATACACTTTCTAGCACTTACTGTAATGAAGAACAACGAGCTTGTAGCGGCTCCTCTATCTTCGTGAATAGTGATATTATTCGTAGTCCTGTGTCCCTCCATATGGAACTTCAGGGTGTGGCCGTCCGTGTTTCCTTATCGGAAACAATAACTCTATGTTCAGTTTACATTCCTCCTCATTCTTCTTTGTCGTTTGCGCAGTTGCATAATTTAAAAGACCAGCTGACGACTCCGTTCATAATTATGTGAGTTTTTAATACCCATAACACCCTACGGAGTAGTAATAATATAAATGATAAAGGCAAAGTACTAGAAGATTTCTCATATAAAGATGAACTGTGTTATTTCAATGATAGGTCTAATACCTATTTGAATCCAGGTAACGGTTCATATTCTGCTATCGATCTCACTATCATCATTTCTCTCCCATTTTTCTTGGAAGGTGCATAATGATCTTTGTGGTAGTGACCATTTTCCCATTATCCTAGAGCAACAATCTTCTAATTCTAATATAAATGATAAAGGCAAAATACTAGAAGATTTCTCATATAAAGATGAACTGTGTTATTTCAATGATAGTTCTAATACCTATTTACATCCAGGTAATGGTTCATATTCTGCTATCGATCTCACTATCACGGATCCATCACTTCTCCCCGGATTTTTCTTGAAAGGTTCATCACGATCTTCGTGGTAGTGATCATTTTCGTATTATCCTAGAGCATCTCACTTCTAATTCTTTAGAAGCTGGGTGGAAGTTTGATAAAGCAGATTGGATGGCATTTGAGATGTTCTGTGAGGCTGACATCACTACAGAGAATCTTAATGCTGCAGATGATCTTTTGCTTACATTTAATGAACTCATATTAACAGCAACCGATAGAACCATACCGAAGACCTCGACAAATCCGAAATCCAAAAGTAAACCCTGGTTTGATAATGACTGACGTAAGGCCATTAAAACCGTAAAAAGGCTGAGTGCAGATTTAATCATTGTCCTGATAATATTATTTTAAACCAGGTTCGTATACTTAGAGCTAAGGCTCGTCGATTACTTAGTTCAAGAGACGATCTTGTTGGCGGAGCTTTGTTTCAGTCATTACGTCAAAAACACCCATGCGTAAGGTCTGGAACATGGTTCAGAAACTTGAGGGCAAAAACAGTAAAGCCAAAGTTCAGCACTTAAAGGATGGTGATACTTTATTAACTTCTCGGCATGATATAGTCAATAAAATAGCTGAAACAGTATCCCACAAATCTTCACCTGGGAATTATTCTCCTGAATTCCAGCATATTCAAAACCAGAAGGAGAAAATTAAATTGCCCTTTTCTTCTAAGAATTTAGAAGACTATAATCGTCTATTTTCAATTGAAGAGCTTAAAACTTCTCTAAAAAAGGCACAAAAAATACTGCGTGAGGCCCGGATAATATATACTACAAGCTTCTGAACCATTTACCATCTGAGCCATTGGAGACTTTCTTGAACTTACTTAATGATATTTGGATGACTGGTAAATTTCCCCCATCATTGAGAGAGGCGTATATTACCCCGTCCCTAAACCGGGTAAGGATCGTAGTGATCCAAATAATTACCGTCCCATAGCTCTTAGCAGCTGTAAGACTATGGAATGGATGGTGAATGATAGGCTTGTTTGGTTTCTTGAAACCAACAAGCTTTTATCTAATATACAATGTGGTTTTCGTCAAGGTCGATCCACTTTAGACCACCTTGTTCGATTTGAAAGTTTTATTCGTGATGGTTCTATTAATGATGAACATGTGGTGTCAATATTTTTCGACCTTGAAAAGGCCTACGACACCACATGGAAATATGGCATTTTAATTTATATCGTTCTCTGGTGAGGTCTAAATTGGACTATGGGTCCATCATTTATGGTTCCGCTAGGAAATCATATCTTAAAATGTTGGATCCGGTCCATCACCAAGGTCTGAGGCTCAGTCTTGGTGTCTTTAGAATCTCACCAGTAGAGAGTTTATACGTGGAGGCCAATGAGCCTTCTTTACATAACCGACGTATTAAACTCAGCCTTCAATATGCAACAAAGCTTAAAGCTCACCCAACAAACCCTGCCTACGACTGTGTTTTCAATCCATGATATGTAGACAAATATACTAAATGTCCTAACAAGATCCCTCCGTTCGGTCTTCGTATACGGGACCATGTTGTGGAAGCTAACATCAAGCTAGAGGAGATAGCTCCGGTATCTTTCCCGGAATCTCCTTTCTGGCTTCTTCCACAACCTAAACTAATATTTGCTCTACGCCAACATAATAAATCGAATACAAATCCTCCTATAATTCAACAAATTTTTGCTGAAATTAAGGCTAATTATCCAAATTATAAATTTATATACACTGACGGGTCGAAGGATGGGGACAGGGTTGCGGCTGCGGCTGTCTTAGAACAGCGGGTCTCTTCTCTTCATCTGTCGTCTTCATCGTGTATCTTTTCTGCAGAAGCCAGGGCTATACTCCTGGCCTTATCATATGTTTCCTCTGGGCGTGCCCACAGGGCAATGGTATGCAGTGACTCGCTCTCCTGCCTTTTGGCAATGCAGAATAGTAAATTCAAAAACCCGCTTATTCTGCAAATTTTAGCCTTACATAGAAAATTGATTAAAAGAGGCAAAGATATTATATTCTGTTGGATACCAAGCCATGTTGGTATCCATGGAAACACAGTCGTGGACAGGGAGGCAAAGGCTGCCCTAAATAAATCCGTATCAAAAGTTCAAATCCCGTATACTGATTTTAAATCTAATATTCTTAAGTATATTCGTCGCCTTTGGCAGGATGAATGGGACGTGCAGGTGTGTAATAAACTGCACGCTATTCACCCTGTCATTGGCCATAACTCTTATACACTGGGTATGTCTCGTAGAGATCAAGTGGTTTTAACAAGATGCCGTGTTGGGCATTCTCGTCTAACACACAATTTTATCCTGGATGGGAGCAGTGCTCCCGAGTGTGTTGAATGTGGTGCTGAATACGGCATCAAACATATCCTGGTTGACTGTGTAGACTTTGCTCATGTGCGGCAAAAATTCTACACAGTAAACTCCATATATTATTTGTTTGAAAGCATCTCTGGGGACGCTGTCATAAAATATTTGAAGGCCACTGGCCTGTATCATAAAATAGAAATTTTATTCTCAAAAATAAATATTTGTTATAAAATTTCCTTGATATGCTGGTTTTCGACTTTTAACTGTTTTGGTTTTCTTACCTGATTTTAACCCATGTCCGAACATTTTTGTTTTCTTTTTAATGTTCTTATGTCACTATCGAAAACCTGAACTGTCTCGTGTTTCCACCTTGTTCTCTCGACGATATGGCTGAGATATTGCCGATGTGGCGTTAAGCCATAATCATTCATTCATTCATCCTCGTAGAGACCAAGTGGTTTTAACAAGATGCCGTGTTGGGCATTCTCGTCTAACACACAATTTTATCCTGGATGGGAGCAGTGCTCCCGAGTTTGTTGGATGTGGTGCTGAATACGGCATCAAACGTATCCTGGTTGACTGTGTGGATTTTGCCCATGTGCAGCAAAAATTCTACACAGTAAACCCCATATATGATTTGTTTGACAGCGTCGCTGGCGATGCTGTGATAAAATATTTGAAGGTCATTGGCCTTTATCATAAAATATAAATTTTATTCTCAAAATAAATATTTCTTATAAAATTTCCTTATCATGCTGGTTATACTGATTTTCAATGTAATATTCTTAAATATATTTGCCTCCTTTGACAGGAAAAATGGGACCTGCAGGTCGATAACAAACTGCATGCCATCCACCCTGTCATAGGCTATGATTCTTATACTCTTGGTATGTCTCGTAGAGAGTAGTTTTAACAAGATGCCGTGTTTGGCATTCTCGTCTAACACAGTTTTATCCTGGATGGGAGCAGTGCTCCCGAGTGTGTTGGATGTCATGCGCAATTGTGGTTTTCCACTTTTAACTGACATTTATTTTTTTAACTGGTTTCACAAATGTCCGTCTGTGTTCCTTTTCATTTTGAATGTTCATCAGATCATGTCGAAAACTATTCAAAGCTTACTGGTTTGAGCATGTTCTCGCCTCGATGTGACTGAGATATTGCCGATGTGGCGTTAAGCCATAATCATTCATTCATTCCTTCATTCATTCCGGCCATAGTGCTGGCCACCGTTGTATAAGTGAAATATTCTTGAGCACGGCGTAAAACACTAATGAAATGAATGAATAAGTAAATTTATGTGTATTCATCTATTGTAAAGTAAAGTATGGTTTTATACGATAAAGTTATGGCATATGAGTGGTAAATACGCCTGAACTATTAAACGATATTCAACTGTAAATGTAAACTAGATACAAACAGTCCATTTATAACTGAGACATCTGATGAAGCAAACGATTATACAGACAGGTTTTACTAGTTATTTGAACAGTGAAATATTTGGAAATGCGCACCTGTCAGTTTCACTTGTATGTCATTTATAACGCTTGAATGGTATTGTTTTGTCTTTTTTTGATTATCAGGACACGTCATGAACCGTCTAAACGTATCCCCAGTTCATTGAAATCTATATAATTGTATTGGCGATAAAAACCTATCACGAACTGCAAAATACCATATCTTCTTTTAAATAGTATAACTGTGCTGGCCAAGCTGTTCCATTTCCAAGACAGCTAAGACCGACCATAGCTGTAACGTAGACCTGGCCCCATTTTGATGAATTCCACTTAACCACTTTAACTACCATGACAACGTATGTTGTAGAGATATCAAGTGCACTTAACCAAAAGCTACTTAACCGTAAGTACGCTTCTTGACGCCGGGCCCTGTTCCAGTGACGTAAAATCAACCATATTTTCTTACGAAGATACCGTGGCGTCAAATTGTGAGGTAGCACATACAGTATAACACACCTAATGGCGAATATACTCCGTTAGAAATGGTTCTGTATTTTCTTTTGTGGATCGGATCGTGGCGCCGTCTTAGACTTAAGTCAAACTTAGTTTCATCTCTGAAACTAGTTTACTGCGAAGGGCTGTCTTAAGCAATCATATCAAAATTGGAAATTACTCTTTGCGTAGAAAGTTCAGAAGAAAACTACAAGCTCAGATTATGTCTACGACATCTCTGTGGTCCTCGGGTAAGCATCAGTTACATAAACCTAATTAATCCTCTCTTCAGCATTAAGTATACAAACTAATCTATTAAGAAAATCTGTCTTGCACAAAAGACGCAAATAAATAACTTTACATTTGTACACAGGTAAATCAGGATCTCTTTTCAGAGAAATTTGTAATGGTATTCTAGCCCAAGCAATACCATTTACGATAGAGGCGGGACAAGATAAAATGATCAATACGTGGATACAACGACACATGAGCATTTCCAAAAATGCACCCTGCAACAACAACACACACAGCAACAACACCACACCCAACAACAACACCACACCCAACAATACCACACCCAACAACACTACACCCAACAACAACACCACACCCAACACCACCACACCCAAAAACAACATCACACCCAACAACACCACACCCAACAACACCACACCACACCCGACAACACCACACCCAACAACACCACACCCAACAACAACACCACACCCAACAACACTACACCCAACAGCAACACCACACCCAACAACACCACACCAACAACATCACCACACCCAACAACACTACACCCAACAGCAACAACACACCCAACAACACCACACCCAACAACATCATCACACCCAGCACAACACCGTCGCTCTGTCTTTTGCAACTAAAATTGTTCACAGAGTTTTTGAGAAAGACGTATAGTTAAACAAAGGCGCACGTGAGACTACTTCCCCGCTCCATGCAGCTCCATGAAGCAGAAATAAGTAATTCGAACGCTTATGCCGCTAAAGGTAATTCGAGTCATGCTGTATTGCGTGGCCTGTCAGAAATATTAGACAACTATTTTTGCTTAAATTCACTATATATCAAGTGCGTCGGGTAATTTAGAGTGGACAAATGATGGAGACCAATGAAAAACTGAGTGTTTGTGAACGTTACAAGTTCCTGGAGGAAATGGTTCGTTTCTGCCGCCCCATGACACTGTGAGACAGATGAACGAAAACAAATGTCAATGAAGTTACGATACCTAACGTTTCTGATAAGTCTCATGGTGTCGTGGAGTTTTTCCTACCTTTAGGGACAAGAGCTTGATCACATCATTCCATGGTTTTATCGAATCCATGATATTGATACACGTTACATGTGTAGGGCATTCGTTTTTATGACGTCACTGGGAAAGTAGTAACCATGACAGTCTCATACGAAATCTCTCGAATACAACTGGACTATTATTTCCTTTTTCGTTGCCACGCGAACGCAAACTGTAATTTCTGTCTTCGTCGAAGGAACGAAGGAATGTTGATTCCATAGCACTATGCGTCACTTCAGTACTTTTAGTTTTAACTTTAAATGAAATACGTGTGAGACAATTGCTAGGTCATTCTCACAAACGAGCCATTCCAAATTTAAATACGATGCATTTGTGTTGCAACAACAAAATGAGGCGTCACATAACCACCCCCCATAGAATTCAAGAAAACATGACTTCATTTTATTAACTCGAAAAGCCTAAATAAGAAATAAATATGATGCTATATGATCCGACTAAACAAAAACCCTACAACTGACTGGTTTCTGCCTCACTTCATTTTAACTGTCAGTCTTTGGGCATATCAAGGATGCATGCCGAGTGCATATATCACGATTAAGATAATTTGATTACGACATATCATTTGCCCTGAAGCACATACGTATAAATTTACGTAACAAAAGGACATGGCGTACGATTGTTGGCATAAACAATGGTTAACAAATTAACATATATCAAGTCTGGAGAAGGTCAACTTGCTATCCTAATTCCTCAAAATCGACCTACGCGCTACGCTCAAGAGGAAATGTTTGACAAAACCTTGTGATCATTTTTGAGCATCTGGCGATGTCTGACCAGAGATTTTGGTCGAACACGATGACGACATGTGTCAGCTCTGACGTAGCAATGTGACTGTCACGTGACCTGGTGCATGTGATTCATTACAGTGACCAGTCTGGATAAAGGTGGATACTCTCAGTCGTACAAGAGCAGAACATTCAAATTCGAGCAACTGACCAGTCAGCAGTTGTTGATCGCAAGCCCGCGTCGATCGACTATAACTAGCGCCAGATCAGATGCTCCCTGATGTTTCACGTCACCACGAGGTGAATCAAGGTCACTCCGCACCCGGCGTAACAAATCCTGTGGAGTGCACAACACGTGACGCCGATGAGTGACGTCATCGGTAGTTCAATCAGATGACTCCAGCTATTTGGTCATTTAAGTCACGATGGCATCTGAAGTAGTCTTTCTGTTTACACAGATCTGTTTAATGTGCGCAGAAGATCACAGTCTAGTAGCTGTCTTTTGCCGGGTACGCTGATCAGATCACGTCTGTCTGGCCAAAGACTGGTCTTCCGTATGGGCGTTATGGCCCGTAAGTTCGACTGTCTCTAGCTGATTTTCATTCTCGCCCTGATTAGAACCTAGGGGGAAAGAAAAGAAACAGAGGCGATCCTTTACTGGAAAAAAGAATTAAATATTCAACTTCTCGTAAGTCAGAAGTTACATACTGGCGCTATTGTTGCCCGTGGATGTTTCATTTTGCTTTTTGTCCAGTTTCTGTGAACAAGAGCGGTGAAAAGAGGTAAATAACACCTATGTATGATGGGGTTATACGCTGCTTATCTCTCGTTGTGGTTGACAAGTTCAGAATATACAGTTGAGACAAGGACTCCGTGCTTATTGATATGTACTGCCAAAGAGAACATTATAATTGTGGCTTAGAAGAATGGTGTTTGCTATTCCACAACTATAAACATTATTCCTTCTCTTACATAGAACAGATGAGACGGAACTTGGAGAGTTAGTCAGTGTGTAAGTATTAACATGCTCTGTATGTCCCATGTGCTCTGGGTGAGGTTGGGGTCTAAAGGGTTGGTTGTTGTACTGTGTGAAATAGATAATAATGAGCTTTGTTGAACATTACACATGTTATATAGGCCTAGCTTGCATTAACCTTGAATCAATTTGTCCCGGATTACATGCACCATTACATTTTATGCCGCACAAAGATAATCTGTCTTCTCCAAAATCAAGCTTCTATCAAGAAACTGAGATACGTTTTATGCCGCACAAAGATAATCTGTCTTCTCCAAAATCAAGCTTCTATCAAGAAACTGAGATTATTTTTCTTGCCAATGATTGTCCTGAGAACGTTGGGTGGAAACCGGATATTAGGTGAAATATAACACTCGGTCACGAAGAAAACGTCATTGTGCAAGTAGATTATCGCCGTTCGAGTTTGGTGTTTTATCACGGTCATTCGCCTAGTAAGCTGTAGCATAAGAGGCCATGGTGCTTACGACCACCCCTCTCCCCTCCTCTCATGCCTCCTCCCCTGCCCACTAAACCACAAACCAGGCGCCTGACCGGGATCAAAGACCTCCAGCTCAGGCAAGAAACTTTACATAATGACGCGGGAGTCGTTCTTTGCCAGTGGCTTCGGGCATGAGGCCAATAATTCACACGTTATTGAACACGTCCTTCCCAGATGTTCATTGTGAAAAGCCGGTAGTGAGCACGCGAGGTAGTGAATGTATGAAGCCACTGGAAAAGAATGGCTCCCATAATGAAGCTATTGTTCTATGGAAAATGCAAGTGGAAACCAAGGCAGAATACTCATCCTCACGATGAACGCAATATCTGTTGTTAGAACGGTCGAATAGCTGATGACTGATTTGTGATGTCTGCTCATTTCCTGCTAAAACCTGACTTTATCAGCTTAAGAGATCACGGGTGTCTTCAATTTTCACGTGATTCTTGGATGACTAACCTGCCAGGGCAATTTTTACGTCGAAATACATTGTCATGGACACCAGTTTTGTACTACAATTTGTGACTTGGGGACAGATTTTCATTCGTTACTAAAATATTCTTGCTCAGTTGGTTAGCGCACCAGCGCGGCACAATGACCTAGTGTCTTTCACGGATGCGGTCGCTGTGAGTTCAAGTCTAGCTCATGCTGGCTTCCTTTCCGGTCGAACGTGGGAAAGTTTGCCAGCGAACTGCAGATAGTCTTGGGTTTCCCCTGCCTGGTTCCCCCCCCCCCTCATAATGCTGGCCGCCGTCGTAAAAATGAAATAAATCAAATATTCTTGTTTTGCAGATAAATATTAACAGTAAGTCATGTGTCCAAATCACAAATGAGGCCATCTCCCTTGGTTAAATATTACATTTTTGGCAAGCACAATTCTGAAATTCAACTTATACGACGGCGGCCAGCATTATGGTGGGACGAAGCCGGGCAGAGCCCGGTGAAAACCTACGACCATCCCAAGGTTGCTGACAGACCTCTTCACATACTGATGTGATGCGCAATACCGCATCAAACATCTCCTTGTTGACTGTGTAGATTCTACACAGTTAACTCCATATTTGACTTATTTGACAGCGTCCCTGGCGATGGTGTTATTAATTTTTTGAAGGCTATTGGCCTGTATAATAGAATATAGTTTATATATATACATATATTTCAGTATATAAAATAAAAAACAATTGTGGTTTTCGACTTTTGATTGACATTTAGATTTTTTAACTGGTTTTAAAAATGTTCGTTTGTTTTCCTTTTCATTTTGAAAGTTCATCAGATCATGTCGAAAACAATTCAAGGCTTCCTGGTTTGAACATGTTCTCGCCACGATATGGCTGAGATATTGCCGATGTGGCGTTAAGCCATAATCATTCATTCATTCTTCACATACGGCCGGAGAGGAAGTCAGCATAAGCTGGACTTGAACTCATAGCAACTGCATTGGTGGGAGGCTTTTGGGTCAGTGTTAACAAACTGTGAAACGGAGGCCCCCTTTCTCATTTTGAATGTATTTAATCTACAATATGAGCGTTGTATGCGTGGGGATCAGGGAGTGATTTGTTATGTATTTTTGGAATTGCAGCGTGATATTAAAATTTACGAAAAAAGAACAAGTCTCCGAAATTTATTTGGGAGACAACTCATTCGCATCGTTATTAAAGTCACATTCTCGTCGTTAATTAGTGAGAGTGATCTCCCTTCGAAGAGAACCGTCGGATAGTATGTCCATGAACATTGTTGACTTACACTTTTGCTCACGACTGATGAAATTTCTATCGTAAGTGACAAATAAGTGAAGGAAAATCATAACCCACAATATCAGGACTACAGCTGCCATTTTTTCAAGTATATGTTGTGAAAAGTCCGTAATGCTTTGTTCAGTTTCACAATTTCCATAAGAATGAAATATTCTAGACTCGTAGATAATCATGTATAAATAAACCTGAGTAATCCCAACACACTGTAAGTAAACAGCCATATTTAAAAATGTACACTCCTAAGGTAAAACTGGTCACTTACAACAACTTGTGTTTTTGGCGGACTTGGATTCTACTATGTATCTCTTTCGGACTCCTTTGTCCTCTCTCGACGCCGACCCAGCGTTCTCGCCGTTGGCGAGATATTCTGGGCTTTGTATGACTGGAATCATTTCTTCCTGGAAGGCGTCTTCTTCATATCTGGACTCCTTTTCTGTAATTATACAGTGGTCGGTAATCAATCTGAATAAATTTCACATGTTATAAGCTCGCAGTGTATGAAATCATGGGTGAAATGACTAATTGAGTGAGCGATTGATTGGTGTTAAGGAAGTTCTCAGGAAGAGGCATGTTTCACTTCAACACGGCAGACGGAATAACGGACACTGGATTGTCAGAAGAATTTGTCACCTTTGAAACAAGTTCGTTTTTTGAAATAAAAACTATCTACTTCTGAAATAAGTTTTTATTGTTGTTGTTTCAAAACTGGCACTTATTTCAAAATTGGTTCCTACAATGTGCGCAGTTCCTGGCTCTTGAGCGGAGTGCTTTCCGAGTCATGTCTTTTTAAGTCACTGAAAGGGTTAGATGCTGACAGCCTTTTGACGACAATGTACCTACTTCTGAGTCTACTGACGATGACGACATAATCTATCCACAGTATAATGATAGGTGGGATGCTGGTGGCGGTACACGTCGTTCCGACATCGTACAGGAAATCTAAAAGACATGAAGTAAAACGATGACGATGAAATATGAATTTATTTAAATAATTTGTGGTTTAAGGGCGAACTAAAACTTTTTTCACTAATGCGGTGGGGTCAGTTTATAGATCAGGGAAACCGGAGTACTCTGTCTAAACCAACCGCCTTTGGCAAGTGAGTGACAAACTTATCAGCATGTGAGGTATGTACCACCATATTGATGGAAGACAATTGGCCTACTACGAGCCTTTATACAGTACGCAATAGTCCGACTTCTCAGACAAATCTGCTTCTTAAATGCAGTTTGATCGGCCCCTTACTGGTTATAAACCATGCAGCTATGAAATAAATAAATCAGCTGTAGTTTAAATCACTTCAGCGCAAATCACATTCGAAGTTTTAAAAAAACCTGTCTTAGACAGAGACACTGTGGTGGTGGGGAGGGGGGGCACTTGGGACGAACAAGTGTTTCAGAACGCACGCTTGGTCGTTTCCACATTCCACCGTTTGTTTCCAGAGTCCACCGTTCGATTCCACTTTCCACCGTTAGTTTCCACATTCCACCGTTCGTTTCTACACTCCACCATCCGTTTCCACATCCCACCGTTCGTTGAATACTATTTGTCTTCCACCAATATACCGTGGATATCTGTACGTCACATACGGTTATATTCGTCAGTAGCTTGCCATATGTCAGTGGTTTTCACTAGACACTCCGGCTTCCTCCATTGTGTTAAAATGCAAGGTGCACACACACCAGTTTGCAGACGTCTTCCGCCGGAAAAGCAGTTTGCCGAACAAAAATCAGCGTGAGTGCGCTGAAATAATCCGTGGATTTTTCATTTTTCATCCAGTCCGCAAAATATATCTTGATATTTCCGACTTAAACTCGCCCAAATATGTGGGAGAGGTTACGTGTGCGGGGGTAAGCAGGTGGATTCGGAGAAACTGACCAATCACAATGCATTTAAAATCACATGACTGGTCTTACAACACAGATGGAGCCAGGTCCGCTCTCATACTGACATGGGGACTGTTACACAAAAAGTCTAAATAGTATACAAGTCTAAGCTTACAAAAGGCTAAGCTTAGACGTCTAACTCAGTTAGCCGGCTAGGAATTGTGTCTAGCAGGTTTCACAAAGAAAATATTTGGCTATCGGCTCTTCATCTTAGATTTTGAAAGTTAGCCTGAAATCCTTAATCATGCCCCACCGTCTCAATATGAGCAAGCAAATTCGACTTTAAATGTGATATATGTCCAATTTTTGGAAGTTCATTTCTTGATTGAAGGAAGTGGGTATATATCAGCATCTCTCAGCACATCAAATCTTTTTAAAGCTCACAATCCACCAATACCCACCAGCTGTTGTTGTTTCGCTTCAACTGTCTGTGATGAGAATTATCGCTCCTTCTTAACAAGTTGTGTCAATAATAAAAATGAAGAAAAAAATTAACCTCTTTTCTGATATTTAGGCATAGTAATTTAGTTTATTAATATTTTGAAGTTATTTCAACAATTATCCTCAATGATTCAACCAGTGAGATAACTGTAGTGGCTACATAACGACTATGCATGATAGACAGTTTTACTTTTGTGAAACGGGTTAGTCAATATTTCTCGTAGCCTGCTGACGATAGTCGACTAAATGACCCTTCGAGCCGAACTTAGACGGCTACGGAAGTTTTGTGAAACAGGCCTATGCATTGAGCAGATTTACGTTTTCACCGACGTCGCATAATAGCTAAAAATGGCAAAAGATCGTGTTTCTTGTTTAATATCACGGCCATTTTATTTTGCAAAAGAAAAACAAACCCACAATGCAATGTAGTATCGGCGATTTTTACCAGTTATGTGTGTGTGCGCCTAGCTTAAGTCACACATTCTTGATGTGAGTGTTACAACAACAACATACAGAACATCAATCAGGCTGTGATTACACATGGTTATGGCTAAGGTACAAAGATCCATTATCTGGCTCTGCATTTTTATTTATTTATTTATTTATTTATTTATTTATTTAATACATTGGTGTTTTACACCGTACTCAAGAATATTCCACTTACACGACGGCTGCCAGCACTATGGTGGGAGGAAACCGGGCTGAAAAACAACGCGACCATCCGCAGGTTGCTAGCAGATCTTCCCATGTATGGCCGGAGAGGAAGCCAGCATGAGCTCGAATCGGTATATATTTTTAAGGATATCAAGCCTGAACTCACCGCTTTTATTGCCCACAACATACAAGACCAGGAACAAGAAGCCAGTCGCACCGTAGATAATGAAATAGGACAAGAAGAACAAGCGCAGTGACCATATATCTGAAAGTGAAACATACCATGAATATACTTTTTTTGAGGGGGTGGGTGGGGGTGGATGTAAATCAAAGCACCTGGGAAAAGGATGACAAAAAAGAAATCGCTACACAGACATGCGAAGTTAGATATTCCGCATGGCGAGTTAGCATGTATCGTCAACCTATAGGCGTCGAAACCGACATTCGTATACCAGCCATCCACCAAAATGAACGTTCCGGGTCAATAATAGCAAGACCAGTTTCCAAAACGACAAATAACACAAGCCCCCAGAGAACTAAGAAAGTTTATAAAAAAAAAACAAAAAACAAAAAAAAAAAAAACAGGACGAATTCGTGGACAGAGATGCAGTCAACTGTTTTCAACGATGACGGAAAGGCGCCATGAATGTTTTAGGTGATGAATACAATCAATACATATACCATCCAAGTATATATTTGGTGACGTTAACGAAATAAGGTAACTGGTAATATTGTTGCAGTTTACAATAAAAATTTACCTTTGTGTTTTTTATACGTGACGCAGTGTATAAGGAGCAACAAAACATTGGCGTCCACAAGGATTACATCCACAGACATCAAAATAGCGACCATCGTCGACTTCAGCTCGTCTTCAGAAGTAACTGTGGAAGAAAGATAAGAACGAGCTTACGTCGTGACATTGTGCATTTTTTCATTCTGTACCTGTGATGACATCTGTGTGTATATGTATATATTTGCAAGGAAGTTGTATATCATGTGCATTTAGAAATTATTTCATTGATTCATTGGTGTGCCCAAGAATATTGGAGGTCTATGGCTGAGGAAATCGCTCTGCCCGCAGTAAAGCGCCAACCTTCTCCAGGTACTTGGCAAACCTGTTGATTTAAATCTTCCTCCCAGACAGCCAGAAATGGATTTGAACAGGCAACCCAACATCAAGCCAGAGCATTATCCCTCTGAGAGAGGCGTTTATCTAGGACGGTTGTATATAAGAAAAGAAATGTTAACAAAGAAAAGTGATATACAGTTAGTATTAATATACCTTACTACAGCTACACGTAAGTATTGAAAAGGTTCAACATGTTGAATGCTAGAAAATGTAAGTTTCGTCCTCTCAAAATGTTACGCTACGTGAGGGTTGTTTTGCAAGTTCCAACGTTAAATTACAAGATTTTTAGTAACTATAACGTAGATTACAACAGTGAAAGTTTTAATTTCACAGAAGATACTGTGATCCCAAATCCTCTACTTCGAATATGTTGGACGTTCGGTTTTAAGTATGCCAGGCACGTATACATCGTCTATACTTACTCGATTTAAGTACTTGCAAATAAGAATAGGACGTTGTGTTCTCGGTGTCAACGATACTAATGCATAAATAGACGCCAGAGTTTTGTATTTGAGGGCTATATATTGTCAGACCATTTCCGGGGTCTAGGACAACGCTGCCTGTAAAGTTATCTCCCTTGGTGACGACCCCATTCTCGGTTCTCTCAATGATTAGATAATTGTCCATCAAGAACTTCCACTGGATGGTGAGACGATCTGTGCCGTTCTGGGTCTCGTGACATTTTAATCTGACACTCTTTACGCCTTCGCGAACGTATATGTCATTTGGACTTCTTTCACCTGCTGAGAAAAAAATGACAGCAATTAAATAAAATGATATTTAAGAAACAAGACGAAACGGAACGAGCAAATTCTCAGGGCTCATATTTCCCCTCCAGGGCGGACAGATACGCAGAACCCAATCAATACACACCGCGTACGCCAAAGTCAAGGATAAAAGTGAATACGAGGACAATACGCAATTCAGAATACGTTGTACCTTTCTGTGTAGTATGGATTGGTATATAGAAAAGTTGAGATTATACAAAACATGGTGACAGTAATTTTCGGAATTGCAGTTTTTCAGTTTGATTTGCATGACAAAGTAGTGCAAATAAATAGACATAAGAAGCATTTGTCCCTTAATGATGGATCTTACGCTGGGACGAAACGTAGATGGCACAAACAGAACAAATACCCGTGGAGAGTCGAACGTGTAATGAACGCAGTGTAGTAGACGTTTTTTGTTATATTTACCTATTTGTTTATTTGATTGTTATTTTTAGGCACGCTCAAGAATATTTCACTTATACCACTGCTGCCGGTATTATGGTGGGCGGAAATCGGGCCGAGCCTGGTGGAAACCCAGGACCAGTTTCTTGCTGTATGTTTAATACAGAAACACGCTGTCAAAAAGAACGCGAACAATGGCATCATACAGAAATTAGCGGACGCAACAACGCTGTCACATTGCGGATCTTTGGTAAGCTCAGTTTTATGTACACTTTCTACAAGCATATTATATATATACGAGAATTCCATAAACATAATTAAAAATAAAGACATTTTTCACGTCCACATTGCGTGGAGATGCTCCATAATTTCTATTATAACCTCACTTTTGTTATCTATTTCATTTTATCATTCGTCCTCCCTTTTCCCATAAAAAAAAATCTATAGGGAAAATAAAATTTCCCAGGTGAAAATGTAATTTGTAAAAAAAACCCTTTATTTTATAGTCATTTTTGGGGTAAAATTGAAAAATTAGAGAACTTTGGAAAAATAGAAGTTGAAAAGCCTCTTTACTAACAGGTACATTTAGAGACAAATATGAAATTGCATGGCACTAATATACCACGGTGGTTTATTTATGATTGCTATCAAAGACTTTAGGTGTCTAAAGAGACATTCATATAACAGCCACAATACTGGACGTGCCCAATCAGTGAGACCAATTTCCGAAACAAAGTTTAACATAAACCATCAAAGTTTAACATAAACCGAAATTAGGACGCGTTCATGTGAAGAATTAATTTAATCACTACCGAAATCATGTGCCATGTGGCAATAATCGATAATCGGAATATTCACGTCCATTGAGCTTTGGTTGCAACCGTTCAAATATTCAGCATAAAGACCTCATTCAACACTAAGAAAATTCAGCCCCTAGATCCGGGTTAAGCTGAATCATCCATTATAATTTAAATTGACCAGAGCATGCCTATATCTCCAAGGGCCCGTTTTGCGAACAGGGTGTAATTTACCTCAAACGTAAGTGTAATAATGACACACAATGAAGAATCGCGTTGTCATGGAAGTTAGGTTTGACATAATGCTGCACCCCCTTCCTAAAACGGGTCCCACGCAGTTATATATAGTGTGTTCTCCGCACGGGTCTGGACAAGACTAAGACGTTCTGAATTGGTAGTTTCCTGCCTTGAGCCACGTTTACAAGCTATTTCATGAGCCACATTCTCATTGTACCATATGCCGTCTTCACTTATCTAGATCGAGCAGGGACAAACTCTCTTTATTTCATAACTGTGTTCGCGCTGTACAATTTACCGTTTCAACTCATCGAAATCGAAAACGGACTACCTCTGTTTGATAAACAGTGTTTGTACGGTGACACTTGTCGCATAGACTAATCGAACTCGAATATGGAAAAGTTCTATTTCATAAACCGCGATCAACAACAACTTTGGCCAGTTACTGTCCAGCCCTCCCACGTTTTAAGTATACATATGCACAGTCTATTGCTGAAAGACAAGTGGTCTTCGATCAACGTTAGACTGTGCAAGGGACCAAAGCGCTGTCGATCGGTTAATTGTCACCACGTAGCATCAACAATTAAAAGTGAGAGAATGTGAGATTCCTTGTTCAAGGCCGGTATAGAACCGACAACTTCGTGTGTCCTACCGACTGAAAGACAAGCGTGTTAACCTTTTCAGTCAGGCCTCGCTCTCTACACACATATAAACAGAGAAAAAAGGCAACCACACGCATCGCCATGGATTATATCAATATATAAATATGATTGCCCGACAATGAAGCAGCCATCTCGAGACGAACCAGATTTTTTAGTGGCCTAGAGATAGTCGCTTCTTTGTCAGGAAAATTATTTCTATGTGTACAGGCAGAGAAATGGATAAATGTCTGTTAATTTATTCTGCCATCGGGTGTATTTATATTAATGATATACTCATGTATAATGTAATCTAAAACTAATTGAAATTAAGTGGCAGACATCTATATAATACACTTTAAAGTTAACATAGTAAACTGACAGAATACGATGTATTCTGACTTATGACAGAATATATAAGTTTATATTTACCCCACTGTTGCTTAATAGCGTACGCTGAAAGAATTTGTCAGTTACACGAAGGTTGTCAGTTTTACCAGAGGGGAAAATCACCAAGCTTTGGCGAGTTACTGTCAAACTTTCCCACATGTGACATACGGATGCCCACACCGAATTGGCTGAACGTAAAATGTTTATAACGAACTTTAGATCGGCTTATTGTCACCAAGTATCCACAAGCAGTGAGAGTGGGATATTCCACAAATTGCCCACCCTATAAAGGACCGAAACGCAAAATTTATATACTTTCTTAGTTCGTTGAATGCTGGGTCCTGTTGAAGGTTGTTTTGGAAACTGATCATGCGATTATTGGCATTTGATTGACCACTGGTTTATAAATGTCTGTTTCGATTATTTCTTTTATTTTTTATTTTTTTATCTTTTTATTTTATTCCCACAGAATGGACCAGGCTTTTGTTACAAAGTGTATTATGTTATGTAGGACAAACCTGTTCTGATGTTCCAACAAAATATTTTTGTTGCTGTAACGGGTCTTTGCGTTATCCATTACACAATACCACATGTTGCAGTGACATACCCTATTCGAGCATAATGCTATGTTAAATTTTGTATTTTTTTTTTAGATTGATGCCTAACAATAGACATAACGCGTGCTGAGTCTGAAGTAAATGTCTCCTTAAACAACTAGGTCACCATGAGTGTACCTCATATATATATCTGTCTAACAAGATGACCTAAGAAAGCTGAATGTGGAAATATTAATGTGAAAAGAAGTAATTATATTACTCTAATAATTAATGATACTTCCTTCTGGTAATGTTGTCATAGATAATTGAAAAAAAAACGTGTTCATATTAATTATAAACACGCTTTTAATGTAGATAGTGCTTAATTCATGACGATGTACCTTTTGCAAATACGAGCTAGTTGGAGGGCCATAAATACAAACATTAATATTCACCCTTAACATCGGGCTATAAACACTTCGCCTATAGCCGCATATCTAAACCCGAGAGTTGTCTTGTACAGTAGATAGCGGACCGTCACCGCCTTGTTGAATTTATTAGCATTAAGGACTTAACGTAGCTATTTTTACACCCACAGTCTTTTTGCCGTTGTCGTTTTAGGTCTGCATTTACATGTAATTTGAACACGCATGAATTCAATGAAAAATCAGTTAGAATCTCAAAAAAGGTCTCGGAAAAATTAGTTTCTTTGAAATTTTCCCTCTGTTGTTGCATTATATACACCCGAGTTATAGAGCATTCGAAAATTAAGCTGAACAGTCTATATATGATGTCCTTTCTGTACACGTTCCCACGCCGTAACTGTAATTCACATTAACTTGTCTTTTTTTACCTAATTCAACCTATAACTAATTCTAAGGGAGTGTGTAATTAGCTGCTACATACAATAGAACAAAACACTGAGATAATTTGACAGGATGCCGGATTTCTCCTTGCTATAGGGTTTTTGTATCATATATATATTATCGTCCATGCCTCATGAGGGAATGAAGTCCTGTACCCAGTTCTTCCGTGATTCATTGCTCGTGTGCACTGCCTGTACCGTCTGTGTTTTTACTCTTTATGTTGTAGTCTTTTATAATAAATACATGCATTAAACACTGTCTCTTAACGTTTGCATATAAAATATACGACTACACAGCACAGGGAGTAAAACCAGGGCAGCAACGATATGGTTGGCAAATACATTTATTTATTTATTTACTTGGTGTTTTACGCCGTACTCGAGAATATTTCACTTATACGACAGCGGCCAGCATTATAGTGGGAGGAAACCGAGAGGAGCCCGGGGGAGACCCACGACCATCCGCAGATTGCTGGCAAACCTTCCCACGTACGGCGTGAGGGGAAGTCAGCATGAGCTGGACTTGAAGTCACAGCGACCGTGTTGGTGGGAGGCTTCTGGGTCATTGCGCTGCGCTAGGGCACTAACCGACTGAGTCATGGAGGCCCCAGTAGTAAACAAAATACCATGAGACAGTAATCTGACAGGATGCCGGATTTCTCCTTGCTGTAGGGATTTGGTATCATATATATGTTATCGTCAGTATCTCATGAAAGAATAAAGTCCTGTACCCAGTTCTTCCATGATTCGCTATTGGTGTGCACTGCCTGTACCGTCTGTGTTTTTACTCTCTATATTGTAGTTTTGTTTATAATAATTGCATACATTAAACACTGACACTTGTACCGTAAATGCTTATAAATATAAACAATTACACAGCACCCGGAGTAAAATCACAGCAGCTACGACAGTGTGATACAGTTGGCAAATGGCCACACTTTAAAGGCCTCTTGTCAATATACCTCAGTTAGGGTTTTCTCCCAACTGTTCATGTAAGTGTTTAAGAATTAACAACTTACGCACCGCTCTTAGAGAGTGATTTCTGTCAACACTTAAGGCACAAACATTAGACGCATAAAAAAGAACCACACAAAATGAAATGTGAGCAACATTGTTAGAGCGGCAGTTTGAGGAATTGAACAGAATGAATGAATGATTAGGGCTTTACGGAAGTTTTTCAGCCATATTGTGGCGAGAGCTGAGTAGAAGAATGTATAATGGTGCCGCTCGAAGCAGATGGTAATGCTGTGCCTGTGGAGCTAGTTTGCAGTGGTATTTGGTTGGCCTATGACATTTGCACAGTCATTTATGTCACTGCAATGTGCAGGGGATGTCTGTATGCTGTCATTTAACAACACACACCTGGCCTGGTAGGAAACACCCTGTCAACGTTTCGTAAATATCACGAATCGGAGTTAACGTCACAAGATCAAACTTTCTCGCGTGTACACACAATATGTGAAATCTGGCATGAATGAAAAAAAAATTGCACTACTAATACGTGCAGAATACTTGTACAGATATGGTTTGGGGACTTCCTATACGTTTCAAGCTCATACAAATCTAGGTGAAGCTACAGGCCTTCAACACCTGCGTTAATTTACACAGGTGGAAATATTCAGTGTTATGAAATGATAAGCCGTAGAGGAATTTTGCTTTCAAAATGCAACAGGCATACCATTGAAAATACATTTCTGTTTTCAAAATATTTGCTGCAAAGTTTGCATTTATATTTTCAAAAAAGGGATGCCACCTTTTGGCGAAATGAAATTCGGCCTCAGGAAAATGACTTAAGTTAGTAGACTGGCTTAGCTGAGCCAATTTTACCTAAATGTTTAAGTCAATTTCAGCAAGCAAAATGTGACTGGCTTAGTTTTGTGGACTCGACTTAATGTGGCTTAGCCAGTTTCGGTGTCTAAAGTCAGTTTTACTGGCTCAGCAACGTTTTGAAGATTCGACCCCTAATTTCGTTCATCTACCTAGAACGTTCATTGCGTCTTTTCGTCATTAATGAAATCTGCTCACTGCTTCTCTTTGTAGAAATCCCTCCTATTATTTTTTTTACTTTACATACTTTCAAAGTTCCAGTTTTGTTGACAACTAACATACGAGTGGCGGTTTCGGCGTTTAGGCTTAAGAATATTGACGCCACATTTTTAAAATGCACAGCTTGGAAACATGAGTAATATTATTCTACAACGTCCTACTATAACTTTCCAAAAGGGAAGAGTTGAATCTATATTAGAGAGGAAAATTTCAAAGCATATTTTATCTTATATCTTATTTCATTTTATCTTTTATCTGTTGAGTGTTTAAGACATTTTAAGACAGTAAATTATTTCAGTTGAAACATCAATATCTCACTTGACGCTGCAGGTGTTAACTATAACTTGAACTTTATATGGTTTATGCTGAACCACAAAGTCGGTCCGGGAATATAAAGGATCGGGTCTTGTGTATTTAAAGTCACTGAAAGGAGAAATCCAGGGTACTGCATGGCGATCAATTTTTTCCCACTGGGAGATTTTTTTATTTTCCAAACTGTAATGGCGATTTAGCACGATTTAATTAAATTAAAAAGACCAAACACTGCATGTCGAGGTGCTCTGTTCAAACAACAACGTCAATATCAAACAAACAGCAAACAAGCTCCCAGGCATACACATGTGCTTTGTACAGCCATTAATACAGTAAACAGCGGAGTAGAGTGTCGTCAGATCTATCCAGTCGTCTGATCTTTGACCTTTGATCTACGTTTCTATATACACGCACAAAGAGTCTGATCGAAGACTTGATTTCTTTTCATTAAACTTTGCTTTTCGAACAAAGAGCAGGTGTTAAAAAAGTATTGTTGCATGAGTTTCTGCCAAAAAAAATCAGTTCAGTGGCTTTTCTGAGGGAAATCGTGTACACAATGGTGGGGAAACTTTTACAAGACTTCAGCATAGTGAGTAAAACCAGAGCAGTGACGGCTAGTTGGCAAATGGTCACACGTTACCGGTGAAATCCGGCCTCTTGTCAATTTACCGCAGTTAGGGTTTTATTCCAATTGATCATGTAAGTGTTTTACAAGTAACAACTCACACGTCCCCTAGCACCATGGCCCAAGCAGAATTTGGTAAAAGAAACAAAATTACAGTGATTTTCAGCGCAGGTTTTTCTACGTCACCAGTTTAGAATTACTCAAAATACTGTGTTATCATCACATCACAACAACGTGGCAACAATGCAAAGATCAATGCAGAGGCTTGTTGCATTTAGCTCCATGCTGTCCGAACATCCCACATGCATTGCTGGGTGGTGTGGGGAGTGATGACTAATCAGCCTATATCTAGGGCTAAATGATTGGTTCGATATTAGACACACTGGGCTGGGTGACGACTGGGGCAATAGCTGCTTGTTTCCATTACAGAAATTAACAAATATGACAATCATTTTTATTTTTTGAGCAGCTGAATGGTCTTGACATTGCTACTGTCAAATTGCGATTATCCCTGACTGTGTCACAATATACCATGATGCAACAGGCACAAAGCAGCATTGCTATAGACTACAATGTCCTGTGTGGGGGAAGGGAGGCGCTTTTAAGGTTATTTGTATTTATTGATTCATTGATTTATTTATTGCTTGCTTGATTGATTGATTGGTTGGCTGATTGATTGATTGATTGATCGGTGGATGGATGGATGGACGGATGGATTGATGGATTGATTGATTGGTGGATGGATGGATGGACGGATGGATTGATTGATTGATTGATTTGTTTTTTGTGTTTGTTTTTATTGGTGTTTTACGCCGTACTCAAAAGTAATTTACTTAACAACAGCGACCAGCATTAAGGTGGTTGGAAACCGGGCAGAGCCCGGCCATACATACGACCATCTGCAGGTTGATGGCAGACTTCCCCACGTACGATCGGAGAGGGAGCCAGCAAAATCTGGACCTGAACTCACAGCGACCGCATTGATTGGCCAGAGGTTTCTGTGTCTTTGTGTTGGGCCAGCTGTCTGAATGCCGTGGCAACAAAGAAATATACACGCTCAATTGAACGGGCCCTCTATTGTTCGCTAAAATGTAGGTTTCCTTGTTTGTGCTTGTTGCTTATTTCTTCCGTTTTGAGGGTGAGAAGCTTGGTTCACTGAGTAGACATACGACCCCAAATACGGGTACGTTATAGGAACTGAAGGATGAATTATATTTCGCAATATAGGTACGTTATACGAACTGAAAGATGAATTAAACTTGGCAATATGGGTATATTATAGGAACTGAAGGATAAATTAAACTTCACCATACACTACGTGACAAGAACTGAAGAATGGATTAAACTTCGCAATTTGGGTATCTTACACAAAGTTTAAGGTAAATTACACTCTTTAATAAAGGTGCATTATACGAACTGAAGGATGAATTAAACTTCGAAATAAGGGTACATTATACGAACTGAAGGTCAAAATGACACATATATTGTTCATCATTTCACAGTATTGCTGAGTCATTATTCACAATCATTTCGACCTACAGATCGCAAAGACAGCGTAATCTGACTACATCCTGTGTTTAATTTGTGAAATTTTCCAGGATTATTCAACTCTGTGTTTGAGGTGAACGCAGCATGAATCTCTTGCTCACTGAAGTGTGAAACGGGCTGTGCGGCTTTAACGAAAACAACACTGGATTAAAAGCAGTGCAAAGCAGCGTGAAAGGCACAGCTCATGCCAGTAGTGAATAGGCCTGTATATATGTAACGATCAGTAGTGTTCAATGACATCATCCACAAAAGCAAATCTACTGGTTTCGCCTCTGCTTTGTACCTTGAGAACTGCATATACATGTAGTGATAGTTCATAAGGAGGCCAGGTATTACATGTACATGTGGGGCATAGACCATGGTAAGCAAGGTAAATAAGCTATACATATAGAGACCCATATACCATGCACATTCCTTCAGCTATTGGCAACAGAAGCTTATAGTTACAACCTATGTTGCGTGCTCATCGAGATTAGTTTGCTCAGTGCCCTTTTGAAACAACTTGACTTGAATTTATGTATATACGTACGATAGTAAATCTTCGCCGGAATACGAAGTATAATTGCAAGAGCTTGTAAATGTAGTTATATTTCATGCAAACTGAGTAGGAAAAATCTGATGAATTTCAGCGAAAATTAAAACTTAAAAGCTTGCAATATACATATAGGTGTGATTCGATGGCTGTACTGGAATAACTTTCGGCTTTTCTTAGTGACTCTAGAATAGAATACTTTACTATCGACATGGTATTTAACGTGTTATTAGCTATTCTGTTGGAAAAAGTATTCTGTTGGAACAAGTCTGTTCATATTATCTAGTCTGCCACCACTCAGAGAACATAATGTTCTGTCAATTTAACAGATAAGCTTTTCCCAGTGCGGAAAGTCACGGGCACACCGAAGAAATCCTCGAATTTTCTGTGCGATTTTGTACAATAACGACGATACTAAGCGCAGGGAGGACTGTTGGTGGGTGAAGGGTGGTGGTGGTAAAGATAGCCTCGGATCTCTGGACAATGTGAGATAGACTTTTAGGGATTTACAGTCATGGTGTTTGAACAGGGCCGTACGTGACCCATTTTTCACATGTAAATTAATCTCATAGGGTCGGTAGGAAACTATAAATGTAGCTATGGCTTCGGGAAAGCTAAGCATGATATGCACCAATACAGAACGTGTGTTTAACGTAGTTATTTGTAGAGTAAAGGTGTCCGGAAAAAGTATTCGTAGGTTCCAGATCTTTCGTCATCTGCGTGATGGCTCAAGATGTGGGACTAATTCTGTCGATAAATCAATGTTTGAAAGAAGCCAGGGTTTGAAACGCGTTAGCCTTTACAGATTTACTCGGTATACCATCCAGTTACCTGTAATTGCGTTACCTTCAGGTGTAACGCAAAAACTCACAATTAAGACCAGCGTTGTAGCTGGTGTAGTGTAAACATTGTAGCGAGTAAGTCTACCAGCCAACGTATAGCACTGGGAATTTAAACGGAGGCATGCTCTACGAGGAGGGGACTGCAGGCATACAAACGCATGTACGTGGCTACATGTGTGTGCAGGTAACCTCGAGGTTAATCGTGCGCCTAATAAAATAAAAGAAGAAAACTTACCAAGTGCCAAGACTAGAAGCAGTTCAAGAGTCAGAAGTGTTAGTAGCATATGTGTAGCCATGTCAGGTAGATCCAGGTGCTTGCCTGTTAAGTCTCCGGACAGTCATACCCCCTAAAATACCTTCAATGACGGAGTATGGCTCACCTCCCGTACGTAGGTGGTCGACTCAATGTACGGGTATCGGTATGGACCACGTGAATTGCCGGACCAAAGAAAAAGAAAATTGCTGTAGCCTAGTTACACGGCTGGCCCAGATGCACACCGAAGCGTAACACTACAGCAGAGGACTGGCCGGTCTGAACAGCACGTACGGATAAGGCCCGGAAAATTGACGTCCCAATTAACACATGGTGAAGGCGCGGAATCTAAGGTTCATATGTGTAGAGCTGCAGGGTGGTTCGGAAAACCGGATCGTTCTTACTTTTCTTGGCCGAGTGACACGGTGACAACAAACCGTCGACAACGGGCGTGTGGCCGTTTGCGCAACCTAAGGTTTGTTGAAGGACACTTGTTTTCCACTTAAATATGCTTTGCATATATATATATATATATGCAAAGCATATTTAGGTTATATATATAATACGTACGTGACATGTAGGAAAGTTCGAAAGGTGCTTGCTGAAAGTCGCTAGTTTACGGCAGGACATTCTCAGATTTTCCACTCATAAAACTGCACGACCGTACAGATAAGGGCAAAACTTGTAGTAAGGGGGTAAGCAACGGTCAACGAAATAAATAAATCAATTAATTAATTACATAAATAAATGAAAAGAAATAAATCACCGAAGCATGGATGTCAGATAGTTTTGCTCTCTCTGCAAGCATGACTCGCGTTCCATTCATTAACGGTCAGAACTGATCGAATTAACGCGGTTGTTTACAGTTTACTACAACTGAGTAAAGTGTCAGAATGTTTGTGTGCTCTTGTAAGGGGTGGGTGTAGGAGGTTGGGGGTGGGGAGTTTCTGTTCTGGGGATGGAGACGCTGGTATTGTGTAGGATGGTTTCTCACACTCGTATACGCTGTAACGACAAGTCGACAGACAAATTCGCTGGTTTAGAAACTCTTGCTGGTGCACGATTACATGTTCATGACATAGAATTTGTATCGTCGAGCAAGCGGGACGTTAACGAGTGATTAAGGTGCTTGATTTGATAAAATCTATTTCTTAAATTTTATATGGAGAAATATGTTTTCTGTGTAACGCTAGAATCGATAATGTTACATGATATTACGTTATTAACAATCCAAAACTCCAAAAACTACAACAAATAATTCATTCTGATGTATTAGCAAAACAAGTTCTCCATAGATAATGTAATATATGTAGTTAGTAGATCTACCAATAACATATTTTACCTACATACAGAAAACATAGTATTCTGTCAGTTCAACAGTTTATTTATTTATTTCATTGGTGTTTTACGCCGTACTCAAGAATATTTAACTTACATGACCGCGGACAGCATTATGGTGCGAGGAAACCGGGCGGAACCCACGGCCATTCTCAGGTTGCTGGCAGACATTCCCGGGTACTGCCGGAGAGGAAGCCAACGTGGGCAGGGCTTGAGCTCACAGCGACCGCATTGGCAAGAGACACCTGGGTAAACCTTCCTATTTCCACAGTAAGCCTAACTACGTTTAAGAGGATGAATTCCGCCGATTATGTGTGACCATTTGGCAACTGCGTGTGTCACGGCCTCCTGGCTGCTCTGGCTTTATCATACTGTAGTCTTTTACATTGTATTGCGATACATGCATTTTTGGAGCCCACTAAACTTGTTCGGTGTGGAATACACTGCATCCGGATCGGGAAATTACATTCCTTTCTAATAGAACGATTTCATGTTACGAGAATGTCGAATTCGAATACGTTGCCCTAAAGCAGAACTTTAATCTAACAGCTTTTCATATACAGGCACACATTTTATGCGTATGGTTCACAAAAACTTTATTTATAGCTGAACATAAAGATGTGCAAAAGGTTATGTGACGTCACTAATGACACACATTATAAAACCCATCAAACGATTAAAATATTTGACGTTTTTGTTCGGTAAAAAGTCATCAAAGGTGGTCTTTACCTTGGGTTACTCTGCAGTGCATCCGATGTTGCAAATACTATGTGGTAAATTGCAAATGTGTTTGTCCACCTCGTCCAATGTGTACGCGGCTGTGGTGTAATTTGCAGTGGAACGGACAGCTTGCCCATGTCAATGTTTTCCATACGCACAGGTCTGTTGTATGTAATGAGATTTCAGAAGTTTTGGCGTTGATGAACTTTGTGGTGTTGATAAGCTTCTCATGCTTTTGACTTTATAGCGTAGTAGTAGTTTATCAGCTGTTGCAATCTAAGCACATGTTTGGTTCTAAATTATTCCCGCATCACCAGTTTGCAATTCGAATTTGGTGTCATACCTAGAATATCGACTGCCATTCCTCCCACACGGAAAAGTGTTGTCTGTCTCTCTATAACATGTTTCCAGCTTTGTTTAAAGGGAAGGACCTCGTAAAAAATGAAGTTATGGTGAGTGAAAAGACCATGATAAACTGTATCTGAAAATACCTTCACTGAATTTTTTAGATTTTATTTTTGTCACCAAATTAAATGCAGTTAAATGGTTTGATTGTATGGTGGGTAACATGGGCCATATTGATAATGTGTGTCAACCGTGACGTCACGAAACTTTTGGTACACCTTAATGTTCAGGTCTGAATAAAATTCTTGCGAACCGTACTCCTGTGACGTGTCCCTTTGTGCAGAGAAGCGAATAAGATGTATAAGTTCTGCTTTAGGGCCACAGAAAGGTAGGCTTGGTGTCACTGTTGACACACGTGATCAAAATGGTCCATAAAACCCACCATACAATCAAAACATTTGACCTCATTTAATTTGGTGAAAAAAATCTGAAAAAAATCAGTGAATGTATTTTCAGATATTGTTTTAATGGTCTTTTTACTCACCATAACTTAATTTTTTCGTGCTCTTTTCCTTTAATATTTATACAATTTCGTATGTAATCCTTTGGGTACTGGTGTTCTAGGTTGTTCTGGAAATGGATCTCCCGATTATCGTTTTGGCACTCCCCTTTGTGGTTTACGGGTGGTATACTGTAAGAACTGTTTTTGAAATAAACTATGAGCTTTGACATAAATTTATTTATTTATTTAATTATTTATTTGATTGGTGTTTTACGCCGTACTCAAGAATATTGTCACTTATACGACGGCGACCAGCATCATGGTGGGAAGAAATGGGAATTATACGACTATCCGTAGGTTGCTGGCAGACCATCCCACGTACGGCCGGAGAGGAAGCCATCATGAACTGGACTTGAACTCACAGCGACCACATTGGTGGGAGCCTTCTGGGTCATCGCACTGCGCTAGCACGCTAACCGACTGAACCACGGCGGCCCCAGTTTTGATATAAACGCCAGAAAACAAATTTTGCATGTTGCAGAGAGGAACATCGTGATTTGTCAGCTCTCGACAGCTGACATACAACTAATTATATATTACACCGAAGGAATGTGTAAGAGAAAAAGAACCGGAAGAAACTGTTCTGTTGGAATTGCGTTGTATGATTTGTATGAGAAAAATCAGCACAGTTTCTCCGATGTGATATTTTTCACACTTGCAGCAGACTAAGACATTGCAATTTAAGGCATTCTTAATAAAAAATGCACTATACAAAATATCCCATGCTCGCCTCACTGTTTTCACTTATTTCCCAGAGTCGGCTGTTGAAATATTTTGTTGAATTTGTTACTAAAGATCAACGAACTGCAATGTTACTGGACAGATATTTTGATATCGGTAAAAGCAATTCTGTCGAAAACATTTGCAACTTTTTGCCGACTACTACAAGGACAGCATCTGGGGATAAATAGAAATTATAAGTAATGGCGACTGTGAGCTATGAAATGGACAAATCACCATGCACGTGTCTTAATAATGCTTTGTCCATGTCACAGTTAAACGATCAACAATGGAAGTCAGCATCTGAACCAGCCACTCGACATCCGCATCACATCTCCTGATGTTTCAAATAAGACCACCAAGAGCATATGTTGTCAGTTCTTGTGCAATGACTGAGTGAATTCTTGCAGATTCAGTACTGAAGGGTTCCTTAGGGCTAACCTTATGCTCCAAATCATCCCATAGATCCTCCACTGGGTTCTGGACTTCGAGCAAGCAACGGCAGTCTCGGAGTAATGGCTTGGTTCCTGAAATGGTCGGTGACAAGCTTTTGCTGGTTATAGTAGGACATTGCCGTTCATGAAGAATGGACGTGTGACAAGATGACATTGTCGTTCATGAAGACAGGGCGTGTAAGAAGATGACATCGTCGTCCATGAAGACAGGACGTGTGACAAGATGACATTGTCGTTCATGAAGACAGGACGTGTGACAAGATGACATTGTCGTCCATGAAGATTGTACGTGTGACAAGATGACATTGTCGTTCACGAAGACAGGACGTGTGACAAGATGATATCGTCGTCCATGAAGACAGGACGTGTGACAAGATGACATTGCCGTCCATGAAGACAGAGTGTGTGACAAGATGACATTGTCGTTCATGAAGACAGGACGTGTGACAAGATGACATTGTCGTTCACGAAGACAGGGCGTGTGACAAGATGATATCGTCGTCCATGAAGACAGGACGTGTGACAAGATGATATCGTCGTTCATGAAGACAGGACGTGTGACAAGATGACATTGTCGTCCATGAAGATTGGACGTGTGACAAGATGACATTGTCGTTCATGAAGACAGGACGTGTGACAAGATGATATTGTCGTCCATGAAGACAGGACGTGTGACAAGATGACATTGCCGTCCATGAAGACAGAGTGTGTGACAAGATGATATTGTCGTTCATAAAGACAGGACGTGTGGCAATATGACATTGTCGTTCATGAAGACAGGGCGTGTAAGAAGATGATATCGTCGTCCATGAAGACAGGACGTGTGGGAAGATGATACCGTCGTCCATGAAGACAGGACGTGTGACAAGATGACATTGTCGTTCATAAAGACAGCGCGTGTAAGAAGATGACATTGTCGTTCATGAAGACAGGGCGTGTACGAAGATGACATCGTCGTCCATGAAGACAGGACGTGTGGCAAGATGATATTGTCGTTCATGAAGACAGGACGTGTGACAAGATGACATTGTCGTTCATGAAGACAGGACGTGTGACAAGATGACATTGTCGTTCATGAAGACAGGGCGTGTAAGAAGATGACATCGTCGTCCATGAAGACAGGACGTGTGGCAAGATGATATTGTCGTTCATAAAGACAGGACGTGTGACAAGATGATATTGTCGTTCATAAAGACAGGACGTGTGACAAGATTCCTTAGGGTTCCTTAGGGCTAACCTTAAGCTCCAAATCATCTCATAGATCCTCCACTGGGTTCTGGACTTCGAGCAAGCAACGGCAGTCTCGGAGTAATGGCTTGGTTCCTGAAATGGTAGGTGACAAGCTTTTGCTGGTTATAGTAGGACATTGTCGTTCATGAAGAATGGACGTGTGACAAGATGACATTGTCGTTCATGAAGACAGGGCGTGTAAGAAGATGACATCGTCGTCCATGAAGACAGGACGTGTGACAAGATGACATTAGAGTTCATGAAGACAGGGCGTGTAAGAAGATGATATTGTCGTTCATGAAGAATGGACGTGTGACAAGATGACATTAGAGTTCATGAAGACAGGACGTGTGACAAGATGATATTGTCGTTCATGAAGAATGGACGTGTGACAAGATGACATTGTCGTCCATGAAGACAGAGCGTGTGACAAGATGACATTGTCGTCCATGAAGACAGGACGTGTGACAAGATGACATTGTCGTCCAAGAAGAGAGGACGTGCGAAAAGATTACAATGTCGTCGAAGTAGACAGGACATGTGACAAGATGACATCGTCGTCCATGAAGACAGGACGTGTGACAAGATGACATCGTCATTCATGAAGACAGGAGGTGTGACAAGATGAAATTGTGGTCCGTGAAGACAGGACGTGTGGCAAGATGACATTGTCGCCCATGAAGACAGGACGTGTGACAAGATGACATTGTCGTCCATGAAGACAGGACGTGCGACAAGATGACATCGTCGTCCATGAAGACAGCACGTGTGACAAGATGACATTGTCGTCCATGAAGACGGGACGTGTGACAAGATGACATTGTCGTCCATGAAGACAAGACGTGTGACAAGATGACATTGTCGTCCATGAAGATACGACGTGTGACAAGATGACAATGTCGTCCATGAAGACAGGGCGAGTGACAAGATGACATTGTCATCCACGAGGACAGGACCTTTGACATGATGACATTGTCGTTCATGAAGACAGGACGTGCGACAAGATGAAATTGTCGTCTGTGAAGACAGGATGTGTGGCAGGTTCCTGGTTATCACAACCGAGCAATATGGCACATGTATCTTGCTACCGTTCACCACGTAGTGACCAAAACTGAGGACAAATGGGCAATAATCAAAAACCAATATTTAAATTGCCACCAAATGTCACTATAGCAACAGCCCGACGGGATAAGCCAGTTTGTTGCATGGAATTTTTGACCATCTTTGCTTTTCTGGGATAGCACTCTTCTGCAATTCACTTATAATCTTTCCAAACACAAAAATTTAAATTTCCATAAAACTTTTGAATCAAGAATTAACAGCAGTAAAGACGCATGAACTTTTTCATCCAACATGATTGATTTCTGACGATGTCATAAGTGTGTACTCGGTTTACGAGGTTTCACTCCAAGTGGCCATCATTCTATACGAAGGTTAGGTGTCAACGCAGTGTACATTCTGTGAATCTGTACATGAACATGTCGGGGTGGTTCAATTCATTTATACATTTTTTGTGGCACTTTCTTACTTTAATCCTATCATTATAATTTCACTCAGATGTGACCTTTAAGATTATCAGTTGGTCATTAATGACACGCTGAAATCTTTTGTATCCATCCATTTATTTTCGCATTGGATTGCACATTGCTTAGTGCAATACACTCAAGAATTAAGTCACTTATTTGTATGTCGCTTGGATCAAATCTTGCTAGGGTCCGGGAATCACACCTTGATCTCACTTGGCACCTGAAGATATACCAGTCATATCTGGGGAAAGTTCGCAAAGTCCTTGGGGATAGTTCTTTAGGCTCTTGCGTTTAGGTCGGTAATTTTGTAATATGAAACCCTGCTGAAGCGACAGAACTGGCAAACGACGAAAATTACATCTACATGGAAATTATGTTCAGAAGCATGATTTTTGCCTTGTATGAGTTTCAGGCCTACGGGTCAGTGGTTTACTCTGGTTTCCTTCATTAATAAAACCAGCATCATATATTTATCTCTTTATTTGATTGGTGTTTTACTCCGTACTCAAGAATATTTCACTTAAACGACGGCGGCCAGCATTATGTTGGGAGGAAACCGGGCCTTCCGACGTATGGCCGGAGAGGAAGCCACAATGAGCTGGAATTGAACTCACGGTGACCGCACTGGTGGGAGGCTTCGGGTCACTGTGCTGCGATAGCCCGCTAATCGACTGAGCCACGGAGCCCCCCCCCCCCCACATCACACAAGTGGGTAGATTGCTGAGTATCAAATTCACTATGCAGTCAATCAATAGGTCTTTTATTAGGTTCCTTCAAAAATACCAAATGCAGCATGGCGTGACTGAACAGGAAACAAAGAAATAAAATCAAAAAACGGTTTCTTTTTAAAACAGGATAGTTATGTCATTACTCAATGATACAGCCATAGCATTATGTACATAAAGAATCCACATCCAACTTCACTTTGGTATGGGTACTTTCTCAAAACGTGGGAATCACATGAAATTTTCAACGTTAGCACAGATCACAAATTATGTGATCACCCAAAATTGATAGTAATTACTTCGTGAACAAAAATGTCTTCTACACACTTTGATTCAGTCTACCAGTTATATGCAGAAATTAAACTCTGAACATTGTCAGTATTTTTGACCTTTTGGGCAGGAAAAATCTACTGGAATATAGGAAACTATGTGCAAAATTGCTGACTGGAGACTTTTCAGATTGTTTACTGATTTGATTACTGTTTTATGCAACACTCGCGCATTCCTTTTCATTTTTGTGATAGGACCAGACTTATCTTCATCCCTTTAGATACACACATCGTCAGGAAGGAAAAAAAGAACAACAAAAAAAACACAATTACACGTGTCAAAAATGAGCATTTTTACATTTCTCTGTAAGAAAGACACAAAAATGGGGTCCTTATTATACCTGAGGATTCACAACATAAAAATACTCAAATATAATCAAACGAAATGACTAACCACACATGTATATCTCTAAGAACATCTGGTGAATCCAGCTAATCATCTTGTAAGTCAATAACCACGTATGCTAAACAAATGTATTTTTTGAAATGGTTTCAATATTTTTTATCCAAACTGTGAGAGTGTCAGATATGTCTTGTCTACACAAACCAAAATTAAAGCCCAATGAAGGCAGTTTTTAAAGTTATGTTTCAATTTTCTGATGCAGTTTGCCACAATGTTCATTTTTGTTTGCTGATCATGGTAAATGGAAGAGTCTAACTCTGCTGTTCATCATGACATCCTGTGTATGGTTTTGTGGTCCACTTGACTCTGCTGTTCATCATGACATCCAGTGTATGGTTTTGTGGTCCACTTGATTCTGTTGTTCATCATGACATCCTGTGTATGGTTTTGTGGTCCACTTGACTGCTGTTCATCATGACATCCTGTGTATGGTTTTGTGGTTCACTTGATTCTGCTGTACATCATGACATCCTGCGTATGGTTTTGTGGTCCACTTGACTCTGCTGTTCATCATGACATCCTGCGTATGGTTTTGTGGTCCACTTGACTCTGCTGTTCATCATGACATCCTGTGTATGGTTTTGTGGTCCACTTGACTGCTGTTTATCATGACATCCTGTGTATGCTTTGGTGGTCCACATGACTGCTGTTTATCATGACATCCTGTGTCTGCTTTTGTGGTCCACCTGACTGCTGTTCATCATGACATCCTGTGTATGCTTCTGTGGTCCACTTGACTGCTGTTTATCATGACATCCTGTGTATGGTCTTGTGGTCCTCTTGACTTTTCAAGTTATCCAGATTATCCCACCACTTAAAAAGGAATGTCTTCACAATGAGTTTAAACCATGGGGTCAGTAAAATTCCATGATCATCTGCTGTTTCTGAAAACATAAAAACAAATCACTCAGATGTTATCTAATACTTGTGACTGATTTTATTGCTGCACTCTGGAACTTTTCTCTTCCATCCAATCCAAAAGGGAATTTGTAGATTCCCCCACCCCTAAACATTCAACAACACTGGTGTGGTCTACTGCAGTCTCCCATTCCTTGAAGGTCATGTGTTTTCCAGCCCCTATAATCCTGTACTGATGACATGAGGCATCATGTCCCACCCAGTACTTCACGTACAATTCTGTACTGAAGACATGAGGCATGATGTCCCACCAACTGGTTCAACCATAATCCTGTTCTGAAGACATGAGGCATGATGTCCCACCCACTGCTTCATGAATAATCTTGCGCTGAAGACAAATGTATGAAGCATGCTGTCCCACCCAACACCTTACCTACAATCTTGTACTGAAGACATGAGACAAGATGTCCCATGCAGTACTTCACATGTAATACTGTACTGAAAACCTGATGCATGATATCCCACCCATTGCTTCAACCGTAATTCTGTACTGAAGACATGATGCATGATGCCCCACCCAATACTTCACCTACAACCTTGTGCTGAAGACACATGTTTGAACAATGATGTTCCACCCAGTGCTTCACCTACAGTCCTGTAAGACATGAGGCCCCTTGAACCATGGCTTAAGCTGAATTAGGTGAGGAAACCAAAACTGCTGTGTTCTGACCACATTTAATACAAGTATGGGTTCACAACACAATGGGACCATGCTGCACTCACCCACAAATGTCTTGAGTTGCTCCTGGCTGACGTATCTGTAACTGCTGACTTCATTGGGATTGGGTATCACATCCACGTCTTGCTGTATGAACAGGATGTAGTCTATCTCGTGTTCTCCCCACTTGCCATCCTCAGGCACATTTGAGGACTTGTACTGGATTCTGGTCAGATAGTGGAAGTCATCCAACGGTACCTGATAGCAACAAACAGGATAATTTCAGAGGAATTATGTTCCAAACTAAATATTCAAAACTTTATATGCATGGATCGAGCTGGTTTCCAAACTGGATCTGAGTGGGATATTTGATTAAAATACCCTAGACATATTACTCCTGCTGAAAACCAAAACTTTCTCTCACAGTTTTTTTTTCAAGAAAAGCAAAGGCAGAAATCTGTTGTCCACCAGATGGATAAACCATGAGAGAAAAGGGAAACTGTGTATGTCATAATTCAATGTACACTGGCTATAAAGGGCAAGCCAAATGTCCCAAAAAATTAAAAAAATTAGGGTAACACAATAACACACAATTAGTGCATTGAAACCAACAGCCAATGAGAATCTCGAAATTCACGGAATACCAACAAGTTACTGGGGGGATCAGGCTGGTTTTCAGACTTCATCTTAGATTCTACACAGCGAGACCAGATACAGATAGAGGAATTGCTCCACTAAATCCGATGGACAGTCCCAAATTAATATTCCTGGCTTTCACAAAAATATTGCTGTAAATAGAAGAAAAATGTTCTCGACTCAGGGAGGAAAGATGTTAATTTACATGTATTTATTTAGTTGGTATATTATGACACAAGAAGAAATGTTTCAGCTAAGACTGACCTATCATGTTTATGAGTAGGGGTTTACAGAAATTGTCTGGACCCACCTGTATTCGGTTGATCAATTGAACAAAAAACTCAATACATAGTTATATCTGTTCAATTTATGTTGTTTTTGGAAAGAAATATTCAAATTCAATTTGAACAGCTCAAAAATCCCCAAGCACATTATGAGTTATCTCCCTTGCACGCAAATCTCCATGACCACCTACGTCGACTTAGACTTGAGAAGGCTGTTTTTTGGTATTGGAGGGAAGCATAAAATCAAACGTGACAAACGATAAGCTTTCTTTGGTCTCTACCAATTTCGCAAATAAACTTGACCTACTTCTGTGGTTCCAGGTAGTTCTGTTTTGGACTTTACTGTAGCGAGACTGACAGTGGGCGAACGCAAGTCTGGCTGGTTCCCTCCCCATGACGCCAGGTGGCGCTACTAGCTCCAGCAACTTTCAATACACATAACCTGCACTAATTGATCTCCAGAGTTCTTTTTCAAACGTGTGATCCTTGATAGATGGTTTACAGCAGCATAATAAATCGGCTCAAAGCTAACTGCAAATTGGTGGCATATGAAACTAAAATCTTGGTTTCTGCAACCCAAAAATTAATCCCTTTACTGATCATGTGATCATGGATAGATAGCTTACAGCCTTTTTTATCAGAAATGTCAAAGCTTTAAACTGTTACTATGAATTGGAATGTTTATTTTCAGACGTAAGGAAAATACTTCAAGAATAATTGAGATAGTTACAAGAACATTCATCTACACCCATTATTATTTTCCTGTAAGATGTTTCATGATTATTAATTATCTATTCTCTGTCTCAACTGTTTTTTGTTTGTATGTTGTTGTGTTTTTGTGCTTTTCCCCTTAACCTTTCAAGCAGCCCCCCAAACTTCACCAAACATAAAGCAACTGAAAATAATGTCAACTTTTGTTAATTCTTTATTTTGAAACATCCTTCTTTTTTTTTTTTCAGAATGAGTGAATTTCCGAGATTCTGAGACCTGACCATGTTACCTGTTCTGGCTCAATACCCAGTTCGTGATTGAGCTTCCTCTGAGCCGCTCTCCTCACTCCGATGGCGTCTGTCTCGTCCAACTCCAAGGCGTAGTTCAGCGGGTGACTACAACAGGTGTTTGTGAAGTGATCTGCAACAGACAGACTTCATAAACACAAAAGTGACTTCACTTACACCAGACAGGCAAAGAGATCATTCACACCAGACAGACAGAGAAATCATTTACACCAGAGAGACAAAGACTTTATTTACACAAGTCAGGCAGAGTCTTCTTTCGCATCACATAGAGACTTCATTTACACATGACAGACAGACTTCAGTAACACAAGACAGACTTCAGTGAAACAAGACAGACTCCACTTACACAAGATAGAGACTTCATTTACAAAAGACAGACTTCCTTTACTTAAGAGAGGCTTCATTTATACAAGTCAGGGACTCCATTTACTTAAGCTGATAAGACACAGAGATTTCATTTACACGACACACGGACTTCATTCACACAAGGTGGACAGAGACTTCATTTACACACGAAAGAGACTTCAATTATGCAAGACAGAGACTCCATTTACATAAGCTGACTACACAGAGAGAGGTTTCATTTACACAGGACAGAGACTTCATTTACACAAGACAGAGAGAGACTCCATTTAATGCTGGCTGCCGTCATATAAGTGAAATATTCTTGAGTACGGCGTAAAACACCAATCAAATAAATAAATAAATAAATAAACTGGCTGACAAGACTGACAGAAATTTCATTTACACACGACAGAGAGTGACTTCATTTACACAAGACAGACAGCTTCCATTTACACGACAGGCAGAGACTTCATTTCCACAAGACAACCAGGGACTCCATTTACACCAATGGACAAGACAGACAGAGATTTCCTTACAAAATAAAAAAGAGACTTCATCAACTGATTCAACAGATCTTTGTTTATGCTGGATCTGCTTTTCATGCATCGTACTGGTATCTTATGTTTACATCTCCTAAGGGTGACGCAAATTCCAGAATAACTGACTGCTCACATAAATAAGTTAAAAAGCAACCTGTTTTAGTTTTTAGTATCTTAAAAGTTGCTGCTTCTTGGTAAGTACGCTGTAAAGTCAACATTAGTGCTCATGCATCCTTAATATGCGTTCAACTGATCAAGAGTTCAACGTCAAGAAGTGTATGCTGCTTTAAATCCCTGACTGACAGTACATGTATTGTAGTATTCTTTGAGAGGCCTCCATGATTCAAGTCGGGTAGCGCAGCACCATGACCAAACAGCCTCCCATCAATGCGGTCGCTGTGAGTTCAAGTCCAGTTCATGCAGGCTTCCTCTCCGGCCATTCATGGGAAGGTCCGCCAGCAACCTATGGATGGTCGTGGGTTTCCTCCAGGCCCTGCCCGGTTTATCCCACCATAATGCTGGCCGTCATTGTATAAGTGAAATATTCTTGAGTGCGGCGTAAAACCACAATTAAATAAATATATCATATAGTATTCTTTGTTTTGATTTTTTGGCATGATTTTCATTACATTTTTGGAACAGCTTTTGTTTTAAATAGTTCATACTAATTTTAGATAAACAGCCTGGATTTGTTTGAAACATAGGTCATATGACACAAAATATAAATGACCTGAAATCTCCTCCATGGCTAATTTACACACTTGGTCTGATTTTGGAAGTTTTACTGGAAAGACAATTTAAGGTTTCTTTTGAAGATATGGTGATATCCTAGGAGAAAAAATAGTTTCAGGACCTAAAAAAATACTTTTTATATATATAATACATTTTAATATTTGAAACCATTCCATCACAGCTGTAAACAATATTTTTCAGATTTACTTGTGTATAAAACTCCATTTTCAAGGCAAATTTCTACATCAGTTACCATGTTTTGACACCTTTCAATCCCAGCTGTAACACTGTCTAAATGTACATCATATGCAGTAATTATGAACATTCGCAGGCACACACTGACACAGCACATGTCACAGAAACATTACAAAGAGTGCCTCCTGATATGTTATTTCAATAAATACTGCCCCTAATCAACATGTCACCATCTGCCACATCTATCAGAGCCAGTGTAAGGGAACTGCCTGATGTGTCAGCAATGATAACATGCTAACATACATTCATGTATACGTATGGATGCTTAGGTTTACGCCGTACTTAACCGTTTTCCCATCATGATGACGACGAGTCCTTAAAATGTATGTGTAGATGCTGTGTCTTCTTATGGCAGGGCGAGTCCATGTCACCAAAGTGCTGCCGCAACTGGAACTTCATGCCGAAGACACCAGGCATGACACCCCACCCAGTCACATTATACTAACACCTGGTCGATCTGCTTTCCTTGCTCTAACCTCTCAATGCTGAGCGCCAAGCAACGCATCAACAAGTACCACTTTTTTGAAATCTTTGGCATGACCTGATCCGGGATTGAAGTCAGATCCCCCAGGCCTTTGGGGCGATGCTCTGATCAAATGAGTGTAGAGAAGGGAGGGTTTATTCTGTGGGATTTTCATTCGTGATCTCTGCTGTCAAAGTCCAGTGCTCTACTAACTGAGCTTAACAAATTCCCACTAGCTACTGTTAGCATAAGCACTTGAATGCTGCTCCCGTCACACTCCTCTCCCTCAAAGACACACAGGTCCACAGGTCCAGCGCCCCACGTCACCATTCTGTCTAACCCGTTTCTTGAAGCCTGTCTTGGTCACGGCACAAGTGTAAAGGAGGGAGGATTTACTCTACGGGATTTGAACTCGATCTCTGTAGCCAAAGCCCAGTGCTCTACCAAATAGCTACTGCTAGAAGAAGCACTGGAAAGCTGCTCCCGTTATACAAATGTCAAGCAGCTGTGGGGTGTGGAAGTTTCATTGTCTCCACATGCAGAAATCAGACCCACATGTACATGTCTCTGCCACTTACTTGGGAATGTGATTTTCTCATTTGCCCTCTGCTGTAAGAGTAGCTCCCCTTCGCTGTTGAACAAAAACACACTAAAGGCTCTGTGTAGCATTCCTGCAAGAAAATACGAGCAGAATATAAAATCCCTGATAAATAACTCTACATGTGCAAGTAAGTAACAAGATACAGCTGCACTAAAATGACTGCTTTAATAGTTAGCTGAATGATATTATCACATATATAGTATAGTACTTACTGCTCTTGACAGATGAAAAAATCATATGACATCCCTTACTGATACATGTGCTATGAACAAGGTACACAAATGCTTATATGGAATTAACAAGAATATAAGACACTTGATGTAGTTTTACCAGCAAGCATTGGCATTTCAATGGTAACATATCCACCTATCAAAACCGTACAAATACATGTAATCAAAAAGACCTCAACCGGGAATGGATTATGAACCTACAGAAAGACCTCACCCAGGAATGGATTATGAACCTACAGAAAGACCTCAACCGGGAATGGATTATGAACCTACAGAAAGACCTCAACCGGGAATGGATTATGAACCTACAGAAAGACCTCACCCAGGAATGGATTATGAACCTACAGAAAGACCTCAACCGGGAATGGATTATGAACCTACAGAAAGACCTCAACCGGGAATGGATTATGAACCTACAGAAAGGCCTCACCCAGGAATGGATTATGAACCTACAGAAAGACCTCAACCGGGAATGGATTATGAACCTACAGAAATACTCGATTCAACACAGTTTTGTGAACCCACATTACCAAGATGGAAATGAGAGTCCCACACCAACTCCTGTTGAGCCACAAAGGAGGTCTAGTCATCAACAATCTCGTTCTAAATATCTACAAGATTTCATTGTCGATTTATAAATGTTTGGGTGAATTGATATAGGATGCACAATCATCCCCAGCCTGTACTTGAGGTCAGTGTAACCAATGATAGTACCGGCCTAGTTTCATCTCCATCAATTTGCAAAAGAAAAAAAAAATAAAAAAATAAAAAAGAACGGGGCAGAATAATCCCCGAGGCAGTGGAGGTCAGAACAGCCTGTGATGGAGCACAGACGCCAAAGCACATCAACGTCCACTCCAGTGTGTAGACTGCTGGACACTGCCAGTTTTGTGGAGGAAAATAATGTATGTTATGTGTATTGTGCAGCTTAAATAAGAACAGGTTAACACTGTCAGACTTGGCACATCTTCCAAAAAGGAAAATCTTGTATATACTTGTATATACCCATGAAAGAAAAGACAAAACACAACGGCAAAGAAAAGTGGTTATGCCAGTATTGTTGTACGTTGATCAGTGGTAGCTGTGCCAATGTCACGCGACGTCTTTGTTGTATATGCCCACAGCGCATGGTGTTCTTTGTGTAGTTTTTCATGCTTGTTGGCAGTCTGTGTAGTGCTGTCTTGTGTGTGAGATTAAATCTCGGTTACCCACAGCCTTTGTCTTTGTGTTTTGTCCCTGTGTACTTCCCCGAGAGAAGTGAATGTGTTTTACCTGATCTTGTACAGGTTCTGTCATTTTTGGGGGTATACTTTTTCATCCTTTCATATACCCATACACTGCACTCTTAATTCTATCTATGCACATGGATATTTTGGGGCTGAACATGTTAAACTTCATCTTCCTGTATCTATTGATTTATTTAGTTCATTGCTATTTAACACCATATTCAAGAATATTTAACATACATAATATATATTTATTTATTTGATTGGTGTTTTATGCCATACTCAAGAATATTTTACTTATACCACGGCGGCCAGCATTATGGTGGGAGGAAACCAGCCAGAGCCCTGAGGAAACTCATGACCATCCACCGGTTGCTGACAGACCTTCCCACGTACGGCTGGAGAGGAAGCCAGCATGAGCTGGTCTTGAACTCACAATGACTGTATTGGTGGGAGGCTTTGAGTCATTGTGCTGCGATAGCGTGCTAACTGACTGAGCCACGGAGGCCCTCCATATGCAACACTGGCTGGATACATGTGCTCAAATAAAAACCAGAACGCCCAAAGTCAACCTTCATACTATGGCTACCTGCTTCCTCTCCGGCCATACGTGGGATGGTCTGCCAGCAGCAACCTGCGGATGGTCATGAGTTTTCCCCAGGCTCCGGTTGTCTGGTTGTCTCCCACCATAATGCTGGCCGCTGTCTTATACGTGAAACATTTTTGAGTAATTCGTAAAACACCAATCAAATAAATAAATAAACAAATATGGCTACCTGACGAGTCTCAAGAGGCTACTTACCTGTGGTGAGACTAACACCTTACTGGAGTATTATTTGCCATCAAGAGCTACAGTTAATTCTCCAAGTATTTGTCTGTTGTAATATTCATTTGATATGTTTCACAGTCAAAAGGGTAAAACAAAAACGCAACCATCAAACTTACCCTTATTTATATTTTCAAGCAGATGACAGACTTTTTTTGAAGCTGATCCTATGTTTTTATCATTCTCGTCCACCAGTATACATTCCTCTTTCATCAACTCAATTTGGGTCTGATCCAAACCTTGGAACAACTGCTCGTCTGACGGCATCTTCAAAGCTGATTTGTGGTCACTGTTAAACATCAGTAATAGGTAAATATGTAGTCAATCTTATACATTATATACATGTTTTATATATGTTTTCAGCAAAATATACTATTACACACCAAGCTAAATTAGTTCAGCATCAAAAACCACATGTACATGAGATGATTTTGTTACTATTTTCACACGTAAGACTACATCAATGCTAGATTTGCATTAAAAGTGCAAAGTACCAAAATAAATTTTCTAACTGGCGTTTGATTTATTTGAATTTAATCGCAAGATAGACTTTTCAAACACCAAGGATTTCATTGGCTTGAAGCATGACAGAAAAAAATGCTAATACCATAGCAATATGGTTACTCCACTACCAAATTCAAAACAGTTTCTTGGCAATATCCCGGGCGCTAGCCTAATGAATTAGACATTATATCCTACTGATACAGTCACATACAACGTACTACACTCCATCATGGAATTCTTGTGTGTACAAATTCAAAGGCAGGTAATTTTCCCTCTGGTATACGTGTATTAAATATAGTGTACCTGGGTAGTATTAACTTTAATAAACCGATTCGCCATTGCAGCCAAAACCGGCGTGATCTCTCGAGACGGCTGCAATGCCAACTCGGCTTATTCACCAGTAATCAAGCATACATCTAAATACGTAACCTAATGAATAATGTGTTGCATACTGAACTGTTGAAGCAGGTTTAATTCATTGGCCTGACTACGCTTATCTGGGGTACAAAATGCTATGTTATATGTCACATTATATTCCAAGGCTTACTGAATGTAATTTTCAAATTATGAGCCCGTTTTTAGCAGACGACAACGCCAAACAACAATCAATCTATCTTTTTCCGAGCTAAAACACATCTTTACCTTTTTAGCGAACTTATCAGGCAGAATGATAAGACCGGTGCGTTCCTGAGCGGTGATGAGGTTTTCATCAAACTACAGAGCAGACGATTGGCAGCGAAAATGGACCTATTCATACTTCGGTCATCACGCCATGTGTCGCACACCACTTCCGGCTGTCAGTTCCCACACATGCGCAAAGCGTGACGTACGACCGCCTGCAATGGCGACGTCCTGTTACAGGATGGTGTAACGCAGCGGTTTTATTTGCCAGCTGTTTGCTCGCTCAACGCGGACATTGCACAATCGCTTGACAGATCAGTGGGCTGGAAATACCAGAAGCATAATTAAGTCCTCGTGTGGAGGTGGTTTGTTATTTAAATACACATGAGTCTTCTGTCGGGTAAAAGTAACAGGTGGGCAGCAACAACAACATCCAGCCGAAGTGAAGAAAGTTGAAACAGTCAGCTTTTTGACCCTGACAAGCTTGTCTGTTAGCGTTTGTAGGTCAGAAGGTAATGTGTAAGTTTTATATCTGTGTATATGATATCTGTGTATCAGCATCTGTGACAGGACAGATTGTGGGATACTGAACAACTTGATATTGGCTGTTTTACCTTTAATCTGTTGTTGTAGGCCTAGCTCAGTAAAATCAAACGACCAGAATGACAGACCGAACGGGTATTAAGACCAGACTGGAGAGGCTAGGGGTCAGCTAGACATAATTGACCGTTGCACAGAAACTACTGCGCTAACACCTCTTGCAGTAACAGATTTAAAAATAGCACATATCAATTTATCCATATATATACATACAATATATCATGATTTGGAGTAATGCGGGTTTATTTCTTGGATCGCACGAAAGAAAACCCTGACCACAAATGGTCACCTGGGTTATCTCCCCTGTTTGTCCTGCCAGTTTTAATTGATTTTTGTTAGCTACCTTTTCTTCTGTCATGGCTAAAACGCAGCTGCTTCAAGGCGATCAAATCCTTTGTTTTGGAAAAGTTTATTTTGTTATCAAATCTAAATCACACATCACGTGAGGCAGGTTAGAAACTTTTCCAAAAGAAAGAACTTCCGATGATCATGGTAATCTCTTTGATACCCAACACTTCATTTCCTCTTGCAGGTATATTTATTACGTTTCACAACTAAGTCAGAATGGAAGGGGCTACAACTTTTGATCGTCCTGCACAGGATTCTCTCTCCCAAACATCCACCAATATCTCACCAAGACGAAGACTGCCCAGAAAATCTGCCCCTAAATATTCCTCATGCCTTCTGTACAGCACTCAGGAGGCTAAGGAAATTTTGGATGGCCTGTCAATAGCCTACTGTAACCCTAGCTTCGAAGGAGAAGGCTTGGTTATTGCTCCGGAGGATGTGGTTCAACTTCCAGCACCAGAGAATGGTGAGATTTCAATCCAGATATCACATATGTACTGATCACTAATAGCTGTGAATTTGATGTATTCTTATCCATCCCAAGCCTGTAAATATTTTTGAAAACACCCCTTTGGTGGAAGTGGTATGCTTCAATAAACCTTTGTCCAGTAAAAAATACTATGGACAACATGGTTGTGCCTCTTTGTCCGAAGAGATTTTTTCAGAACACCTATTTGCAGATGTCAGGCACCTATTTGCAGGCTTTCATCCACTTGTGTAGTCAGCCTTCTTGGTCTTTTCTGCCTGCCAGTCAGGTTTTGATGACAGTAAATTTGGACACACTTACAAACTCCTGCTGCAATCTGATTCAGATCCTGTCCACATTTATTGGCGTATGATAGAGGGAAACCCTGACACATGTTATTGAGGCCTTAACAAAATCTTTGTTCTTTCCTGCAATGGCAGTGAAGTTTTGTAGGCAAACTGTGAAAGCATTTATTACTTTGACAGGCATTACCAGAAAACGGTAGTGAATACAGCTTCTACTTGCGTTGCATAGAAAAAGGTGCTCTAGTGTTGATATTTTATTCTTCATAAATTCTTAGCTGACCAGTGATATGTGTTAATTTATTTATGTATTTATTTGATTGGTGTTTTAACCCATACTCAAGAAACTCAAAGAGCCCGGGGAAACCCGTGGCCATTTGAAGGTTACTGGTAGATCTACGTCCCAGGTAGGGCCAAAGAGGAGGCCAGCATAAGCTAGATTTGAACTCACAGTGACCGGATTTGTGTTTAGTCATTGGGGTCTCTACTGTACTTTGTACATTAGATTGTTTTCTGAGAAAACTGCAAATGTTATTTTCAGATCAGAATTGCAGAAAATGGCTCAAGCTGTGGTTGAAATCATTCTGACATATTTGTAACGTGTGGTGTATCTTGTAAGTTGTACTAGAAATGTCAAACACCAGTCAGTCAAAGAATCAGTCAGTTCCTCAATCCATTGCCTTGTCATTTTAGGGAGATATTTTTTAAGCACAACATCAAACATAACTTGGTCTGCCAGCAATGTGCAAATGGTCATGGGTTTTCCCCATTCCCTGCCAGGTTTCCTGTAGCCATAATGCTGGTTGCTGGCGTATAAGTGAAATATGCTTGAGTATGGCATAAAACACCGATTAAATAAATAAATAAATGAAACGTAACTTCAGAAGTGACATGGCCACTTACAGGCCTGCAATATTTCTATTTCACAGTTCCAGAGAAGAAAGAATTCCTGGTGTCAGGAAAGATGTCCTGTAACTTTTGCCAGACGGAATTTCCTCACCGAAATGAACAGGTATACAAATGATTCGTCATAATGTTGTGTCAGTTTTTTGTTATAGCCATCATTTCACCATTTCTGAGTTGTAGTTAATATGTGTAATCTGATACAGATGTACATAGGCTGTATAAGCTTGTAAGTGTTGTTATTACGTGACCTTCAAGATTTGAACCATTTTGTGTAAAAATTTAACTTCAGATGGCATCTGATGTTTTACCTACATCCACAACAACTTGAAGACAATTTGTGTCAATTTGTGTTACATGTAACAATATTAAAATTTAGCCAGAATTGTTGTGTGTTCAGTAGTGCTGCTGTTGTATAACATAGGAAGACTAAATGTTATTTTTCATTTTAAAATGCTAATGGAATATAGTTTAATTGTCTTTTTCTGTTGCCAACGGAGTTAGTGCATTGCAATGACCCAGAAGTCTCTCATCAGTGCAATTGCTGTGATTTCAAGTCCAGCTCTGGCTGGCTTCTGCTTCGGTCATACATATACAAGATAAGGTCTGTCAGCAACCTGCAGATGGTCTGGGTTTCCCCTGGCCCGGGCTCTGCCTGGTTTCTTCCCACCATAATGCAAGCCCCTGTCATATAAGTGAATTATTCTTGAGCACAGCAGAAATTAATTTGGTCTTATTTTCTGAGTCATTTACTTTGACCAATTCTTGGTTACGTTTTCTTTCGGCTTACTTCTGTTGGTGGTGATATTTCCTTCACAGAAACATCATTACCGTTCCGATTGGCATAGGTTCAACCTCAAACAGCGTATCAAGGGCCTTAGCTTTGTCTCTGAAGACGTGTTTGAAACAATCTCAGGTACATGTACAGGGTTGCCTTAATTTATTTTTTTGGTAAAATCTAGGCTTTTAAAACTTGATTTAAATAAATTAGGTTTTAATTAATGTGAAATGTTGAGTAAAGTGTATAAGGAATTTGACCATACACAGTGAGTGTGAAAGAAGTAAATTGTAAAAACATGAAGTTAGGTGTTAAAATATTTTTTACCTGGCTTGTATTATATTTTTCTTACTGTTATATACTTCTTTTGAAGTCATTAGGTCTCAGTGCTTGCATTCAGGGTTTTAAGTCAGGAGATTTAAATGTCCATTGCCTGGCAAAGGTCTGTGGAGTAGGCAGTCTGGCTTCTCCCACCCGTAAGCTGGATTGCCCTATTACACATGGAAAATTTCTTAACGTGTCATTAAAAAAAACAATCAAAGAAGCAAACAAATTTTGAGTAATTAATTCACTGTGTCCTGTTTCAGGAAATATCTCCAGTCTTTCCGGATCAGATACAGACTCTGATGCCTCTGACACGGAGAGTGATTGTCCACCTCGTGGTAAACCTATAGGCATTCCAGCTAGGATGAGACAGTCTCTGCGCAGTGGCAGTGATAGTGAGCCAGAGAGTGGGCAGTACCAGGAAAATGCTTCGGCTAGAAAATACCCGAAAGTCTTCCTGAGGAACTCCTCTGGGCAGCTCATTTCCCTCTACAGATGTGTCCTGTATCACAAAAAGGTAGGAATCAAATAATTTCTTATACATTAAAAAAGGCCTCACCTTAACTGACAATTCCATGTGCTCTGCATTGCATGCATTACACTAGACTGGGAATTAAGAATCAACTGAGGAACTTAGCTTCTCCCTTGCCAAGCCACTACTAAGTTATAAAATGTGTGTTTCTTGTCACATGCAATCGAGTATTGAGCTTTGTCTTCAGTTATCTTTCTTTGTCATGCACACATTGTGTTGTTGCTGTTGACATTATCCCCAGAACCCTCCAGAAACTCATGCCGACATCACGGCGATCGCCTCCCAGCTCCCAGATCACATGACCTGGGCCGTCCTGATGGCAGGAGGTGGCCATTTTGCTGCTGCTATTTTTGACAGGTAGATTTCATCAATGGAAAAATATTTAGTGAATATAATGAATTATCACTGTGCTATTAACATTTAGATTTTATTTTTTGCAAGTATATATCAGTATTAAAACCATCTGTAGAGTCAGTTTTTAGCTGATACGTCTATTGAATAACATTTTGCTCACTAACGTCTTGAAAATGTCTCAGTAAACTTGAAAAGTAAGGAAACATTGAAGACGACTTCGTATAAAGTACTCAGTGTTTTCAGTAATATCAAGTGCTGTTGTAGATTTTGTTTTAGTCTGGTTTCATACCAGTGCTACTGGTTCCAGGCAAATGAGATGATTACAGATATGGTTAAAAATGCACTTAAGTGCATGTGGCATACACAATCCAAAATCACACACTCTGTACGTGAGAAGTCTACCAGCGACCTGTGGATGGTTGTGGGTTTCCCCCTTGGCACTGCTTGGTTTCCTCCCTCCATATTGTATAAGTGAAATATTCCTGAGTATGGCGTGAAATACCAATCAAGTAAATAATCACACAGTGTTAAATTTTTTCAAACAGGGTAAACATATACATCACAATCCTTGCATTCTTTCCGACAGAATGCTGTTTTCATTGATGCAGGCACTTGTAATAATATGTTCGTTTGCTTTTGTCACACTTTCCAACAGAGAAACTGTGGTCCAGCACAAAACATTTCACCGTTACGTGGTGCGAGCAAAACGTGGTTCAGCTCAGGGGAGTCGAGACTCGCAGGGGAATGCGCCAAAATCTGGAGGCGCCAGTCTTAGGCGGTACAACGAAGCTGCTCTCATGCAGGTAGCGTACAGACGTGCTCTATTTCTCCTAAAGTTTAGGTTTTTGTGATGTTTGTAAGTGACTGAATCAATTTTGATTGATTCTGATTGATTCATTCACATTTGTAGGGTCAGTTAAGAGCTTTTGTGAAGTCTGATTAATTTCTTATTGGCATCTGCCTCATAAATGATAGATCCAGGGTTCAATCCTGAATCGAGGCAAATCTGAGACGTTCAGATCAGTAATTTTTGCATTATCTCACTTGACACTCAACATACGTGTTATAGGAATAGGCAGGAACACTGGCTGGCCCAGTGTCAGTATAATGTGACTAGGTGGGTTGTCATGTGTAGTATCTCCGGCATGGTGCTCCAGTGAACCTTTGTTATATGAACAAATTAATTTTGAAAACGTTATACCCCAGTCAAACTAACATAAAAATAAATACTTTATTGAATTTAGGATATCCAAGACCTGATTGCCTCTTGGGATGACCAGATCAAAAAGTGTGACCTTATCTTCCTCCGAGCTCCGAGTTTTAACCGACAGATTTTCTTCGGGGGCAAAAACCCTCCCTTCCGGAAAAATGATCCCCGAATCAGAATCATTCCATTCCCAACAAGGAGAGCGACGTACAAAGAGGTTCGCAGGGTACACGAAATGCTGGCTTCAGTCGAGTGCTATGGTAAGCTGATTTCGGTGGCCTCCAGGGGGAATGGGGGAATCTGACTTGTCTTGACAGAAACTATTAGAATCCACTTGGATTCATATTTAAACACAAAAAAATGTGCATTGTTTCACAGCATCAGAGGTAGGAATTTGGAATCCCTTAAATCAGTTTACTTTTATGTGCTATAAAACCTTCACTTGAGGCAAAGGCTTTTTGATATCAGATTTGAAATAGATTTTGGTGGATTTTCATTAAGCGAATTTATGGGAATCCCTTTTTGATTCTTATTAAAAATGATGAAAATACAGTCTTGATGGGTTTGATTGGTTACAATACTCCAGACTGCCTCACATGTTCAGGGTGACATGTTGATTGGTTCCTTCAGTTGAAATTAAATGCTTCTGTATTATATGAGTTTGTGGAGCAGAATTCTTTATGTTGAATGGTCAGCTGATGCAATGTGACGCTAATGAATTTTGAAGCTCATTTTGACAGATTTCATTTGTCTATATTCTGTTTACCAAGTAGTCGCATTGGCTCTGTCGAAACTGAGAAAAAGATGTGCTTAGGAAACAATTGACAACTGCGAGAGAATGCAGAATGAATTTCCCTAAAATTGCATTGCGAGAAATGGATGCGAAAGCCTGTTGACGGGTATGTACTAGAGGTAAGGTTTGAATAATTTTTTGCATTCACTTACTCGTGTGGTCATGATTTTCTGTTTGCCAGGCGAGGAAGAGGACATTAGGGAGTTTGTTCCCTTGTCACCACGGCGGACATTCAGCTTGGACAGTGGTCATCTGGAACCAATAACTGACAGTTCCAAATCTCCTAGCCCTAAGAAAAAATCCCCCAAAAGTAAGGCACGGTTGTCTCCCTTAGTCAGGAGCAGCTCCCAAGAGGACCAGTGCACTGGCACGTCAGATGTGAGAGCCCCAAATTTGCCCGTGCTAGGTAAGAATAGTTTCATGCTAGGTAATAAGGTTTGCAAGAGCGTTAAACGTCAGGAAACATGTGATGAATAAGTCACAGAAACACAGCCTGTCATCATTCTATCAAAATCAATTGATCTTGCAATCAGTTTATAACATTTATCCTAGATTTTCCAAATCAGATTAGTCCTATAAAATTAAAACCTGTTTTAACCAGCTTATGCTGTTTTAATAACAAAATTCGCTATTGGCCATTATGAGAGGTGCCGGCCAACCTCAGCATACTTCTAAAAACACATCATTTAAATGGATGATTGACCTAAAGGGAGGTAACTCGTTACTGTTTATACTGCCAGAGAAACAGTAACATTCTGGTAAACAGCTCATTGATTATACAACTTTGGAAGATTATTCCGGAGATGATGCCTTTGAAATATTTTTTTGGTGAAATCTAGCTTACCCTAATTGTAATTTGTTTTTAGACAGCCTCATGCGAGAACGAAGACAGTCCACCTCCTCATTGGGTTCGTCTGCCAGCGACATTGACCTGGTGGAGTTGCATCAGGAAATATCAACACTTAACCTCAAACTCTTTGAAGCTACACGAAAGCCTCAAAGAAAAAAGCAGAAGAAGAAGAGTGATATTCTGTCCAAACATCAGAATGAGCCAGAGAGTAATGTTCTCGGTGAGTTCCAAAGACAAGAACAGACTCTGATGTTCCACATTTTATATTTACTTGACCTGAAAATAGGTGCCCGACATAAGCTTAGATTGTACAAAATACAGGCTTACGTCATACCCTAAGCGTTCAATAACAGGGAAAGCAGAGGTAAGATAAATGTTAAGGGTAGTATCGTAAACAGCACTGCATGCATAATATTAATATGTAATATTAATTATCTCTCAATTGAGCTCTGGTTTTGTGTGCATTTAATGGACCATACTATCAGTTGAATTTTCAGTTCGTTCCAGTTAATGATGACATTTTGGTTTTCTCTTGAACAGAAGAGGAAAAGTACCATCTGAAGAACTCTCTGTACACGGCCTGTAAATTAGGAGATATTGACAGTCTGAAAAATCTCCTGGCCATTTTCAACCCTCCTATAACAGACCAGTCACCAACAGCATCTGGGGAACCAGGGAAGCTTCACACTGGTGGCAGTACTGCCGAGTCATCCTCAAGTCATATCTCCAGTAATTCAACCAATCCGAAAGAAAATCCTTCCAAGATTACAGCCAATCGTAACCATTGTCACAAATCAACCAGTCAGGGCCAAGATAAGCTGGAATGTACTGACAGTAATACTGAGTCATCCTCAAGTCACATTTCCAGTAATTTAGCCAATCAGAAAGAAGATCTCTCAACAATCAAAACAGATCAAACCCATTCTCACAAGTCAACCAATCAGGGCCAAGATAATACTTTAAAGGATATAGTGAACAGAAACAACCTTTCCATGGAATTTTGTAGTGGGAAAACTGATCAAAGTTGCCTTGAGTTAAAGGAAAAGAAAAATGTTGGAAACACGAAAAACAATGAAGTAGTAGGTTCTCCAAGTGCTCTGCATTTATCTGTGTCTCAACAGTCAGCTTTAAAGGTAGCTATGAAGACTCATTCCACTGAATTGCTGTCACCCATAGTGGCCCACGAGCTGTTAAATGAACCTATTGGAGATAGCTGTATGACTTTACTACATGTGGCGTCAAAAGAGGGACACAAAAGCATTCTGGGACTGCTGCTGGCGGCAGGGGCGGACCCATCTGTCAAGTAAGTTTGCCATGTACACATGTAATCCTAGACGTACAAAAGAAGGTTAAAGCATGTGAAATGTAAAAACTGTGTTGAATGAAAATACCTTTAATATAGGCCACGGTGAAATAAGTAACATGGCAGAGGGCAAGATTTTATGGTAGTTGCATTTTCAGCCTTATCTGTTAGTTCAAAATCCTGAGGGCGTCTTAAGCCATGTCAATTTGCCAGACTCGTCCCTCCCCCACCTCATTGTGTCGCACCTCAACCTGTGTGTCTTATCAAATAATGTCCCATAAAGATAACACAAGTTAGTCCTGATATAGACTGGAAAAAAAAAATTTCCACTTTTGCCAGTGGATATGATTACAGTATTAATGTTTTTTCTTTTGTCAATTGGAAATTTATTGTACTGTAAAATTTGTCCTGCAGATAAATGATTCTAACAAAGGCCGTCTACATTCACAAAGGGCATTGCTTCAGAAGCAGTATTCCTGCTCTGTATCTGTTAAAGGAGCAGCTTTCTGTGGCTTTTGATTTTTGTGGCGTCTGGTGAAAATGTTTTCACCTAATTGTAGAATGCATGACTCGGGATCCTTGTTCGACCCATAAACTACAACCTACACGTCCATGTACACCAAATATACCTGTAAATCCTCCTTTGTTGACACCAGTGGAGTTTCACCAAGTGAATTGTAGTCATGATGGCTAATTCCTCTCTGGTCGTACATGGGAAGAGCTGCCAGCAACTTGCCAAAGGCTGTGGGTTTTACCCGGGCTCTGCGCGGTTTCCTCCTACCATAATGTTGGATGCCGTCGTATAAGTGAAATATTTATGAGTATGTTGTAAAACACCAAACAAATACAGTCATCCCTGGCTTTACCGCCCCTCTTTATTACACCGCCCTCATTTAACGCCAGCTCAACAGCTAGCACAGCTAGCTGGTCGCCCACGTACATTACCGCAGCGCCTAACACCCATCCCACAGAAGTCCATGGTGAAAGTTTCACTACAAATAACAGCTCAAATCCTACCTTACATTTGGTGTCGGCCGATTCCTTGAGTCAACCGAACGTAAACATAACAAAGCCGGCATCGGTAAGTCATCTTTCAACAGTCAACCAGCCGTTTAAACTGTTGATCCGAACTTTTCGAGCCAACGCAGCCATGTCTTGAATTCCACCTTCCGCAGGCCATAGGCCGCAAAAATGTTATCTCCACCCTACACATAGTCCTGCACTGTAATGAGTATGCGTAGGCACCCAGCTAGCTGTCCTACTCAACAGCTTACTACAAAAACCCCTAGTACATTTCTTCATAAGCTTCAGCCATACATGGAACATGACCCCTTATCCAGAGGTTATCATCTCCAAATATGGCAGGTTGATGTTTCATTATGGGATACTAATTGCTCTGATTTGCAAGTCAAGTGGTCTTATCCCCGTTTTATGCCAGAATTAGTCATTTATGGGAAAATTAAGGGTGGATTGGTCATACAAACAAGAGAAAATGTTGGATAGCATCCATTAGAAGTGATCTGTATCAGAACTGGCAATCAATGACAATGGCCAGGCAATCAGATAAACTGTCAAAGGAAACCATTCATAGATGAACCCACAGGAAGTTAGATTATTTCCTGGTTTGCCTGCTGTTGCCGGCCACTGTGTGGCTTTTAAACCTGTGTTGCCAGTCACACTTGTTGTCTGGCAACAACCAGCTGGGCGTAGAGAGAGATAAATACTGTAGAAGTTGAAGATATTGGTGATGTGTGTCTTCGTCTAACGTACATCGTAAGGCTGAAAATTATGCCTTAGAGAACCCTCGCATTTTCGAATGTACAGCGTATACATGTATAAAATATCGACCCTCTTTATACCGTCAAACTGGTAATACCACCAATCTGGTTATACCGTCAAACTGGTAATAGCACCAATCAGGTTATACCGTCAAACTGGTAATACCACCAATCTGGTTAAATCGCCACACTGGTAATACCACCAATCTGGTAATACCACCAATCTGGTTAAATCGCTACACTGGTAATACCAGCAATCTGGTTATATTGCGACACTGGTAATACCAGCAATCTGGTTATATTGCCACACTGGTAATACCAGCAATCTGGTTAAATCGCCACCCACAAGGCACTGGTCCTCAAACTGGCGTTATAGCCAGGGATGAGTGTACATAAACAAATGAATCCATTGTTGGCTGATTCAGGGATCGATTTGGGCAGACACCCTACACAAGCAGCAAGAGTAAAGAAGTTCGGAATGAGTACAGGAGGTTTATGGCTAAATTTCCAGACAGATATGATTATCAAAAAGCAGAGGTAAGGCAGAAGGATTTTAGCATGCTTAGTGCACCCGAAATCTACACTTTAAAGTCTTTTTTGTCCTTAAACTGTGTCATCATAGGGTTCATGTATTATAACTATTGCAGTGCCAAGCCAAAATATGTGGAAAAGGTGGATGTTATCAACATTGTCTGAAGGGAAAGACCACTTAAAAACATGGTGATCCCAGGAAAAAAACACATTTATTTATTTCTTAAGATTTTAAGAATTAAATGCAGTGAAATGTTAGGATTGTATGCTGAGTTTTATGGATCTTATTGATAAAGCTTGTCACCAGTGACATCAGGAAGCTTTTTCTGCACCTCCGTGTTTGGCTCTGAGTAAAGTTCTCTTGAACCCTACCCCTGCAAAAAGGCGACGTGACGTCATTGATGAGTCATCAGTATGGTCCATAAAACCCACCTGCAATCAAAACATTCAGCTGCTTTTAATTTGGTGAAAGCAGTCTTAAAAACAACGGTGAAGGTATTTTCAGAAACACATTCAAATTTGTTTTTCTCACCATTACTACTTTTTGGGGGTTTCTGTCCCATTAGCAGCGTTTCTTGAGCTACTGGCCACGATGTGACTATTTCCTCTAACTGTTATCAGCTAACATGTCAGTGATCATGAAGCCTGTCGGCAGACATGATTTATATGACATGCCGTACCAGTCAGTAAGTACAGTGCTTAATGTCTCTAATCTCAGTTTGTATGTCACTATTTAATATAACTTTCGAACAGAAGTTTGGTGTAAATTATCATTACATACCTAGTGAGTTTTTTGTGATAGGCAAGTATTTGAGGAGAAGGAATGGCATTGTTCTTAATGCAGATTCCAGGTCCCTTGACAGAAAACATGGAGAGAGAAAGGAAGCAGAAAGATGCTGAGAGGAAGAAAACACAGAGAAAGGCCAAGCAGGAGAGACTGAAGGTACTGATACTGGGTTCTAGGAAGAAAATAAACCCGTCCCTGTAACTTGCATGATCGACATCTTACCCAGTCTGTGTTGTTTTTCTTGATTAACTTGTAATAGTGCACAGCAGAGTATTGTCCCTTTGTGTGATTTCATCATGTGATTTTTGTGCTTTCAGCTGTGGCAGAAATTTGCACTCTCAAGAGTGCCTATTAGTCCTTTATGTTTTTTATTTATTTTTTTCTTACATTTATGGCCATATCCTGAAATAACATACCTGTACATCCAGTTTCCTTCACCCACAGAAATGATGGACACCATATACTAATTTCTTGTCAGAAGAATGAAGTGTTGATATTGAAAGTATCATTTTAAGAATTTCATGTATTTTTATCTACTGAACATAAGGTGAAATACAGTAAGTGAAAACATCTTTTTCTTTGTGTATTCATAAAATAATACATTTAAATACATGTACATGGAGGAGATCTGTCATTTAAAATGATGGAATTTGGCATAGTGTCGTAATTTCTGTTGGTCCTCAGGAGCAGAGAGCGGAGGAGGAGAAACAGAAGGCTGAGGAAAACGAGAAAAAGAGATTCTTGGCTCTGTCTGACAGGGAAAAGGTTGGTGGTACACTGGCTGCTGATGTTTGTGTCACCTGTACTTTATCTCTCTTTTGGCGTTGAGTAACTTTAACTTAATTCTTCTAGTTTTAGGACATCACATCTGCTCATTTTAGCCGATAAACAGGTAATTGTACCCTTCATAAACAATTTCTCTTTTCTCACATCCTTAATTGATCTAATGAACAACATATCTTTACTTTTTCAAAAAAAAAAAAAAAAAAAAAATGAAAGAGAAAAGCAATTTTTTGCTATTAACGCTACATATGTCTGTCCTATAAATTAGAAAAATTGGAGTAATTTAGAAACCCCCCAAATTTTCCTTCTGAAACTCATTACATCTACTCGTCATGTATTTATTTATTTATTTGTTTATTTATTTTGCCTATACAGTTTCAAATACAGTTTCTTATGCTCTTTTCACTCTCCACTACTTCGTTTTGGAGTGGTCTTTCATTTAAAGAACTGCAGATCGGTAGGTGTCCATTCACTAAACTGGAACTCAATCTCTTTGAGTGTGCCGTCAACAGTCAAAGCTGTATGCCATAAAAACATGTTTCTTTTCATCCCAAAGTAACCCTGATTTCATGTCTGGTAGTTATTCGTAAATAATAAAGGCCATAAAGTGGCAATTATCACAAATGTACTTAGCGCAACAACAGGAAGCCAAAATTTGCTACCCGCCATTTGCGTGTGGATTCCTCGTTTCCAGCATCGTCCAGAAACAGATGAACTCATGGAATGTTTGGTTCAGACTAAAAAGGTGTACAAAATTAAAAAGTCAACCACCAAGTTTTTTGGGAATAATGCGGGTGCGTCGGTTCCACTGTTGTAAATTCTGGGGTTATGATGTGTATTATTGTTTTAAGCTGAGGTGATTTTGAATTCAGAAATGACTTCAAGATCACAAGGTACCTGTTTTTGGCGCTTAGAGCTTTGACTCCGTTGAGAACAGTGCGTGCGATAGGACTGTGTTCCTTGTTGCTGAATGTAAATGAGTGTTTATGGTGGAAGCAAACTGGAACATGGCCAATGATCTGAGAACTGCGGTGATTTAGAAGCAGAATGGAAGAATAATTATGTGGTAATTATACAAAACTGCTGAAAAATAGCTGCCACTAAGATAGCAGTTGGGGTTCTTAAATACTGATGTTGCTTTGTTTTAGAGAGCGCTAGCTGCCGAGAGACGTCAAGTGAAGAATGCCGTGTCCTCAGGGACAGCAGCTCCTGTTCTTGTGTAAGTACTTGTGCTTGTAGCAATGCCAAGTTGTTAATTACATGTATATATGCAGGTTTGTTTTATGGGCAAAGAAGTACATGTACACATGTAGATATGATTAATTCTAGAATGACTCCAAAACTGGCAGTCTTTGTTCTTGCTCTCTGTTTGGTGGTCATCATAAACTGTTAGAACAAGTTTGAGTCTTTGTTCTTGCTCTCTGTTTGGTGCTCAACATAAACTGTTAGAACAAGTTTGAGTCTTTGTTCTTGCTCTCTGTTTGGTGCTCATCGTAAGCTGTTAGAACAAGTTTGTTCCAAATTTTGGTAGCGGTCACAATGGGTATCCACCTCAGTCCACCTGTTTTAAAGCCCTGTTAGATTTGGATGAGGAAAAGTCTGGTAGTCTGACTTGTGATATACCTGTATTTATGAACGTGCTTTACATGTGTTAGTACAACTGCAGAGTGGTGGTTTACTTTGGGCACTTGAGGACTATGGACTAGTGGTTACCTGCTAGTGCAGCACAGTGACACGCAAGCCTCTCAATGATACAGTTGCTGAGAGTTCAAGTCCAGCTCTGGGGAAAGGAATTTGTAGGTCTTCCCAGGGCTCTGTCCTGTCCCTCACCCCACCCCGCCTTTGGGCAAGTGAAAAATTCTTGAATCTGGCATTGAACAGCAATCAGTCAATGCCATCCTTAACACGCAATATTTTCCTTCCTAGCGAAAGGAAGGAACCAAATTAATAATTAATTAAAGGAACCTGTTTTGTTGTTTTTGTTTTTCCTACAGACGTTGCTGCCACTGTGCATCTGACATGACAGGCAAGGTGCCATTTGAGTATAGTGACTTCAACTTCTGTTCAACCAAGTGTCTGAAGGAACACAGGTTGAAAGGCTCGGCCAAGAAATCATAGCCCCCTGCTCACTCTTTTAGAGTATATTTTACTTAATGTATGTACATAGTACATTTGGGTCTTTTATAAACATATTACGTGTAATATGCTTTAGCCGAGTTGGGTCATTTGACGAGTAAAGCTACCAATTAGGTTACAGACTCTCATTGGTTTGACTGTCTTAAACTCCAGAGCCAACACACAAATTTGCCTGCATTTCCTGAGGTATTTTTATTCCATCAGTTTGTATGTTGTCATACGATAATGAGTGAAATATTCTTGAGTTCGATATTAAGTTCGAATGAGACACTACAAGTATTGGCTGTTTAGTGACCTCAGTATGGAAATACACAGGATGCCATATGGGAGATAACCTAGTCAGCATCCAGACACCCAGGAGTATGGGAATTTACACACCCCACATGTGTCAATTGCTGTCCAATGGAAAACCAGGGTATTTTGTCTGGCTTTCTTAAAGTACAAGTACATGTAGGTTATGGCGTGCAGTAGATTTTTATTTGCCCATATCGCATTATCTATCCAGCCGTCCATTAGCCTTTGGGCGTTGCTACTATATCTACATTACGACTTTACTTACAGTGAGATCATCCCCACCAGGGGATTTATATGCCTGTTGTGCCAGTTTTTGTGATAAATCGGTTTTTCATATCAAAAGTTACACTGTGCCTGTATAATCAGCATTTATGTGACTAGCCATTGATCCTCACATTTTGTCTGCTTCCACCATTCACGGATTTGTCAGTCATTAAACACTTTGCCAGGGATCGTCTAACAATATGACTCAAGTCACATAAATATCTCATAGCACATATATGTTGATGAAATGAATAAATAAATTGATACCCTAGTTCTTCAATCTTTCTTGCACATGAAGGAGAAAATTATACTGCCTTAGAAAAAGCACAGTTTCAGTCTACGCAGTGATGCTGTCTGAATATGCTCAACTAAACATCTTGCACACATGCAAAATCTGTGTAAAACAGTATGCTAAATCTGAATCTCTGCATTTCCAAGCTTGTGTAGGCTGTGCTTATTCCACTGAGCCAACTGAAAAACTGGGACCAGTTTATGAATTTCTTACCAGTTCCCAGGGGTTTATTTCTTATATTTATGCTGTCTAAGCAGTACCCAGTTCAGCCTGTCACTTTGATGTGGCTTGTATCCGTGTTTAATTTTCTGAATGTGCATATATTCTTGTAAGGTTATATTTTAATGATGTGTTCAGAAGTCATACATGTACAAGTAGCTACAAGTTACGTATGTACAGTAATACACTGTAACCTGTGCTATAGGTAATTACAATTTATGTATGGTGTAACACATTATAACCTATGCTGTAGGTAATTACAAATTATGTATGTAGTAACACGTTGTAAACTCTGCTGTATGTAATTACAAACTGTGTGTGTAGTAACACGTAACCTGTGCTGTAGGAAATTACAAGTTATGTTTGTAGTAACACGTTATAACCTCTGTTACAGGTAATTACAAGTTATGTATGTATTAACATGTTATAACCTCTGTTATAGGTAATTACAAGTTATGTATGTAGTAACACGTTATAACCTCTATTATAGGTAATTACACGTGCAAGTTACGTACGTTGTAGCATGTTATATTACACCTGTGCTGTTGGTAATTATCAGCTGAATGCTGATTCTTCATCATGTATTATTTTGTAATCTTGTGATAAATTGTTATGATGTGGATTTCAGCGTACAATCAGGAAACAGTGATTATATTTATTGAATAATACATACAGGAAGAATCAGGACTTGGGATATACATTAGTAAATTATTTCACAAAAGTTTGTAGATGTACATGTGTGTGTGTCTCTGTATGTATGTGTGTGTCTGTATGTATGTGTGTATGTGTGTCTCTGTATGTATGTGTGTCTCTGTATGTATGTATGTATGTGTGTCTCTGTATGTATGTATGTGTGTCTCTGTATGTATGTATGTGTGTCTCTGTATGTATGTATGTATGTGTGTCTCTGTATGTATGTGTGTATGTGTGTCTCTGTAGGTATGTGTGTATGTGTGTGTCTGTATGTGTGTCTGTATGTATGTATGTGTGTGTGTCTCTGTATGTATGTGTGTGTGTCTCTATGTATGTGTGTGTGTCTCTGTGTCTCTGTATGTATGTGTGTGTGTCTCTGTGTCTCTGTATGTATGTGTGTGTGTCTCTGTATGTATGTAAGTGTGCCTCTGTATGTATGTATGTGTGCACATATGAAAGAAATGTGCTCAGGTGGTTGCCAATGTTACGTTGGAGGTCATTACACCAGTAAATACATATTCTTGAAATCATTTTGTCTTGCTGTTGGTTTGTTCAAATGTGCAAAGTCCCCACAAAACAGGAGATGTTGACCAACTGGCACATTTAAATGTTAACCAAGGCTTTGCTATTAAGTATGCATCTTAGGGTGGGGTGAAGAGAGTCGTAACGCTTGTCTTTCAGCTGTCTGATACAGAAGGGGTCGTTTCAGTACCAGCCTCAGCAAGACAATTTTATGACTTTCTCCAGCAGCACTGTTTGTTGAGGCCTTGATATCAGCGGTTGACAGCACTTTAAAAAGGGCCAGTTAACTACATCCATGGGCTGAGATGAATTTGGTTTGATGGTTTTTAACACCCTGCGCCTGATTATTTCACTTCAGTGATGACGGGTCATTCTTATGGTTGGATTGAACTGGCGTGCCTGTAGTAAACCGACGACTTCTGGCAAGTTACTGACAAACTTTTCCGTGTGTGACATGCAGATATGCACACCGCACTGGTTGAAGATGAAGTGCTTTTCAGTGAGTGTTAAGACTGGACAAATGGTCAAATGTTTTTATTCTCACCAAGCCATGAAAAACTGAAACTTGGTAAGTGTCTTGGATTCCCTGTCCAATGCTGGCCTTGAGCTCCAACCTATTTTGCTCGAACAGTTGACAGGCTCACACCTCTAACCACCAGATCTCAGACTGCTTACAGGCTTACATGACACTTGATATCACTTAAATTACCACTTATACTCCAGTAATATGCAGCCCTTTGATTTTGAATTGTGCTACCACACTTTCACATCAAGCATACTTTTGAAACAAAAATGTTTTATTCACACAGACCTGAAGTAATGAAGAGTCTAGGGAGTGTGAATCTAGGTGTGTAACTCACACTCCTGGTTTTATGCAAATGGCATGATAATCACATCTGTCAAAAAACAAAAATGTATGCCTGAATGTCATCCATACCTACATGTACATGTAGTATGCTCATCACATTGGTAAAAATCATGTGGGAATGTGAAGGTAAATGTAAGATGTATATCAATTATTTGCCAGTAACCTGTGAATGGCCAATGGCTTCCCCCAGGCTCTGCCTGCTTTCCTCCCACCATAATGCTAGACATATTTGTACATGTTATATAAAACATTCTTGAGTACGGCGTAAAACATCAATCAGTTAAATAAATAAATATATGCAAGACCAAGTCTGACTTCCATTTATATCTGTGACATGCATTGAGGTATGAGTTGTACATGCAAGTTTAAGTCTGACTTGTATATGTAGGTCCAAGTGTGACTTGTAAATGTAGGTCCAAGTGTGACTTGTAAATGTAGGTCCAAGTGTGACTTGTAAATGTAGGTATGTCTGCCTTGTAAATGTAGGTCCAAGTCTGACTTGTAAATGTACGTCCAAGTGTGACTTGTAAATGTACGTCCAAGTGTGACTTGTAAATGTAGGTCCAAGTGTGACTTGTAAATGTAGGTCTGTCTGCCTTGTATATGTAGGTCCAAGTGTGACTGTAAATGTAGGTCCAAGTGTGACTTGTAAATGTAGGTCCAAGTGTGACTTGTAAATGTAGGTCCAAGTGTGACTTGTAAATGTAGGTCCAAGTGTGACTTGTAAATGTAGGTCTGTCTGCCTTGTAAATGTAGGTCCAAGTCTGACTTGTAAATGTACGTCCAAGTGTGACTTGTAAATGTACGTCCAAGTGTGACTTGTAAATGTAGGTCTGTCTGCCTTGTATATGTAGGTCCAAGTGTGACTTGTAAATGTAGGTCCAAGTGTGACTTGTAAATGTAGGTCCAAGTGTGACTGTAAATGTAGGTCCAAGTGTGACTTGTAAATGTAGGTCCAGGTGTGACTTGTAAATGTAGGTCCAAGTGTGACTAGTAAATGTAGGTCTGTCTGCCTTGTATATGTAGGTCCAAGTGTGACTTGTAAATGTAGGTCCAAGTGTGACTTGTAAATGTAGGTCTGTCTGCCTTGTATATGTAGGTCCAAGTGTGACTTGTAAATGCAGGTCCAAGTGTGACTTGTAAATGTAGGTCTGTCTGCCTTGTAAATGTAGGTCCAAGTCTGACTTGTAAATGTACGTCCAAGTGTGACTTGTAAATGTAGGTCCAAGTGTGACTTGTAAATGTAGGTCCAAGTGTGACTTGTAAATGTAGGTCTGTCTGCCTTGTATATGTAGGTCCAAGTGTGACTGTAAATGTAGGTCCAAGTGTGACTTGTAAATGTAGGTCCAAGTGTGACTTGTAAATGTAGGTCCAAGTGTGACTTGTAAATGTAGGTCCAAGTCTGACTTGTAAATGTAGGTCCAAGTGTGACTTGTAAATGTTGGTCCAAGTCTGACTTGTAAATGTTGGTCCAAGTCTGACTTGTAAATGTACGTCCAAGTGTGACTTGTAAATGTAGGTCTGTCTGCCTTGTAAATGTAGATCCAAGTGTGACTTGTAAATGTAGGTCCAAGTCTGCCTTGTAAATGTAAGTCCAAGTCTATCTTGTATGAAAGTCAATAATATAGTGGAGGTTCATCACAAACCAAAAATGAACACTGAACTGTTCAAAACTGTTTTATTCGACTTAAAATTAAGACAAACTGAACCCTGAAAATACAAGCTTTTGGGTGAAAATATACAAAATTATTGCGCTACCTGTACAAATTTTGGCCTTGAGCTTGAGCTCACCATAAAATGACAATCCAAGATCACCTTAATTAAGAAAAATAAAAATGAATAAATCATTTGTAATTGAAGATCAACTCAATGCATACATATATATATATCTTCAATCTATATATTTATTTACGCCTCATATCACTGACAATATCTGTGGAAGGAATGCTCCAAGATAAATGTAGGCCTACTTGTGGCAAAGCATACAGTCATGTACTTTTATCTATTTACTTATTTGATTGGTTTTAAGCTGTACTCAGCAATATTTCACTTTTACGACGGCAGCCAGCATAATGGTGGGAGAAAACCAGGGAGAGCCGGGGGGGGGGGGGAACCCATGACCATCCGCAGGTAGCTGACAGACCTTCCCACATACAGCCGGAGAGAAAGCCAGCATGAGCTGGACTTCAACTCACAGCAACTGCATTGGTAGGAGGCTTCTGGACCATTGCGCTGCGCTAGTGCTCTTACCAACTGAGCCACGGAGGCCCCCTCATGTAAAAGTTGTAAAGCTTTGAAGCAATAACTTCATATAAGATTGAATGACATTTTTTCTCTGCTAAATTGCTTTCGTGCCTGCGATACCTTAATCTTCTAAATTTTGTATCCTACTAACAGGATACTTCTTGAGTAGCTCATCCTTGGACCACTAGCAGCATGCCCGTAACTCACCACAGGCACACTAGCACATGCCCCTAGCTCACCATTGGCAGACAAGCAGCAAGCCCTGAGCTCACCACAGGCACACTAGCAGCATTCCATTGGCTCATCACTGGCAAACAAGCAGCATGCCCTTAGCTTACCATAGCCACACTAGCAGCATGCCCGTAACTCACCACAGGCACACTAGCACATGCCCCTAGCTCACCACTGGCAGACAAACAGCATGCCCTTATCTCCCCATAGGTACACTAGCAGCATGACAGTAGCTCATCACAGGCACATTAGCAGTATGCCCTTAGCTCACTACTGGTACACTACCAGCATGCCCTTAGCGCACCACTGGCAAACAATCAGGTTCCACTAGATCACCACTGGCAGACAATCAAATGCAACTAGTTCACCACTGGCAGACAAGCAAATGCAACTAGTTCACCACTGGCAGACAAGCAAATGCCACTAGCTCACCACTGGCAGATGAGCAGAAGCCACTAGCTCACCACTGGCAAACAAGCAGATGCCACCAGCTCACCACTGGCAGATGAGCAGATGCCACTAGCTCACCACTGGCAGACAAGCAAATGCCACTAGCTCACCACTGGCAGATGAGCAGAAGCCACTAGCTCACCACTGGCAAAAAGGAAAGACCAAACTAGCTCACCACTGGCAAACAACCAGATGCCACTAGCTCACCACTGGCAGATGAGCAAATGCCACTAGCTCACCACTGGCAGACAAGCAGATGCCACTAGCTCACCACTTGCAAAAAGGAAAGACCAAACTAGCTCACCACTGGCAAACAACCAGATGCCACTAGCTCACCACTGGCAGATGAGCAAATGCCACTAGCTCACCACCCTGCACAGTTTCAGCAGGGGTCTACACACTTCATTCAGACAACCAACAGTGTAAACACTCATTTGGTCTGTAGCCATGGTGACCAGCCCAATGAAACATTCTTGTCAATGTTGACCAAGTTTTCCACACACAAGCCTCAAGTTAGCTGCTGGTTTGCTACAGCACTGCCAAAGAACGTTTGTCAACAGTACATATGCCACAGATACACTAAATGAAAGATCATGCATGTAGATTAACACCACTTGAGCAATATTTCAACCATATTGTGACAAGAATCTTCTTGATGTAGATCGAAAACTAAATCATTGCGGTTTACTATATTAAAGTTAATTTATCGCTTTGAAAATCTCCCTCATGGGCACATAATCTGTGTACACATACAATAATTTACAGCAAAGTGTTTCTACATGTACTTCATATTTACTATGTAATTGTAGTAAGGTTATAATGAAATGTCACAACAGAAAATCTCAATTTTTTAGGATGAAAAAAACAGTCCTTCTGAACAATTAGTAACAAAAAGTAAGACCATGTATTTCATCATACTTTTTGAACAGTTTATATAGCACTAAAAAGATTATGTCGCTTACAAAATATAAGCACTTTAGCATACTCACTGAGGAGTTACATCATTAAAAGATTAGTAATGAAATGTAAGTGTTTTATCCCACATTTTCACCACTTTTAGCACTAAAATTACAATGTGTGAGTTCCAGCACAGGACAGCACATGATTTTGTACAGCTGCAATGAATAGCACTAAGTTGTCCCAAAAAATAAAGTATTGCATCTTCTTTAATATTGCATCACTGCAAAACACATACACACAAATAGATCTGTAAGCAGGCAGCAGGTGAAAGTCCATCTTGTATGAAAACTGAGAAATGGTGCTTTTCAAAGTTTACCATTAGGACTGAATTTAGGGCTCCAAATGTTTTTTGGCCTTGCCAGCAATGCGCGTGTCACAGCTGCACAACATAAGCAGGCAATCCTTGTAACAAGTCTGGGCGTAGTAGTATTTAACACAAGGTTATGTCAAAAGTGGAGTTTTTCACTGTCGCACTGACTGTACAATCAGCCTAGAGAAGTACGGTGGGCTTTCTGGACCAAATTGACAGGATATGGGTCCCAGGCACACATGTGCATTATATACCATCATCCATACGACCAGAGTGTTTATGCTAGAATAACTCTTCTTGTAAAAGGGTAAAGTAAATGAATGCATACCGTAACATGCACAAAATTCTGTTTGTAAATTACTATATATTTCTTGACTTCATTGGTGTTTTACACTGTGCTCCAGAAAACTTCACTTACACGACAGTGGCAAGTATTATGGTGGGAGGAAAATAGGTAGGGCCCGGTGGGAAACACACAGCCATCTGCAGGTTGTCGGCAGACCTTCACACGTACGACTGGAGAGGAAGCCAGCATGAGATGGGCTGGAACTTACAGCGACTACATTAGTGAGAGGCACCTGGGTCACAACACTGTGCTAGCCTGCTAACCCCCTCTTTCACAGATGCCCCCAAATGACTATTAAAAGCAGACTGGCCGACTGGTGCTTAATCATGTTACCATGGTGCTACACAAATGTGTACTCATACACACAAACAAGTTATTCCCAAATTAATGGATACATGGAATAGAACTCGAAATAGAAAGTTCCATTTTTTAAGGTATGGTATGAACACAGGTATGCTAAAAATGAAATTTGTCTTTTTTTTTTATTTTTAAGTCATATTTTATATCTTTTAATAAATCCCCTATTTTATTATACATTTTTTATCCTTGAAAGGATGGAAACATCCTGAAATAACATCCTAAATGAACTTACTGGAAGTGCTTGACCATCTTAGCTACAGGTTTTCACACTTGGCTACTTAATGTCCAGTATATGAATGGTGGGGCTTTACAAACTAAACTGTAGTTTGAAGTCGTTTATAAACATCAATAAAAAAGCTGAGAAAGTTTTGTGCACTTCTACAGGTTAGGACACTGCATAACAAGAAATAAAAGACAACCTTTCATGTAATGTACCCTTTGAACACCAGGACTGGGGTGAAAAAAACATGTTTGTCACAAATGTAGCCCTAGGTGTAGCCCTTGTTGTAGCCCAAAGAAATTACAGAGCTGAAGAAAAATACCTCTAGGTAAAAAGCGCTGAGACCAGAGAAAGTGTGTTTATAAGGTAATGAAGACATTAGCTAAAAGACCATGATAAAATAGATGGAAAGGAAAAATTTCCTTGGGGTGTGGGTGTGAGTGAACAATTTTAAAGAAAACTGTTAAAGACTTCAAAAAATACATCCTGATGTTTACAAAGCCTTCAAAACGCCATGCACATTCGTATATATTAAGGTTGGTAAACTTACCTACAAGAGTTCAGGAGATGAGGCCTTTATGAATATGTACATGTATGTCAACAGACTGATAATTGCAGAGGAAAAATGTCAACAGACTGATAATTGCAGAGGAAAAATGCTGTTAAAAGAAAACAAAAGGCCTTAAGATTCCACAAGTAAGTCAACTGGCCGTTGGGTATAAAAGCTGCAAAAGAAACAAATGCCAAAGGATTCATCCAGGAAGTCAATTTTGGGCAATGGGTATAAAGGATGTAAAAGAAACATCAAAAAGATTCCACAAGACAGTTTTGTTCATGTTGTTAATTACTGCTGATGAAATCACTCTCATTCAGGAACTTGGTGTTTAGCACACAGGTGGTGCATGTTTGTATGTTAGCGTACTGTACCAGTTTGACCTGCCTATGCCAGTCATTAGTCACAAGGTCATATTTGTACAGGTCCCGACTTTCCACCATTCTACTGCGTCTGTTCCCACGTGCACCGATGTACTTCACTCCACCGCAGACGTAGATACAATCTCCGACCAGGACGGCCGACATTGCCTTACGATCTTCTGGAAAGTCCGCTCCTATCTGCCATCGTCGCGATTTCGGGTTGAAAATTTCCACAGCGGTGACGTTCTCTGTTTTATTGGCTCCGCCCACAAGATAGATTCTGTCCTTGTAGGTAACGGCCGAGAATTCAGCGCGCAGATGAGCCATCATCGTCTCTATGAAAGTCCACGAATTGGCAGAGATGCTGTACTGGAACACAGTATTCACATGCTGTTCGTCTTCCTCTATCCCACCAAACACAAAAATGGAGTCCTGGTACACTGTGGATGCGTGGTGATAGAGGCCAATTGGCATAGCTGCCAGGGGGAGCCACTGGTCACTCTCGGTGTCGTAACACTCTGCCGTAAACAGCGGACCTCCGCGTGGGTATGTCGTCTTCCCACCCATGACGAAAATCCTTCCGCAATGGCTGACGGCGGAAAAGGCACATCTCGGCGTGATCATGTGGGATCTTCGTATCCAGCACTGGTCCTTTTCAACGTACTGGAACACGGCATCCAAAGCTGACGCCGTTGGCTCGAAATGATACTCCTCGTAGAGAACTCCGCCAATAAAGTAGAGCTTGTCATCTGACGATATCACGCGGTGATGGTCGATCTTGTGCTTGAAGTCAAAGCTTGAATGCTGCTTGATGCCGTAGTAGTTGTTGTTGGTGCTCGGGTCAAAACAGGTCAATGACCTTTCCTCAGCGTTGTTAGCACCCCCGGCAAACACCAGCATGGTTCGTTTTAACATTCCCAGCCTAGGGGACATGCTGGTGGAAAAAAAGTTGTATTTGAAATCCCCTTTCGCAACAGACGCCTCTGAGTTGTGAGATACCAACCCGGGCCGAGATTGAAAATTTTCTAACTGGCGAACAATTCTACTATTACTAGCCAGCAGTGAATTGGTCTTCATGTCGCTGATAAAATCAGACTGAATCAGTTCAAGGCGAATATGTTTGAGGAGTCTTTTCAGATGCTGACATCTGTTTTCTTTGTCAAACTCTACCCACTTAATCACTGCCGAATAGACATGTTCTTCTAGTTCCACTCCCAGATAATCTTCTCTTAAAACGGACTCCAAATCTGCTACATCCAATCCCGTAAACCCTTCTGTGACAAATACTTCTCTGAAATTTTCCAAAATAAATTGTCTGGCAGCTTTTTGAAGTTTTTCACAACTGTAGAATGTGGCAAAGTTGAATATTTCCACAGCGTTGTTGCAGCAGAGTTGAGACTTCATAAACTCTGCGCTTAAGTCCACAAGGTGTAGCAACTGCATCATGTTGGCCACGATGAAGATGTTCTGAGCATTACTGGTGTCAATGGCAACGGATGCTGTGTAAATGTACTCAATGACCAGTTTCAACGTTGACGCATCAACTTCGTGAATCTGCACTCTGGCCTCATCCTGTTCTCGAACGTTGGCCGTAAACATTGCCCTGAAAAAAAAAACAAACAAACAGAAAAAGTGAATTACTGGAGGTAAATAAATGTAGTAAAACATATCTGATGAGGCAGTAGCTCCACTGGTTGGGACAAAATTACCATGGAGTTGATTACAAAATTATGTTCGTATAACAGACTGATGGGCAAGTAGTGCTTTAAAAATGTTCACATATTCTGGATAAACAGACAGACAGACAAACAACTGATCATTGAACTGGTAAATCGATGCTACGAATTATGAATTTTGATGTACATGTAGTCTACACTCGACCAAGTTCTGCAGAAATCAGAAAAAACTGTAGGAGGAGTAGCGTTTAGAAGGAAAAGCCAACAGACACGGGAGAGACAGAGAGAGAGAGACAGGAAGATCTGGTCTTTGACCAGTAGTGTCTTAACTTCTGTACAGACCAATGAGCATGTACCTGAAGTATGGACTGCTTGCAGCCAGCACATTTCTGTGACAGGGAAATTCTTCTGTGTCTGCACAAAGAACCACATCTGTGAGGAGTTTGTTTTCATACAGATCCTGGAGCCCTTTCAACAGCGTATGATGTTGTTTGTTCATTTTGACAGAGAACTCAGTCAAAATATAGTACAATTTTCTGTGTTTAACCCATTCTCATATCATCTTGTTCACTCTGAAAATGGATCAGGAGAAGTTGTGTTCAATATGTATGCCAATGAACAAACTTTTTACATTTCTTTGAATTCCCTTTAAAGAAAAGCAAATATCAAGATGAAGTTTCACTGAAAGGAAAGAAAATTTATTTATTTATTCATTTGATTGTTGTTTAATACTATGCTCTTAAAGGATTAGTGTCCAGATTTCTCTACTGGTCCTACATTTAATTATAAATTATTATAACTTGTTTACATAGTAAATTATCAGCAGGGCACCTGAGAAACATAACAATGACTTAAAATCTGCCAAAAACAATAGATTTGCTGTCCTAGCCGATTTCCAGCCAGCCATCTGGTACGGCTCTGTGGGTGATGTCATACACGACGAATCCAAGGTTGACTGGGCTATATAAACTGGGAATTCGCATCAAAATGATATCATTTTCGAGATGGATTCCAGCAGATATACTGCCGCATTAACCTGAACCCATACTGGACGATGCTGAAGTTCCGATTTATCATGCTGACATCTCTGGCTTCTGATATGGAGTTTCAGCGGAAACTACCGAGTGTTCGTGGAAAAAAATGCATAACACCAGCCTCACTGTCTAGCAGTCAGATTTGGTGTGCTATGTTACTCAGATTAATGTACAATTTTAAATATTTTTTTCATATAACAATGTATATAGGTGTAGCTAATTATGGATGAATACTAAATCTGGACACTAATCCTTTAAGTATATTTCACTTACATGATGGCTGAGTTAGTTTTATGGGTGTAAGAAGCAGGAATTCCCAACAAAACACACCGACACTTGACACGTTACTGACAAACTTCTATAAACTTTCCATATACGACTTAGAGATTTTCACACGATGTAGGTGGAAGACAGGTGGGTTTCGATGAGAATATTACCCTGTGCAAACAACCACAAGAGCGACTGCGACTTTGTACTGCCACTGAGGCCCCACAAGCTGTGAGAGGGAAATCCACAAACTCCCTGTCGATGGCCACATTTGAATTTGCACCGTGTTTCTCCTTGTAAATGAAAGACAAATGTCTCTAAGGACATGCCCGCTATCAGGTGACATCATCATTGCCATGAACGAAATGCTAGTTCCAGATTGCTCAGACGTTGAAATTCGCATTACAAGTGACGCAGTCACCAGTGGTGCTCAAATTCCACGCCTGCGTTTCCAGTTTACTACACAATGCACACTTAACAGTTTACACTGTGAGTAAGCACTCCAAATACCTCTAGCAGCTCAACTCTCCCCTTCCCATCGCCACACACAATTCTGAAATGGTAACCTGATCAAATATCACTTATACGGAGAAAGCATGCAGGCTGAATGGTCCTGACATGCTTTCAAGACTGCTGCCATACAAGTAAATGGGTAAATGCAATTTGGGGAATGTGCCCATAAGCAGATGTATGTGATACTTCTTTTCTAACACCTTTTTTTAAAATTTCTCCCTAATTATTTTTGCATTGTAGTTTTGAAGTGTTTTGAATTGCTTTGATTATTGTATTGTTGTCTTGAACTATCCGAATAAAAGTCAGCTGTGAACTGGGGAGTCCAGGAGTTCAACTGTGAGTGATGATTCTTATATTCACGTGCATGACCCACTTAACCTTCGCAGCAATTGGTGGATGTCCTAAAATGACTAACAGCAGTGTAACCTGGAGGTTTTTCTGTGAGAAACAAACCTTTATTGGATAACCCTTACAAAATGTTTGGCGAAGAAAACGCATGTTAAGAAATGGATTTGACCTGCTAGAGGTTTTTTTTTTTTTTTCGCACTGAAATCAGTTAGATTCAGTAGCAATCAGTAACACGCAGGGTCAGATGCGGGTCTCGAGTGTCACTGGCAACTGCCTTATTTCTAATTTAATTTCCAATGTCTGAGAAATCTCAGATTAAAATAATGTCTCCTGTACAGGAACCATCCTTGACCAGCTAACAGCAAAGTGAAAAGGTAAGCCTACATGTAAATGTAGTCAGATACTTTGCAGAATACCTCACAAACGAGTAACCAACTCCGCAGGTTTGCGTAAACAGTTCCAGGGCCAAGGTAACTTGAAAGAAAGTGAGAGCGACTGGCTGTGTTTTCTCCAGTTTGTCACTCCAACACAGTGATGACTTCACTAAGGGTTCAGTTTTCGACTTCATCCTCCACTTCACTCCACATTTCTTTCGTCTGGTAATCAGAATACTTTGTGGTGTACTGACAAACTTATCAAGCTGTTACTCAATCGTACTCCTCGTTTCATAAATGGAGCTCTCACCTTTGACCATACAGAACATTACAAGCAATTCGAATATGCTGCTTTTGCTGTTGACATTGCTGTTTCGAAAGCCTCTACCCCTGGTACATTCTAACATCCAAACAGCCAAAAGTAGCTGACCTAGTTCCTTTCGCAATTTTAGATTTCTTTATCTTTATGGATTGCGGCCAATCGAACGATGAGAATAGAAGGCGTTAAGTAAGATCCATGCTGTAGGCTATTTATGAATTAATGACAGTGGTACAGTCAAAATGTTGGATGCTTAAATTAGAGGAACAGATTTAAGAATTGAGTGAAAAGTAAAACTTACAAAAGAGACGCATGTTAAATAAATTTCCGCCATAATCATGTTTGATTTCAGGAGTTTATGCATATATATGTTGTGAAAATTTTATGTGTCGCAATAAAAATATACTTTCAGCTTTCATGATCTGATCTGAAGTGTATTGTCGATTTTACGCCATAAGGTCATCCGTTTTCTTCCGCGGTTTTGAAATTACGGACAATCTTGCGCGCCACAACAAAAAGCAAAGGCAGAGGAAACAAACAAAACCGATATTTCGAAAACTACAGAAAGTGTCCCTTCAGTTTTCTGTGAACTTTTGACATGGCTCAAAGTTCTCCTATATTTCCCACGCATTCTCTTGCGGCAGGATTCAAAACAGATTGGGACAAAGTGGTGAAAAAGTTTTCCGCAACAGATTGTGTTCGGTATGAGGTGTTCGCACAGATATGGCGGGAGATGAAACTGAACTTCTTATGTGCGGGGCGACAGACGGAGAGAGAGGCCCGAGAAGTAAGTACATGCAGTATTCCAGAGGAAAATCTTCACCGCGTCATACTCATGGTGCTGTCATTTTACGGCACTCATTGAATAGAAACTTCTTTCTCCGATACAATGCAGCGAACATAGAAGCACTAACGACTAAGCCCGGCATGAAAACCCGACTTGATACCCGTGGACTAGTATGAGGACTTAAAAAAAGTAGTAGTCGTAGTGAATAGTACACTAGATGACAACATGAATTTGTCAGTTCACTGTAACATCAGTGTAATTGATGCCAACTGTCTATGCAGCACATAGTAGTAAGCCGCAGTCAGATTAGCGAAGTAATCACGTGGCTTTTCCACAGCTCTGCAACGCCTTGGGAAAGTCCCGTTGAACACTAATGACACAAACTCGGCCACCTACCATCAGTTTTTCATCCAGCCAGTGCGGCTCTCCTTCTGTGTTGCATATTTCTCCTTCGGTAGGACCCTTTGCATCCGCTACAATTCTGACCCCTACTGCCCACTGTTAAGCCATAATAAAATTCAAGCAAATTCTACCTCCCTCGGTACACAGTAGGGTTTGCCGTGTTTGGTGAAGCTGAGCATTTCGATTTAGGGCTCGTTATATTTTTTGTCAGAAACTTATGCTGAGCTATTAAACCTCAACCTTCGCAGCCACTGTTGCAAACAAATTTGAAATACTTCAGGTGTTCATTAAAGAGGATCAAATGTCACCATTGTCTAGATATTGCTCCAAAGAATGAACAACTTGCTATAACAGAGTGTAAATCCTAGGAAACATTTTACAGAGGTTGTGATGGTGAAGGGGCGAGTATTGTTCCCATATTGCTTTACGTCATCAAACATTGCACCTTCGTGGGTTACAGAGGTCCAGGTGGAGTTGGCTCGAGTTTGTTATAACTTAAGAGTGGGTGTTAGGGATAGGGATATATGCCTTCAGTGTAGTGTTGTAACAGCTTCCAAGCTGAAAGCACATGTTTTTACATAATTTAGCTTTAAATGCAGAAACTACCTGCATATATGCCTATTAGTAATTTTAATATATGTTATTTCAACGGAATATGGCCAACTTAGACAAATCATATGTGTCTGATGATCGAACTTGCGTGTCTTCAATTAAATCCCACCCAACCTGTGTGACGTGTACTCAACGATGGTCAAGTTATTTAAAATAATAATTTAAATCGACTACACCATGATGTAACTTCCTTTTTATCAATGAAGACATTTCTTTCTAGATCTAAATTATATCTTGAGACTGAGAAAACTAACTTGGATGGTCTAATATTCCTGCGTCGAAGGAATGGGGACCAAGCTCGTGGCCTTACGAATGTATGATACAGGAGTATGTGCGAATAATGAATTAATCTTCTTGTTCTCCTGGTACATTTATTTACTACATTTATTAATTTCCCATTTGCTTGTTTTTATTAGTAAAGTGTGTATTTTATGTCTGCTGACAATATATTTTTGGCGGGATGTATTTAATTGTTTCAAAAGAATATATCTTCTCGTTATTCGGTAATATTTGCAAACTACTGATCCATAAAAGAAGGCACTGAGAATGTGATGTGCCATTCACTTTTGTGCTTATGGCTATATATAGGTGTATATGTAACGTATGATAAATATATTGTGATGTTTACTTCTCTGAGTCAAGTAGCACATAGGCCCAAACCTATTTTTTTTGTTTTTATTCAAATGCAAGTGCCAAATTTGAAAGAATTTGAGTTCATCACCTCAGGTGATGAGGTGATCAACGAATGCGAGGGAGCGTTGGTTCATGAAATTGAAACTGAGGAAAGTTCAGGTTTATACGACTGGACCAGGTCAGGCCTCCTAGAAAGTGATGAAATAAAGCCTGTCTTTGCTGTACACTGTATTGTGTAAGATTTGTATAAATGTAAATAGACCACAAGTTAAATGATGTCAGTTCAAGTATGTTCAAGCTGAATGTCTACTAAAACTCTGATAAAGGTCATGATCACTGGCTAAAAGACGATAGTCAAAACACTACCGGTGCAGAGTATACAGTCATGATAGTCTAGACTAGATTAGCGACGAAGTCCCTCATGTGCCAGGGAGATGTGATTTGTGTCGTACATGTGGTGTAGGTCGACAAACAACGACCAAGTAGCCCAAGTGACGGACTAAGTTGTGTTTAAATGTCTATGATATTACAAATGTACATGTTTTGGCATGTAGTTAAGGACACCTCTGCTTCATTAGTTTGCTGTTTTTTGGTTGCAATGCTGACATGCACCATGTGAGTCACTTCTGTTTTAGAAATTAGTTAATTAATCTCTTATATTCAACCCGATTTAAGTGTGCCCGGGTCTTGTGTTCATGAAATAAGATCTACAAACAACTGAAATCAGGTCAAAAATTATTGGTCATACCTTTTAAAGGAGCTGGATTTTAAAATAACGCCCTCTACATGTACCTAATATATTCAGTTTCCTCATAGTTTTTATCATGAGTTACTGTGAATTTTTATTTAATTTACATTGTAGGGTTTCAATAATTTGGTAAACATGCCAGCACTAAGTTAAGGTCATGGGGTGAAAATTAGCTCCCAGTTTCTGTGTGCATGGAGATCTGGTGACATTGTGACTGAGAAAAATGGAGACCGTTGGAAATACGAATATCACTTAAGTTGTATGCAGCAATCAGACAGCAGTATGCAGTAGAGTTGCCTAATGAAATGTCCTGATCACACAGTGCTGTGCAAGCCTACACCTGACAATTTTCAAAACCGCCCATGTGGTAGGAGTGGCATGACCCTTTGTTCAGTAATCTACAGTATCGCAAGGAAAACATGGTCATACCACTTCGTCCAAAGGGGTGTTTTCAAAAATATCACATTTGCAGAAATGCTGAAATGACCAGACAGACAGCAACCGCACAGTTACATGCATTGTGTACTAAATACATGACCTCATTCGCACAGTGCTTTGCAATAACAAGAGAGTAACAATACCTACTGAGGTCACACAGGACTTCTCTGAAACTTTACTGGCCTTTTCACCAGTGAAATATTTTTCAGCAGAGTGAAATAAATTCTTTTGAGCATGGCCTGGTTAGCTACTGTAGTTTGTCCTCTGTATATGTATGGTGGTAAAGCAGTTATTAGTTAATTCCTTTTTACCCGTCACTGCCCACGCATCATTTTCCCCGCTGCATTGGAACACATTATTTCATTTTTTTGCCAGAAGTTCACACGAAAGATAAGATTATCACGAAATCAAGCTGAATAACGTTCGTGTAATCCGCATGTTTGCAAGGTGTTTATTCAAGCATATTCTGAAGGCATTATTCTGTGTTGACTGATAAGTTATACTTTTTGTGAAATCCTGCAACTGGCACTAATGGTGATTTCATGTCTCGCACCATTTTTTCAAAACATTATGACAAGAGACAAAGGATCAAGTTTCGTAGGCTGTCTACACACAGTAGGAAATGATTTGCACCTTGCTGTTTTTCATGAGTTGACTATTGTTTCATACTGGTGGGAAGGAAACATGTGATAAATGTATGTATGGGTGTACATATAACTACACATACTTGCTCTGACTGATCATAAAGTGAAGACTTAACTTTTGACTGTGACTGGTTTTCAGCTGATGGAGATGGTGTTTGAGATGATCAGTGCTCTGTGGTTCCCTCCCTCCCCTTTCCAGACTCGAGTTTGCGCCCTCTACATGTTGTATGGTCTTTACTGCACCCAGCCGTGTCAACCTAGGGTCAAGGTGAAATGAAAAATAATTCACAATCTGGCAGAAAATTATTTTGAAAAGATCTACTCACCACAGTGACTCAGCATATTTACATCATTTATATTGTAGTAAAAACAAATAGAATCCAAGTAATCTATGCAAAAGTTATAGATATAAACCTCAGGAAAGGTGATAGGTGATATCAGTTCATGTTTTTTTATTTGATGTACGGAAACTGAATTGAATTGATCACATTCTTTCTTTCTTTCTTTTTTTTTTCTCAGCAAAATACCCTGTAAACCTGGACAGGATTTAAAAGTTATTCATAAATTTTTTGATGGATCAGATGTGTATGTCATTTTGAAATGCAAGAGAAATTCTTTGAATCACTGATACTGTTTGACTGTAGACCTCGCTAAACTGATTGCTTGTCCATCAGATTCGACTGATTCCACCACAGTGGGCTGAGGTCATGACCTTCATGAAGACGCTGGAAGAACAACATCATCTGGACGTCATTTTCGTCCTCAACAAACTACGGGCTATGCATGCTTTTAGCTTTGTTGCCACTAAAAACGAGGTAATGTTGCCTTGATTATCCAAGTACAGTTCAAAGGTGTTTTGTAAAGTTTGCAAATTTGTATGTGGCGACTGATTGAAGACTGGAACAAACGCCACATACATGTACTACTGACTTGTATTGATGCTTTGTGTGAAAGGGGAGAAATTTGCCTGTATCATTGCCCCAAAGTATTTATTTATTTATGTTGATCGGTATTTTACACCATACTCAAGAATGTTACAATTCACTTATATGACAGCGGCCAGCATTGTGGGGGGTAGACACCAGGTCCTGGGGAATGCCGCGGCCATCTGCAGGTTGCTGGCAGCCCTCCCTGCCTACGATCCGTAGCCTTTAATGATACCAGGTCCTGGGGAATGCCGCGGCCATCTGCAGGTTGCTGGCAGCCCTCCCTGCCTACGATCCGTAGCCTATAATGACACCAGGTCCTGGGGAATGCCGCGGCCATCTGCAGGTTGCTGGCAGCTCTCCCTGCCTACGATCCGTAGCCTATAATGACACCAGGTCCTGGGGAATGCCACGGCCACCTGCAGGTTGCTGGCAGCCCTCCCTGCCTACGATCCGTAGCCTATAATGACACCAGGTCCTGGGGAATGCCGTGGCCATCTGCAGGTTGCTGGCAGCCCTCCCTGCCTATGATCCGTAGCCTATAATGAGACATAATTTAACTTGTATACATGTGGGGTCATGATGAAGAGAAACAGTTCACAGACAAAATTCTTTAGATGTCATTTCTTTTAAGAAATGAGAATGGAATTGAGTGAAGTGGGCATGTGTTTGCACGGTAGCTCATGTCTGTGGGTTCCTTTTGGTGGTATATGTCTGATGTTACAACTGGCTGGCTGCCGGGGCCTGGTGGATAGAAGGGTCTACCTTATACGTGATAGATCCAGAGATCAATCCCGAATTGATTGGGACATTGGTAACCTTGGCACTGCCTCACTTTTCTGCTCTGGATGGGAGGAATAGGCCAGGTACTTGGTTTGCCTGGTGTCAGCATGTTGTGACTGGATGGTGTGTTGTGTCTGGTGTCTTCAGCATGGTATTTCAGTGATTCAGCACTACAACCATGTCAACATTAGGTCTGGCCTGTTACGGGGAGACATGGTCATGATATGTTAAAAGCGACATTAAATCCCAGTCAAACTATAAAGTAATCAGTATCTTTTCTCACCAGTGATTTTGCCACAGTGAGTAATGTATTTGTTCTCGCCCTGGGCAGCATTTCCCTCAGAGCAAAGAGGGGGAGCCAGAGATAGAACGTTCTGATAAGGATCCCATGAAGGAGGTGGAAGAGAGCCTGATTAGAGACACCATTAGTGCCGAGTTACTGGAGGTAAGTGTGAGAGCCTGATTAGAGACACCATTAGTGCCGAGTTACTGGAGGTAAGTGTGAGAGCCTGATTAGAGACACCATTAGTGCCGAGTTACTGGAGGTGAGTGTGAGAGCCTGATTAGAGACACCATTAGTGCCGAGTTACTGGAGGTGAGTGTGAGAGCCTGATTAGAGACACCATTAGTGCCGAGTTACTGGAGGTAAGTGTGAGAGCCTGATTAGAGACACCATTAGTGCCGAGTTACTGGAGGTGAGTGTGAGAGCCTGATTAGAGACACCATTAGTGCCGAGTTACTGGAGGTGAGTGTGAGAGCCTGATTAGAGACACCATTAGTGCCGAGTTACTGGAGGTAAGTGTGAGAGCCTGATTAGAGACACCATTAGTGCCGAGTTACTGGAGGTGAGTGTGAGAGCCTGATTAGAGACACCATTAGTGCAGAGTTACTGGAGGTGAGTGTGAGTTACAGTGAGTAAATCAGTTACAGTACCAAAAGTAAGGCAAGCAAAATTGACCCTTTTGGGATTTTATTCCTCACATGGTTTTGCTTTTACAGTAAGTAAGCTTCATACAAAGTGCATTATAACAATTAACATGGCCAGCAGATTTGTCCTCCCACAACAGTGTTCTAAAAAGCTGGCTGGCATCGTATAAGTGAAACATTGTTGGATACAGCATAAAGCACCAGTCATATAAATAAACAAATCCATGGACACTAGTTTGTGTAAACATAAGGTATTTGCCTTTTTATCACAATAGTTTGTGTAAACATACACCTTGAGTTTTCATTTTCCTCCTTCCCTGTGTTTTTTGGGCAGCAAATAGAAGCTCTACACACCCAGTATTACAGCGTAAAATGTTCTCTGGCGGGCCCCGGGGCAGAGCAGCCGGACCGGTCCCTGAACCTTCTTAATGACAACATCATCCCCAACATCAAGAAGTAAGCACAAAATTGTATTGACCAATCCATACAGTGGTTTGTGTTTGCATCCAGTGGAGCCTCTTTGCAGTCACTGTCAGTGTAAAGTTTTGATCTCATAAAATGGATGATGACTTGCCAACTATCCAGTTAGATCATACGTACTAAAAGTTTTAAAGTTTTACCAAGTACAGACATTGTCATATGACTGAATTAAAGCTGAAATTGACAACAGATGTCAGGGAATATATAATTTTTTAGAGGATTGGTATGAAATGCTATTTAAGTTTTTTCTGTCTTCTCCTGTCATGTGTGGGAATGTCTGCCAAAGAGCCTGTGGAGGGTTGTGGTTATTCTCCAGGCTCTGCCTGGTTTCTCCTACCATTATGCTGGCAGCTGTCATAAAATGCCAATCAAATGAATAAATAAATAAATCAATCAGTTAAATTTGGTCTGTGTTCTTATGGTGAATGACTTTCTAGGATAGAAATGGCATTTCGCCAGTATCCTATAAGATGTATTTTCTGTACACTAGAGGCCTATGATGTCAGAGTTAGCTGTGAAAGGTTTTCGGACAAAATAAGATGCAGCTCACATTTTTATGAGAAAAAAATACCGAAATGTGTTTTATCTCTTTGTGAGATATAACCCAAGCTGCTGTTCCTTGAGTGTTTCATAAGGCAAACTTTTTATTTGTTTTATGTTAAACAAAGTTTTTTGTCTAAAATAAGGTAGGTGTTTTTTCTGATGATTATACGTTTAAACTCAAATCATTGTGTTCAATTATCTGTTGATTTCTAGCATTTTACAGAGATTTGAAGGAAGGCGAAAGGCTAGATGTCAGGTGAGCTACAAATCACAAAAATCCATTCAACATAATTGTTGACATTTACCTTGTCTTAGTGTGAAATTTCTCAAGTTCTCAGAAAAGCTTAGCATTGAACTTGGAAGTATGAACTGTATTTAACCTTAAATTTTGAACATGATTTCTCAGAGTTCTATTTATCTTAACAGGAAAATGTTTTAAAGGATTATTTGGAAGGTAGGATGATATCCTGCTGGTAAAATGTGAGTTTCAGCATCAAAATTACTAATGTAAGACTTCAGTTTTGTCTCCTGAGAAATGCATTTAGCAGTGCTGATAGCCAGTGCTCCCATTGTTGAATCAGTCAACTCAGTTGACATGATTGTTGGTTGCTTCTTGTAATCAGCCATACTGATACAACTTGCCCATCATCTATATCAGTAGTCATTCTGTCTGGCATGCGGCTACTTGTACCTCACTCCGTGCTCAAGTCGTTTCACAAATCCACTACATGCATTTAAATAAATTAAATTAAACTAAATTCTTTTTGCCAGAATGCGGGTCATTCATCGTCGGGAGACAGCAGCGAATCTGACCCGGAATATAAACTGGTACGTATGTTTTTATTACCAATGATCAGAACTGTGGAAGAGGAAATAAACTAATAACTGTACATGTGGCTAGGAATGAGTTTGTGACCCACACAATGACAGATAAATTAGTAGACCGTTGTAATGGGTAGCATTGAGCATGTGTGAAATACATATACTAACACTAAAATGTAAACAAATGAGTGGATGCAGTTTGATTTACAACTGACCAGTGCCGGGATACAGTTATTGACATTTGTGCTATCCCAGAATTCCATGCATGGTTTTATCAGTAGGAGGGCCTGTGGCAAGCTGATTCAAATTGACAACATAGCTCAGTAAAGCCTTGCATAATATACATGTAGCTGAGGCACCCACTCGAGGACAAACCGGCAAAAATACAGCAAACACACCACCGACTACGTATGCAGAGTCTTCCTAGCATGGCAGACTTCTCATTCAGAGTCCTCAGAACACTGCAGACTTTGCCTTCAGGATCTCGAACACTGCAGACTTCCCATGCAGACTCCCCCAAACACTGCAGACTTCTCATCTGAAATCCCCTAAATGATGCAGATTTTCCATGTGGAGGCTGTCAAAGACTGCAGTTCAAAGGACTCCACACAGGAAGTCTGCAGTTCCAGGGGCTCAACACAGGAAGTCAGCAGCGTTCAAGGGACTATTCATGAGAAGACTGCAGTGTTCAAGGGAATCCACTCTAGGAATCTACTGTGTTCAAGTGACTCCACATGGGAAGTCTGCTGTGTTCAAGGGACTCCAATCTGGGAGTCTGCTGTGTTCAAGGGACTCCACATGGGAAGTCTGCATCCAAGGGATTTCACCAGAGAAATCTGATATGTTTGAGGGACTCCACTGTGAGAGTCTACTGTGTTAGAGGGACAACACACCATGTTCAAGGGACATCACATGGGGAGTTTGAGGGACATGGGAAACACTGCTGACTTACCACATGGAGTCTCTCGGAGAAAAGAGTGGGTACTTGTGATAACGAATGAGAAGTTGACCGGTCAACAAAACAATTTTTTTGAGTGCATAATGAAGTGACGACCAAAAACCTTGCGTGTAAGAACAAATTTTACTTTGATGATATTGTGTTCAATGTCCTGGAAATAATGGTTCATTTTTGTGAACAGAAAACAGAGTCTGTGGGCAGCAAGCGTAAGAGGATAAGGAATCGCGCCTATGAGCAGGTTGCAGCAGCCTCTGGCAAGTTTGCTCGCCCTGGCCCTGTGTCTTCCTCGGGTGATTCGGGTAGTCCCAAAAAGGGTAAAGGAAAGGGAAGTGGTAGAGGCAGGGTGAAGGGAAAGAGGAAGCAGACCTCCACACAGATGTCAGATGAGGAGGAATATGCAGTGGTCAGTCCTGCTGCAGAAGGTGAGTTGTACATGAGCTCCACAGTCACTGCGTGCGTTGGATAGGGGAATGGTGGAGCCCAGCTTGGTGTGTCCTAGTGGTGAGCTAGTGGCTTGCTTGAGGTGTCCTAGTGGACTGTTGTAGTACAAGTGTGCTAGTGACGAGTTAGTGGTATGCTTCTGGTGTGCTAGTGGCCTGCTGGAGTACAAATGTGCTAGTGACGAGTTAGTGGTGTGCTTCTGGTGTGCTAGTGGCCTGCTGGAGTACAAATGTGCTAGTGACGAGCTAGTGGTATGCTTCTGGTGTGCTAGTGGCATGCTGGAGTACAAATGTGCTAGTGACGAGTTAGTGGTATGCTTCTGGTGTGCTAGTGGCCTGCTGGAGTACAAATGTGCTAGTGACGAGCTAGTGGTATGCTTCTGGTGTGCTAGTGGCCTGCTGGAGTACAAATGTGCTAGTGACGAGCTAGTGGTATGCTTCTGGTGTGCTAGTGGCCTGCTGGAGTACAGATTTGCTACTGATGAGCTAGTGGCGTGCTCCTGGCTCCAGGATCACGAAGCAGTTTCAGACTTGTGTCAGACTTAACTTGAAAACAATTTACCGCACTGAAATTGCAAGTCACATGAAAAATTTGTATTCCAATACCAAAAAGAGTTCATGGACCTTCGTGATCAAAATGAAAACTAGTGTTTAAGTTCAGATCTAAGCCAGCATTGTGGTGGTGTCATGGGTAGTGGTGTCATGATGAATTTTCTACAAGACAATGTATTATATGCATCCAGGAAAGACAACCGTGTCAAAACTAGTGTCATTGTAACTTGTGTGGGGTTGCAGTTTATTGTACATGTTGTTTGTTGTATTAAAGGTAAGCGCCTCGTTTCCCAAAACGCACGCATCACTATGTGCACATAACTACCATGGCGACGTAATACCTACAGTACAGGGCCCACTTGAGTGAAGCCCTTGTAATGCTACAAGCATGTAGTTACCATGACGATGTAATACTTAAGCTCTGGTTGCCATGGTAGTTACGTACGAGTACTCATAGCGATTAGCAGGCTTTGTGTAAATGTGCCCGGGTCGCCACGGAAGCGAAGCTCACGCAATGCTACAAGCGCTTTGTGAAACAGACTTGCCGGCAATATCTTGAGCAAGAGGTTACAAGTTTTCGTGAATCTACCTGTAAACTGGCTGGTTGGACTTCCTTTCTTTACTCCATGCTGTCGTTTTCTGACCAAGCTAGCTCTGGTGCTCTGACATATCCCTTGTTATCCATCAGTTTCATGAATATACAGATTACCAATGCTTTTCCTTTCAGTTCTTAGCTACTGTAATCCTTCTAAGTTTTAGGAAATACAATTCTGTCTCAGTGTTTGTTGAAAAGTAAACATGGTGATGATGTTGGTCATTTGATGTGCTGACCATGTGAAAGTGTGTATTTCTGTTACAGTTACACATACATGTACATTGACTGAATAGGGCAAAGAGAACATCCGAAAAGTTAAAAGAATTAGGGTAGATGCTTTTATTCCTAATGGTTAGATGATCAAGCATTTATATTTGTCGTTCTGATTTCTTTTGTAGAAACGCCAGGAGATCATAATGCCAGCACCACCGTGTTACACATGCCAACTCTGGTATCTGCAGACGAAAACCCCTCTGGTGTGTAGACTCATAGTTACAAAATCTGTTTGCCTAAAAGTAAAAAAGTACACAAATTTTTTCTGTGATATCTGTTACTTTTCCCTTCTGTCGTTTTTTTTTTTGTTTTTTGGCAGTGCTGAGACAGTTGCAGTGTTAAAAAAAAGTTATTATATTTTGAATTGAAATTTCTATCAAATAAAGATAAATTTCAGTGTGATTTTGTTTTTGTATTCACAGAGAAAGACACCAAAAGAACCAAAAAGTCTCCAAGAGGCTTGTCAAAGCAAAGAAAGAAATTGGAAACCAAAAAGTCTCCAAGAGGCGTGTCAAAGCAAAGAAAGAAATTGGAATCCAAACAGACCAAGCGTCCTAAGGTTGCACTGAAAGGAAATAAAGTGCACGGCAAAAAGAAAGAAGATAAAGCACATAGCTCACCATCAAAGTCCAGAAAGGCTGCGGCATCGGGCAAAACAAAGAAAACAACCAAATCAAAGTGACATGCAAACTTTGAAATAAATACACTGATAATAATGCTTTTATCACCTTTTTTTGCATTTTGTTGTGAGCAGTTCTTTGGATTGGCATGGTTTCACTTTTGATCTTAGTAAAGGAGCCCATTGATATAAGGGTGTGTGACGACTAATCCAATTCTTCAAGAATTTGTAGGTTTCCTGAATCAAATAGTTCATGAGGCAGTACATTGTTGCAGTATAAATAAGCACTGCTCAGGATGCTGCCCTATTGAAGAAAACTTGCCTCCCACCAATAAGGCTTGTAAGTCTTAATGTGATGTGAGAAAGTTTCTCAGTAACTTGCCAAAGGTTGATAGTTTATATCAGGCACTCCAGTTTCCTTCACCCATTAAACAAGGTGCTGTGAATGAAAAATAAGCTCTTGAACATGGTATTAAACATCTAATCACCAACTGAATTGAAGAAGGGGATAAAAAAGCACTGCTTTTTTCCCTGCTTGTGGGACCTTGGTGACCAATAAGCAATCAACAACTTTTTTGGGGGGGGGGGCAGTTTGTTCAGTCCAGCATTCGCTGAAGACCGCTCGTCTTCCACTCTTATTATATATGGAATGCATATCTGTACATTGCATATGGAGAACTTTGTCAGTAAATTGACAATGATGGTTTTTCCTGGGCACAATGTTTGGGTATTGCATTAACAACAGTCAAATGAATAAGGTCAGCCAAGTCTGGTGTTTTCACTAAAATGCTGTGAAGCTCGTGATTATTAGAAAATTGGTGCAGGTAGATGTGATCTGAAGGACGGCTTCAAAATGCCAAAATGTGTACTGAACGTCTGTTCAGTGAGCCTGGGATTAAGATGGACTGTTTTAACCCGAAGAAAAATAAGGGGGAGGCTATCCTTTCAGTAATTTATAGCGCAACGCGTCACAGTAGTTTCCCTTAGATCTGTACTGCGTGTGATTTAGGGACGCGGATCGACATGTCAGCGTGCTGACTTTTCAATCTTGTATGGCGATTGGTTAATTCGTGATACCAAACGAGGACCTTAAATCCCAGACATTCCAATTTTTTTCCCCATAATTCCGTTGAAATCATACTGCCAACACCAGATATATATCCCGTATGAGATGATAAGCTGAAATTTTTGCAACTCTTTTTTTCACTGTGGAATCATGCATTTAAACGGTCTTGCGCTGTGTAATTTTGAATGAATTTTTGCCTTATTAGAACTTAGAACATTAAGTGAAAATAGAGGCGTGTGCAATTTGCTCTGTGCTTTATTTCAAAACCTCCACAAATTTATTTTGTGCACAACTCTGGCCTTTTTCATTGAAAGTTCCAACCACCAATCAAAAACGTTTGGAAATGTCACCAAGGTGGCCAAAAGAGCAACCAGAACTGTAGGGAAAAGTGGATCAAGCACACGAAAGTTTCCAAATAATGTGGTCTTAACTCAGATGCTTAATTTACAATGTATCCATTTGTGTGGTTGATTATTAACACCTTGGTGGAGATATGGACGACGGCGGTCGGAATTATGGGTGGAGGTGACTGAGAACGTCGCAAATAAACGACTACACAAAACCAGGTGCCTCACAAAAACTCGTGACTGTAATCCGCTGCCGATGCAGCAAGAGCTGGATTCAATCCCGGCGACCTCGGTGATCAAGTGCCTGAGAGTTGGAGCTATAGTCAGCGTTTTGGTCATCTGAGCCACCGTGGCCATTTTTGATACATATAGCAGCTCTCTCAGCAAGCGTAATATTTGGTAAAAATATAACTGATGGCAGAGGCCAGTTTAAAAATGACAGAAATGTGCATCCATATAAGTGAGAAATGTTGGACAGGTATGTTTTCGCATAGGATTAATCGTGGAATACACTGACTAAGAAAAATAGTGTTCTTGGATGGCGCTTTGCACTGAAAGAAGCTTGTTCAGAGAACAGGGATAATGAATCATGATAAACGCATAGTTAATTCTGTATTAATGTATTCATGAATTTTAGTGAGGAAAAAGCTCATCCCTGTAGCTGAGCGAAAACTGTGTAAATGTAAGGGTCTGTAAAACGCTCCATTTTCTAAAATTCTTCGAAGAAGTACATTAAAAAAATCTAGCAACCATGTCGTGCCCCGCTGTGGTCTGTTTGCATCACACAGCATGGTTTACTTAAAGTTCACGCAAGTTTAGGCCTGCCATCTTTTCCTCCAGGCTTTTATGTAATTTAAACCATGCAATCGGCTCTAAAAGCCTTCCCTGCGTAGAAAACCTTGGAGCAAAAAACAAAGCTCTTCCAGACGTGCCGAAAGTTACAAAAAAAAAAACCTAGGAGGAGATCGATGATCTAAATTATGCATAAGTCTTGCATACATTTCTTTTTCAGAGAGATAAACGCAAGAGATGATAAATGAACAAAGTGGCAAAGCGTGGAAGTGATCCGGAACTTTACATGGGCCTGTGCTGTCTTAGGTGACATTCTTTATTTATTTATTTATTGATTTATTGATTTGATTGGGCTCAGTCGATTAGCGCGCTATCGCAGCACAATGACCCGAAGCCTCCCACCAATGCGGTCGCTGTGAGGTTAAGACCAGCTCATGCTGGCTTCCTGTCCGGCCGTACGTGGGAAGGTCTGCCAGAAACCTGCGGAGGGTCGCGGGTTTCCCACGGGCTGTGCCCGGTTTCCTCCCACCATAATGCTGGCCACCGTCATATAAGTGAAATATTCTTGAATATGGTGTAAAACACCAATGAAATAAATAAATAAATAAATTTATTTGATTGCAGTTTTACGCTCTGTATTACAAAACATTTCACTTATGCGAAGGCGGCTAGCATTATGGTGGGAAAAAATCGGATAGAAACCCACGACCATGCGCCGATTGCTGGCAGACCTGAAAACGTATGGTCGGAGAGAGCTGGACTTGAGCTCACAGCTACGCCAGCACGCTAGCCTGTCCTGGTCACGAAAACCACTTTGTCATTCTTTAATTTATATGTATGAACCATCTCTTTACATGTAAGTACACAGACGAGCGGGCTGTGTCTTAGTGGGACTTGTCTTCGTCATTAGCATGCCAAAGATCGGTGGTTTTATCCTGAGCGCCCCTTAGCATCGCTCCATAAAACTCAACGTCATCGTATAAGTGAGATTCTTAATGAGTATGCATGGCGTTGAACAACAATGAAATAAATCAAAGTCAAATCTATATATACAGCTCTATTCAAAATGTAGATAGGAAACATCTTAATTCTCCAAAATGAATAGCATAAATCTGCATGAATAAGGAATTTTACAGTTAGGCTGTTCACAACGTACCATGATGATCGTCAAAACACACCAATACCGCGTAGGCGTTTTCCCTGACGTGCAAATGCCTGGGGTTCATTTCGAACTGATTTGCATTTAAACTTTTCGAGGCCTGTTTAGTCACGGCTATAACTTGTTCGTGTATCGCCTCGGGCTTTCAGTTTGTGCCTCATTGTTATTGATAAATTGTTTATCTAACTGAAGGTGCTAAAAATATAGATATGTTTTTATTTTGTTTTCTTTTTTTTTTTTCGTAAAGTATCTTTTGGCAGTTATAGCTTAATCCATATCATGTTTTTACATCCGTGTTATTCTAGCCCCCTATAGCCTGATAACAGCTCATGCAGCACATACACAGTACATTGAAGCGGGGCGTGGCTCGGTGCTAAGACGGAGTGAAACTTTGACGTGAAACGGGTTCAGTTTCGCCCCAGGGCCCAGAACTTCTACATTATCTTATTCCTCATCGATCGGCTGCATTTACCATGAAGCTAATCGCCTTTGCAAAAGTCAACAAAGACTCATAAACATTCGTATACCAGCCGTCAACCGTGACGGACGTGGGTGGTTAATAATAAGACCAATTTCCAACACAATGGTATATAATTCAACACAAACCACTAAAGAACTACATAAGTATATAAAATAAGAAATTATGACGTATTCTTGCGAAGAGAAGCATTCAGCAGTAGTTAATGATCGCAGAAATTTTAAAAGATGCATGAAATATACTGGGTGTTGTGGCCAAATCAGTCTCTATCTTGCGTTCCCTGAATGTTGTAATTCATTAATTGTCCTTAATCAGAATGAGCATATCCCTTGGACTTTCACTTCAGCGTTGCGATTTTGAATACACGGCCCTTGTACGCATATGTCCCGTCCTTGCACATGTATAAACATCAGTCAAACAAACGTTTATTTAGCTGATTGTTCAACACCAAGCACGATCGAGCACCTTTTCCACTTATACATGCATTGGCTTTTATGGATGGGGCAAACCAGAGTGCACGGCGCAAACTAAAGACTTTTGCTAAGTTATTGAGTAAATAAATAATTTAGGCAAAACGCACATAGACCGCCTTAATCGTTAAGCTATAGAGTTACGAGCGAAAAGTCATCTTATATGCGAAATGGTTAACACTAATGTTTATATGCCATTATTATTGTTGTACATAAGAAAATATGTACAGGTACCGGTACACCAAAATAAATTACATGCGCGTAAAATCCGTTGTAGTCTAAATTTGGTTCTCCAAAAGGCTTGAAGTACAAACTTTTAACTAACATTTTGGGTTAAATTAATTCACGCATACAGTGCTGTACTATATACGAAGGGAGGCCTATATATAGGATTGCATGTTTTTGTCGTTCTATTTTCCCTTGGATGCCTGTGATCTCGACGATACATTTGTAATGAGGGAAATCTGTAGTTTAGAAATATTACTGTAACCAGTTGTGACCGCTGTAAAGCGTGAGTTTGTGGGCGCTCCACGAAATACAATCTTGGATTGTACCAATCTACGTCCTTTTGTACATATCCCCTAGAATCCCGCCCCCCCCCCCAGTCCCTCGCCTCTAAAATAACCCTGCATTTTTAAGCACAAATAAATATCATGAAATATTTCTCTTCTTGCTGAAATAACTTTTTCATTTTTCCTGCATGTTATTAACCTATATACCTCTCGAAGAAACCTAGCTTTAAAAAGGCTTTTCTCAGTTCCAAGATTTTCTTGTCATTTTTGCAGAGGGGTATCAACGGTTCTTCTAAGCAAACCTCATAACAACTTTCTAAGATCAACAGAACTCTCAGAATCTGGCAAGATGAGCACCATTAGTTCGTCGTGGACTAAATTTTGTGTCATTTACCGTAAGTAATATAGGAAAAGCGAAGAAGTTCGCCCACGAACTAATGACTAAACCTTCGATGTGGTAATAGCTAGATTATATCAATTGGATAATATTTAAGAACGGTCGACGAATTTTCTTCCTCGAGATGCAGACGCCTACCCGCTGTAAATCCTATTGTATACCATCTATAGGGCTACAGACATACTGGTGGCTTAGACAGACAGCTTGATCGGTCAAGTAAAGACGTATACAGTCTGAGTACAGATTTAACTACGCGATAAGTATCTTACGTCATTCGTGTATGCCTAATCCACGTGAGAAATCGTATATACATATATACTGAGACTCTAGTCTTGGATTTAACGGTATTTAGAATGCAAAGCCATTATTTGTTGCTCAAATAAAGAAGTATTGTGCACTGAGTATGAAGAGCTTATTTTCCTTGGGCTTTGTTGACCGAAATAAGAGACCGTGGGCCAGGGGAAAAGCCTGATTAACGAGGCGGATAACCGTTTGTATCGTAGCTATTGTGAAGCCTGAAGAGTGTACTGCTTGTACACGGCTGTTGTACAATGGGAAGGGGTGGGGCAAGGGTGGTGACGGGGTGGGAAGGGGCGAGGAGTTAACACGGCAATAGTGCATGGGTATAGGGGAATGAATAACGGATTCTAGCTAAGACAATTTTCGTACATTAAGCCTCAACATATACTACGTTTTAAGACGATGTCAGAAAAATTGCAATGCGACGCTCTTGAAACTGAATTGTGGAATATAACTTCGGTGACATTTTGGCAGTGCTGGAGTAATTAGTGAAGTCATTGGCAACGTTGGGATAATTACACGTAATTACAAATTAGGCACTTTTCAAAATGCTTAGAAAATGATACAGTTTAACAAATTAGCACTCTTTGTAATCTAACATTATCTTATAGCCTGCATGCAAACGGCCGTCAGAAAATGTGTACGTCTGAATATTTTGAACAGTTACAACAGAGTACTTTGTGTTCAGAATACTCTCCAAATAAATGCGTTTCGGCCTGGTGGTGAAGTTGTGAGGATGTATGAAAAAGGAAAACCTCTCTGACAACCTGATATGGGTGTTCTTGTTGTTGCATTGTCATTCGACATACATAGACGGATTAATATCGAAATAGATGAACAGGTCGATAAATAGGCCAATGTATAGGCTCGGGCACTTGTGCTAGCAGTTTCAAACATGAAAATGGGTAATTATTAGAGTGGCCGGATCCAAGGGGAATATATAGTCATATATGCCCATGACCTTGGCACGCAAAACATCTGAGAGCGCGTGGATTTAATTTCATTGCCAGCTTGGTCTATGTTCCCTGTTTTCAGTTGGGTGGTTGTGTATAGGCCTATGTTGATTACGTACGAGATCCAAGCAATTAATTAGCCATTACTCTTTGTATCTGCTTTGCACAGGGCACCACGTAGCCTACGTACAACGCGTACTTTTTCGAAGCCGAATGCATGACTCTCCAAGCCACTCGAAGGCCGAGCGCTATTAAAAGCCAAGGCTTAAATTTACAATTAAACGCCAGTATATCTTATCATCACCAAATACCAATGACTCTTGAAGTGTGGGACCAAACATAGGCCTACGTATGTGTATACCATTGTTTTGAAGTATTTTTTTTTTTTTTAAATAGAAACCGTTGCTTCCGCAGTTATATAAGCTAGGCATGCTGAAATAGCTTATCTGTGGGAGGTGCTTTCCCTGGAGAGGACCCATAAACTCACCTCCCACCCCACATTCATGGGCTCTCCCCCTCCCGCTATCCATGTATATGTATCTCTGTTGGGTGCAGTGCCTTTCCGACGCCTATCTTTGCTTCCAGCCAAACGCAGATACATTGTTGTAGCGAGGCGCCATTGTACAGTTATTTCTCACCGAAGCTGGCCTCCTTACGACTTCATATCGTTACCATCTCGGTTGTCAGTCGCCAAAATCACTCATATACCAAAGAAAAAGAAACACAAAAAAATGCACGAGTACTGTTTTGGCATTTTACCGTTTTCATGGCGGAGACCACTTCGCAACTGCATGTACCGTGTATCTGCGGTAGATACATGTAGGCCCTATATAAGGCGGCAGGAAGCAACAACAACTCTGATTAGTCTAGCACGTGTTGTCATTTGACCGCCTGCAGTTCGCCTGACATTTACTCCGCAGTCTGACCTATAACCAAGGGAGAAGTTTGTAGGAATCGGAAACAGCTGGGGGTCTCAATAAGAGGAAAAACTGTAAAAATGAATGGGAAGATCATTGAGAGTAATAATAATTAGATAATTTCTGAGTTGTGTTAAATTACAGGGATTACTTCAAGAGATCGTCACGCCTCTGCACAGCTCAAGCGCATTTACACATCAGTTTCGGCTGTTTGTGGTTTGAAATCTAATAATACCAAACACCCCTGGCATGGTCAGACCCGTCTGTGACGCCACAGTAGGTGACAAGACATGCGCAGTTGGGTTATCCCCGGTCTCAGGTGCTGCTAGGCGTTAAGAGATGAGATTATGTGCTTGTTACTCTGGGAAGGTGTTTGTCAGGGCGAGCTGAGCAAAGTGCCTTCTTGGAAGTGCTGTCATCAAGCTGAACTCTTCTACATCACAGGGAGTTATATCGCATTTGGGTCCAGCTAACCTCATTTTCTCCCTCTTGGGATATCTAAGCGTCAGGTGGGACATTCATATACAACCCGTAAACAATGAACGGATATCCCACGTCGAAAATCACAAGGCCCATTTCTAAAATAACCGGAAACACCATTTCCTGGAGGAATATGTAAGAAACAGTATATAATTACACATGTGTAATGTAGTACAGAAATTGGTAAGAGGTCAAAGTTTTAGATATTCTATAATTCTGGCACCCGATTCAAATTTGTTTAGTGCGTGAATAATTCCCACGTCCTTTATGAATAGAGTTGCCTTTGTCGCTCTTGGAAAGTACCGTATTCATGTAATAAACATGAATGCTTCCACAGCCCCTATATATAACCCCAGCTATACTTAATAGCTGCTAGGCCTATATATGACAAAGATTTCCAGTGGTCGTGAATGTTACGTCCATATTTGACAATTTAAGAGATCTAGAACAAAGGCGTTTGATGATTGTTTTTGATAAAAAAAAATGTTGTGACTTAGACTGAAATCATGGCATGTTACACATGCCATGTTACAAGAAATGCAACAATTTGAAATATGTATTTGCAATGCACTGACAACGTTTTTCAAAGCGGCGGTGAATCGCACCATACTGACAGCCAAGGGATGGCTGTCTTTTTGAAAATTTAAACACATATCGATGACATTACTTGAGTAAATTTGCTAGAATTCCACTCAAATATTGCTTTTTTTTTTTCATTCAACTCAGGTGTTAGAGGTCGAAGCGTCTTCTCAAATAGATTTTTTGCTTGTCGGTTAAAACTGAACAAAGACATTGTGTTATATAATGGACACTGGAGTGAGTTATAATATAACAATACCATGCAAAAATGCATTGCTCCATAAGGTTATATTCAAGATACATGTATGTTCAATAAGCTAAAACTGTTAGGTCACTTGAAGGGGTCATTTTCCACGACCCACGTAGTTTATTCCTGCATATTGCATATACATCATAGCCCCCCCCCCCCGCGCGCTCTCCCATACCCCATGCTCTTAAATAATTCAATAGTCTGTAGTCTAATGCAATGATCCAGAGAGTGGTGGTTCAGTCCCAAGCAGCGATCAATTTCAAACTAGTTCACTCCTATACACGATGATCAATTCTAAAATCCTAAAGTCCTACAACACAGCCTTTCCCAGGGTTCTCCGCTCCCATCACGATCATCCTAATGTGGCTCAAGTCTACATACCAAGGTCAACTGCAAGATGACTGCGTCCTCCCACATGAGTCATTCCAAGTTTGTTAACCTATTCCATGGCCTTTCAATCCTCTTTCGCGACGTATTTCAAGATTCCGAATCGTATTCCATGGTAATGGCTTGTATAGCACGGTTTATGTTGATTCCTTTCCCGTCCTCCATTCCAAGAACGTTCAATCATATAATGTCACGATCGAGTGTGAATGTCATATGTTCCAATGATCATTGACAAATGCCTCAGTCGTACATACTGACACAGGCCAAGATGTTTCAATCCTACTTCACGACCTGTTCAAAAATTGTTCAAGGTGACTGAGTCTTATCGGGTGAGCCATTCCGAGATAATTCAGTTCCAAGTCAAGAACCAGGTCGAGGCTAATCCATTCAACGTCATAAAACATCTGCAGATGAATCATGTGTACCTATTTTAATCGAGTTTAAAATGCGTCGAATCAGCCCAGTTGTGGATTAAGATACATGCAGTTAAGTCTTATACCAGTGCATTCTTCATCTGACTGAGTAGAACAGAAGATTTAGGGGAGCAATTCAAAATGATTCGATCACCCTTGTGAACATTATTATAATCGCCGATTCAAATCTTTCTCCAGAAGGTATCCGCGATGAGGTAGTCCGTCTGACAAGCTTTCCCATACACCCAAATGCCTAATATCCGTCGATAAAGTGAAACACTTCTTGGTATATCGCAAAATACCACATGCATGAAACTAAAAGAAATACATAAATAAACAAGCAATTACACGGGCAAATTAACAAATAAATACATCTAATTTTAACTTAGCCTAAATAATTAAATAAATAAATAAATAATAACTAAATTAGTGCCGGGTGTCAACCCATCTGGAAATTTCTCTTATCTCCTGTCAGTGGAGGCACAAATATTTACGTTTACACAAAAAAGTCGGAATCATTCCATGAGCGAAAAACGTTTCAGCCAAGACATAAATGTTTCGGCGGTAAATACATACAAAGTTGACGAGACTGAGACTGGTGTTGTCACAGCGGGACAAGCTCCAGGGGTTAACCCGACAAACGAAACAAGTTGTCGTTATTACAGAGTGAAGCCGCCTGTTGGTTTGGCCTGACCTTTATCGTGGTTCTCGCTGAGGTCCGTGTTTACACAGATCCTCCCTTCTGTTTGTTTATCTATCTTCTACTTTGCCTGGCGTGACACGCGCCTAGAATTTAAATGTCGTTAGACTGGTAGGTGCAGACTTTAGGCAAGCTCCACTTTAAATCAGTTACCATCAACCTGCTAAATCCGTGTCCGCATTTATGTTGATTCACTAATTTCTATAGGTAACCTGTGAAGGATATAACCCATGTGTATGTTTCGCAAAGGGATGCTCTTTAAAATCTTGTTCAGGTCCGTCCGCCATTTAATAAAACGAGTTGCTAGTAAACACGTAAGGTTTTCGGCGTAGGATATATGTTTGTCTCGTTGTAAAATTAATAAAGATAGATAATCTTTCTGCTTGTCGGAAATGTGGTTAAAATAAACATTTTCCAATGGCTAATCAGCCTGACGTTATAAAGATGAAGAAGGACGATGTTACAAAGGTTGCATAGGCACACAACACCCCAAAATTGAACATACTGGTAAGATGGCACTTTGTTCTTCTTAAGAATCTGACAGATAGTGCAACAATTAAAATGTATTTCGTCCACAGGCATGGTTTTTTTTCGGGAGTTGTTGACGCAGACTGGATCTGCTAATTGATCCATGCCTCCACATGCTCCACATGCTTCAATAACTGTGTGGATTTGTGAGAATCTGCATTTTGGCCAATTTCTGCGGAAGCGATACGCAGTGACTCGCCCGATGAAGGTGCACGGTGACATGCCATGAAAAAAAAAATATATAACGACGGCAAATTACTCAATCTTTTATTCAAGCTCGAGGGTTGATTAATCTTAAAATCTGCATGTCGTACTATCTTGCGTGAATCCCGCGGACAGACGAGATTATCAGAGATAAGTATCTTCCAACAACTTAGAACGCAGTTTTTATCAGGAGAGGGACTGTTGACTGTAATAATTATAGTATAAGACTACAGCATAGAGAGTAACATCAAACCCGCGACTACATTGCGAGACATGTAGTTGGCAAGTAATCACACAAAACAACAAATATCCGCCCATTGTCAATTCATCTCATTTATTGCTTTAGTCTATCTGTCCATGTAAATGCATAAACAGTGTAAAAAAATATAGCAACTTACAAACCCCAAACAGTTACTCAAAATGCTGTGTCGCCGTGACTAATAAACCATAACATGAAAGCGATGCGAAGGAGGAGGCCTCGTGGGATGCTCAGTCCAGCAGCAGAATCTCGGTTTTTGCATGCAGTTACACAAAATGAAACACTACAACACAGAGAAAAACGCAGTGTAATAGTTGACAAATGCATCTTCACCTTGAACTCAGAAAGCCATGTCGAGTTTCACACATGCCTGACAGCTTTCCAAGAGGAACCACTTTATACCAGATTTAATGGTCTGCGAAATCTATGGACAACGGGTAACCTTTGAAGAATAAATTGAATTTGTTGATCGTGTTATTTTCATAGTTATACATCAGTGAAAATGCACAACATGTTATACATATCTCATCACTGAAGCAGAAGACGTTTATAGGCCCATAAAGCAAAACGTGTCGGTTTATTCTGAGCATTCTGGTGTCCTCCACCCATTTACCTGATCATCGTGACGGTCATATGGGAAAAAAAAATCGGTGAGCAGAGCATTAAAGAAAACTCAGCCAAAGCGTTTAGAAGGTGCTTAATCTGTTAGGTAGATTTGCCACGACATTCTGATTTGCAGACCCCCGAAAAAATACATCAGCAAATCGGAGTAACCCAGCGAAGTATGAATGTCATCCCATTGCCTTAATTACTAATTATACACACTGATAAATAACAAAGCATTTTAGGGTCGTTTTTATGGTTATTGCTTATTAGTTTATGGCAAAGTAATAGCGCTGAAAGGAGATGAAGCCTGTAGATACATAGCAATGCCATATACAATTTCCTGCACATCATTGTGCTTATGTATATATTGCAGCTCAGAAGGTTGAAGCGCTGTTTCGCTATGACTATATATAGCATGTCCTTGTGGTCGCATGTTCAACTCCAGCTCTCGCTGCTTCGTGGGTTGACGTGCAAAGGTTTGTCAAGTACATATGAAAGGTTGACGGTTTACTGTGTATGGTTTGGTTTCTTTCATGACATACCTGGCGAGGACAGTGCTTTAATTTGGCCACTCCGGTTTCTTAAACAGCATACCTGGCGGAGGACAGTGGCATAATTGAGGCATCTTTCTTGGCACACCTGACGAAGGACTGGTTTACTCTGGAGACGCTGGTTTCTTTCATGACATACCTGGCGAGGACAGTGCTTTAATCTGGCCATCCAGGTTTCTTAAACAGCATACCTGGCGGAGGACAGTGGTATAATTGGGGTGTCTTTCATGGCACACCTGGCGAAGGACAGCGGTTTGACCCAGGCAATCCGGTTTCATTTCGATTTTACTTATCTGAGTTATGCCACAACGCCGTGATCGTACATACAGCTATGGGAATCGGTTTGATCAGACATCATGTTGTCTGCTGTCGTCTCTCTGGACGGTCAATGGGTCAATTCATCACGCAGCCATTCGATCTTATGCCACAATTACAACGACAGCCGTTGTCGTTTACTGCCGATCTCAAGTCAACCGAAAACACAATCCCAGTAAAATAATAAATTTCCCTTAGCACAAAGCGAGAATAATTTGGCCAATTGTCTGATCAATTTGTCGAGGCCATAACTGAGAGAAAGACGAGAACTTCCCCGGGCTGATTGTCGGTTTGCTTATGTGTCTAGACAAGGTTGAATTTGAGGGGAATTAAAGATTAATCTGGTCGGTGTCGCTCTTGCTTCTTTGAGACAGGTATTCCAACGTTTCGAATCGCTGTCTTCTTTCCCCATGAAAGAAATTACCTTTGATTAATAAATTATGATGGCTTGTACTCATTAATTTTAAATTTGAATAAATCTGAACCTATGTTTTATTGGTTAGGTCAAGATGTAAAGACAGCTAAATGATCCTATGGAATTCAGCCTACTGCTTAGGTCTGCCGGAAAGTGTTAATACGACATCGTATATAGATGGTGTCTAATGACAACATATTAGGTAATTACCCTGTAAAGTGTAGAAAGTGTTAACCTAACATTACAACATTGTTTTCCCTTCCTGCTACACCGATGTCTAAATGTTTGGTTCAACATTATCATTGTAGGCTTAATGTTGGATCTAACATTATCATAACATGCTTTATTGTTGGATTTAAAAATTATCATAACATCCTTGGTGTTGGTTTTAACATTATCATAACATGCTTAATGTGGAATTTAAAAATAAACATAACAGGCTTAGTACTGAATTTAACATTATCATAACATGCTTGATGTTGGTTTTAACATTGTCACAACATGCTTAGTGTTGGATTTAACATGGTCATAACACGTCTGATGTTTGTTTTTTACATTATCATAAAATGGCTGAAGTTGGTTTAAACATTATCATAACATACTAAGTGTTGGATTTAACATTATCAAAGCTGTTTATAATATACTGGTTTGTGTCATGCACACGATGGCGTTCTTCACTTGACCCAGTTTAAGTTATATATGGCGAGTAAGTGATGTAAAAAGTAACAAAAAGATGAATCGTGCTTGACATTTAAATGAAGCAATTCTATTCAAGAATACCGGGAAGTTACAGATGGTCGCCGAATGGACAGCACTATAATTAGAAGCCTTTATATTAGTATCAGCATCACGCACTGCCCTTTTCTGACTCGGTCTTGTAGACAATTCAGCTGTTGTCTTGTTGCAAAGAGCCTTTTCTTTTTGTTTGTTTCTGAATTTTTATGTACCAGTATCCGCCAACATTTAAAACTTCGCTATAATACATAATGCATGCCCTTTCCTTTCGCTGTCTCTTCGTTGCCAAGCACAGCTCGACATGCATACATATCTAAGGACAAAGCCATGTGATGCAATCAGTCATGCATTGAGTGAGTATAAAGTCAATATGGTTACCACAATATTATCGCGAGAGTTGTAATTCGCATAAATGGAGGTATCTTTATAACATCATTATGATAACTGCATGGGCGTTAAGCCAGGTTAAGATACAAAACAAACCTGCCGCCAATCCAGGGAATAACCCATACTCGCTCTTGTGATTTGTGGATTACCGGACACTTGCAGACATAATGACGTCACAAACCTATGTTAGTTTCCTTGGTGTCAGCCAATCTTATCCTCAGTCACGTGACAGGAAGGTGTGTTCTTCGTCCCTTCCAACTGCGCCCTTCACTCAAAAACTTATTTATTTACATGATTATTTTTTACGCCACTTTCCAGTAAATAATTTAGTGCGCCTCGAGGTCAGGAGATCGAGGTCAGTACCGGGTAGAGTCATGCCAAAGACTTTCTAAATGACACTTGCTGCTGTCTTGCTTACGCTCAGCTTAGAGAGGTTAGATCAGGAAAACAGGACTCGTCGGTCCATTGCCGGTATAATGTGTATCATGTCTGGTGTCTTCGGCATGATGTCCCAGTGGCGGCAGCACTTTGGCGACATGGACTCACCCTGCCACATGAAGACACAGCATATATATTCATTCTAAGGACTCCTTGTAATATAACTGAAAAAAACAAACAATGGTTGAGTTCGACGTAAAACCCAAGCATACATACATGCCTACCTACCTACCTACCTATCTACATACATAAAAACAGCATTTTGAGTAATTCAGTATATAACGGTGACGTCTAAGATATTGCAATTAACATCAATGCATTTTTTCATTGAATTCTGCTTAAGCCATGGTTTTAGGGGGAGTGTAAGTTATTTACAAAAAGCCGGGTTTCACGCGGTACGAGTGACCATTTGCCAACGACCCCATTGTCTTAGCTAACCTGGTTTTACTCTCTATGCAGTAGTTTTTATCTGGGACCTGTGATCTGAGATATTCTATTGCCTTAACATCTTAACATTAACATGCTCAAAATAGGAAATATAAATATGCATTTTGGGATCAGCCTTATTTACCTCTTTTTACAAAATGCATTTTTTTTTGTCAAAGTTTAAGCAAACGTTAAAATGTTTCCTGTTCTACAAAATGAATTCGCACCAAAAAGACCTTATAACTTGCCTTCAAAAATATATCATTCACAACGTGCACTGATCACGAACGTGAGCCCTGACATTTTGTGTCATCAGTGTCTGTATGTGTTTCATGTACATGAACTTGCCGGGGGTGCGTGCCTTTGAGTTTAAATATGATCACGTTCAGGCCTGGGTTATGCCTAATTATTATTTAACATTTGATGTGTGCACCATACGCTAGATAAACATACGTTGTGGATATTTTATAACAAGAACGTGTTGTTCGTGTGTTTTTATATATTTTGTTTAACGTCCACCTTCAGATGTGATACACACACCATGAAATGATACACACTGCTTTGTCAAGCCCTCTTGCAAATATTCATGTGAGTTAATATGTCTGTATTTGTTTATTTATTTGATTGGTGTTTTTCGCTGTACTCAAGAATATTTCACTTATACGAGGCCGGTCAGCATTATGATGGGAGGCAAACGGACAGAGCCCGGGGGAAACCCACGACCATCCGCAGGTTGCTGGCAGACCTTCCCATCTTCCCGATATCTGTCTGTGCATTCGACGGATCCTACATTTCTACAATATCGCCGTTGGGGTGTAAATTATTCCGAAATCTACGGTTGGCTTGCACGATCGCACAAAAAGATCTGGCATATCTTAAAAGGCAGATCTTTGTGGACTGTCACTGTGTGAATTTCGCATGAAGTATTTAGAAGTTGTGGCATATTGCATTTTGCCATCGATGTCCTCACTGACTCGCTGATATAAAGGGTTTAGTTTCGCATTCCTGGTATGTCGACTACCTTCCTTAAGTCAGAAATTTCTCAAGTGCTCGGCTGAGGACGTTTCCTTACCCCTAGCATTGCACTTATGTGGTTCATAGCGAAAAATTTCCAGTAACGTTTTTGAACATCAGTCAAATACATAAACCAAATTCTTGTTTGAATCTCGCGCAAGGCAATTTGTAAATTACTAGCCCATCTTTTTTCTCGATTTTGACAATCTAAAGTCGTTCTTAACATGCTTATACACATGCATACCTGTAATGCATTAGATAAGGCAATGTACAAGGATATAAATGTACACTGTAGGACACTGTACAAACCAATATAACTTTAAACTCTTGATACGCCAGCCTTACACTGGGTTTTGCTTTGACTGACAGCATCTATAAGTTTTACAGGCAGATTCTGTGTACACCGTGCAGGCAACAGGAACGTTTGTATTTGGTAATTCTGAAGTGAATATTAAATTACGATTCAAAAAAGAAAATGCAACAGATGTGCTGACAGGTTGTATGTATGTATCACAAAGGCAATGACTTAAAACGATTTCATAACGGCGCAAATCATTAACTTACGTTAACTGAAGAAAATGGCAACATGATAAACCGATTCTTTGTAACCGGGCTTAATTAGTTCCAAAGTAGTCATGTTGCTTTAGCTACAATCTCTGATTAATGCAAAACTAGAAATGACGTACAGCAAAACTAGCTGAGTGATGTTTAGACAATGTAACACTAGTTATTGTCGGTGTAGAATCATGTAGAATTTCAGGTCTGTGGCGTTATAAAAGCCCCGTCTGTTGGGTGAAGTAATCAACATACATGTTTGTCCAGGTACCAGTCTGGTCGAATGTCAAACGGAACAGTGAAATGTACAACGGGCAGATTAAGTTACAGACACGGCGTCGTCTATCAACAGGTGTTGTTGCAATCTGCACGAGCGTCTGACAGTCGGCCGACCGTGCAGAAGGCGGGGCTTACCTCCGCGGTGACAGCTGTCAATCATCTCACCAGACCTGCATGAGTAATTAGCTAATCTCTTGGTCGAAAACAGCGCAGGGGGCTGGATTTATTATACATAAAAAAGACGCAGTTTGGGCTGCATGCTTCTCTTGTGGCGACGACAGGATCGCTCCGCTGCCGAGGACGCGTCGGGCCCACAGCGCAGGCTACGGTTTTTAAGTGTTCGCCGAAGCCCTTCTGGCTTCTGGACAGATTATCGAATTAGTTCTAAACACTCCACAGGTCTGCCATAAAGCAATAAACCGTTCTAATGTAGGGTGTAGGCCTCTTAAGAGGGATTTATATGGCTAAGAGACCGACCCCATTCAACTGGACATTGTCACTATTATATACAGGCGACTCTATTTTCTGTGCGGATAAGATTAACCCACGACACCCGACATTCCTTTCTTAGGTGACGTCACATGCGCTACGTCACAGGCTCGTGCAAGTTATTGACATCCCGGCTAAAGTACAGCCATTGTATGTGCACTAACAAAAGTTGCACATGTGGATACTTGTAGCAGACCAAGTCGGAGACATGGAGGATTGAGGTTTAAAGTGCTGAATTGGAAACCACTTTGGCTAAGTAGGGAACAGTCCAAACTGATAAGACCAAAGTTTTTATCCCGTGGTTCTGTTTACGCTAAGAGCGGAAGTCCCACATCAAGATTCGGAGAAATCGCGACAAAATTGTGACTGCATTGGGGTTAGGTTACCATAGCAACTACTTCCACGGTATAAAGTCAGTTAGCATGGAATTTTATTACATATCAGTGCTTGAAAACGGTCATTTTTCGATCATTTATTGTACACCCACAATCGATTTTGCATATCTATATAAAATTACTATGTCAAATTGTCTTTGAATATTTGATCAGTTTAAATGATTCAATGACTACAGTGGGAAAAACCAGCGCATAAAAAACGATCGAGATTGTACTGACACAGGTAAAATACTACAAGAGCTCTCCGAAAATAATCAGATTCGACCTCTCGACATTATGTGAAATGAATGACTGTTCAGTGGACAGAATGAACGATTTTGTTTTCCCTACCGCCCAAGCTCAGCCCGTCTCTGTACGTCAGAGACTTACACACATTCCCACACATATACAGAGAGTTTGTGTCACACAAGTCTATGGATTCAAAATGTTGAAATAGCTTCTATCTCGGAATTGAGCAGCTATACTCTTTAGAAGATTTCTGTAAAGCGCATGAACAAGAAGAACCGTGTATTAAACGTCTCGTGTCTTTAGCAAGATGTTCCAGTGGCGGCAGCACTTTGGCGGCATAGACTCGCCCTGGTACAAGAAGACACAGTATATATACTTTGTAAGGATTCCTGGTCGTCATATGACTGACCAAATTGTTGAGTACGACGTTAAACCCAAGCATACATAATGTATACATACATACAAAACGACCGTGTACTAACTTGAGCATCCACAATGCTTGTGTATCAGTGGTGTTCAAATTGTGGATATATTACACAAATTACACAACTGGTGTACTACTGGTACACAAAATTGTGTGGATGTGCATTTTTGTCACAATTTTTGTCCCGATAAGTCTTAATGGCCTAAATTTGTGTCACGGGAAGAGAGATGCTGGAAAGAGAGGACAGATTCATGAAAACCGGCCACCCTCCTTTTTTCTGAGAAATCGTGTAAAGGCGTTAAATTTGGGATCAAACGGCGATTTACGTTTGGAAGAAATCCTTTATATCATGTCATAAATCGAACAAATTCTAGCCAGTATTTAGATACATAATATACGTTTTTTATTGGCGATTTATCTTATTCATAACTATATAATATGTGGAATATGCGGTCCATAAATATCGATTTAGTTAATAAACTACAGGTGTCAGTGCTGCTTGTACAGCATTTAAACCTTTGGCATGGGAATTGCCTGATCTTCTGGTCATATAAGGAATTTTTGATCTCCGATCGAAATGAAGTCTTCAAAATTCTTAGTGAAAAAAAAAGTGACGCAATCTTCTTTTGCGGACCACTGTAATAGCGTAATAGGAGTTGATGGCGGGTGATGTTGATAGGGGATGTGAAACCCTATTGGGATAGACCTCGATTGGCTCCTCGGCTTGGCAGCCCAAAACGTAGCTCTTGTCTACATTTTCCGACAATCTATAAATATTTGATGGGAAGAGCAGCGGTGTAATTGAGGTAATTGTGTGAGCGTGTACCCTGGCTAGTGACAGCATCCCTGTATCTAAGTGTAGTGTTATCTATATCCCGTGCTCAGTCGCCCTCGTACCTTCAGCCTATCGTTCAGGTCATCTTAAGCGCCCAAGAAGTTTAACGGAAGAAGCCACCTTTAACGAAGGTACACATATCTAAAATACCATTTCATGCAGATTCCAAGGATGATTTCCATTATTTTTTGAGAATTTTCTTTGTACGGTGGAAAACAACATGCGGAAAACGCTTCAGTTCTACGATGGTCTTTTCGGATCTTTTTGAACAGGCTGCATGATTCTCGTTTCTTCTGTTAACAGTTCTGTAACTGTTTTATAACATTAGATACAGATACAGGTGTAACACTACATGAATATTCACGGAGAACGTGGACAAACAGCAGTCAGTTGGTGTTAATAAGCTAAAAAGAATCTGTGACGTCAGTCTGCTTCAGCCTGTTCAATATGGTCCGAAAAATCCCCGCGTAGAACATCAATGTTTATTTCCATTTAAATCACTGAATAGAAATAATGAAGACCATACTTGGAATCAATATGAAATGGCCTTTGAGATAATACGTGTTTTATTTAAAGCACACATTATTTTATTTATAGGAGGTATTCTCTCCTGTTAAGACTATGTCATGCATGTACCCCAAAGAGTACACGGAAAGTCACTGGGTCAACGCTCAACTTCAACAGCATGACGCTGTATGTATATACATGTATATATCTACCAAAGATGTACAAATCGGGAGTTCAAATCCAGTTCTTGCTGCTTTGGCTGGGGCTTTCAGTCAGAAGGTTTGTCAGGTAGAATGTAGCAAAGGTTACTGATTTCCTACGGCCAATCCAATTTCTTAAACCTTTCAACCTGAAAGCGTTGTCGTATAAGTGAAAAATTCTTGAATACAACGTTAAACACCGGTAGCGTAAATACATGGTGACCACCTCGGTGGCCTAGTGGTTATAGAGCGTCCGCTTCGGTGTCGGGAGGTCCGGGATCAATCTTAGGTAGACTTTAAAAATGGTGGGCCTGTACTTAATGCTGCCTCGCTTGGCGCTCAGCACTGAGAAGATAGAGCAAGGAAACAGAAACGTTCAGCCCGGTGTCCGTATAATGTGACTGCGTGGGGTGTCATATCTGGTTTCTTCGGCATGATGTTCCAATGGCGGCAGTACTTTGGCGGAATGGACATGCCCTGAAACAAGAAGACACACATTCTAAAGACCCGTCGTTGTGATATAACTGTATGACGAAAACCCAAGCATATATGCCTGCACAGATACATAAATAAATATATAATCAAACATGTGTACATATGTACCGGTGAAAGCGCAGGGAGATGAAGTTCATTAACAGGTAAGGATGGAAGTTTCAATCCAAGGAGGCTTTCTAAGAACAGTCCCACGTTCCCATAGTGCTTCAACATTTCTGAATAGAGGTCTAATTAGACAGCAGAGTCGTCATAAGCCAAATAACATTAGAACAGTGAACAATAAACTGATATGTGATCGAATCGAGCTCTACGTCCAAACAGCAATATCTTAACATTTTTTTAAAGCATGTTCTTTGGTTGTCGTCGATACATTCTAAACCTTCAAATACAAATCTTTTACCGACTAATCAAGGTGACAATCCTAAACGACGAAATTGAGGTGGTTTTTAACTTACTCCTTGGTAGACCAAATTGTGGTCGAGGAGAAAGGGGGGATTGAGCTGAACATCAAGGGTTTGCGCTCCAAAACAGCAGACAGACCCTAATAGATTAAAGAAATATGATGGCCTTTGATTGATGTAGTTAACATGCATAGGTACACAGAAACCAAAACAGGATGTCTGGGATTGGTTTCGATCTCAGAACTACTTTTACGCATTTAAGCAATCAGTCCTGACATTTGTATTAAGGCAGACACATATACATTGTGAATATTTATTTGATTGGTGTATTATACCGCACCCAAGAATGTTTCATTTCACGACGGCGGTCAGCATTAAGATGAGAAGAAATCGGGCAGAGCCCGGTGGAAACTCATGACCATGCGCAGGTTGCTGGCAGACCGTCCCACACACGGAAGGCGAGGAAGTCAGCATGAGCTGGACTTGAACTCACGGCGACAACATTGGTGAGAGAGCCGGGCCATCGTTCTGCACTAGCAGTCTACCCAGTTGGCCACTGAGGTAACCACAGTTTTACACTGTTTCACGTTCCACTTCAGTTCAAACACACGTTCATAAACCATTTGTAAAATAGGAGTCTATGAAAATATTTTAGCAGGTATTACTTAAGATGTGGAGTTAGGTAGTATAATCATGCAATATTGTATTCCACAATCCACGAGGAAACCACAAAAGTCAGTGCTAACAAGCACTGACTGATCTACTACAGCTACGCCACTGTCACTTTTTTTTATTATTCTTCAACCCTGGTTGAAAATATACACCACCGGGGACTGTTAATTGATATTTATTTGCCTAATTATTAATATCAATATTTCTGAATATGATAGCATTTGACATACGTTTCAACAGGGCTAAAAGTTAACGTGATAGATAGAGCCGCGATAAAAATCGGGAGAAATGGAGCTAGGGCTAGTACATATTCGCAGAGCCCAAACAAACACAGATCAGCGGTACGATAGATAGACCCTGGTTAAAAGCGAGCGGTGCAAGTGCGAAAGGCAAAGCAGCCATATGCATGCTTAGAGAACGCAGAATGCGACTTAAAACTTTTATGAGAGCTGGTAATCGCTGTACGATCGTCTGGATCGGACTAACAAGCGACTCGGGCTCTACATTGAGTTTGACAGTGCTCCGCGCGCTATCTCTACTCGGCCGACTGCACGGCGCCGACGCTCGCACAAGCACTAATAACAGTTAGAGTAAACGCCCCGCCCCTTCGCCACGCCCCCTCCATCAGAACCGTCCACAAACTGAGCCGCGTGCACGCCGTGCCCGAGAAATGGGCCTGGCTGGCTCGCGAACAAGCGGCTAACATTTAACCCATGCATGGAAAATTGTCGCTCTAGGTATATAGGCAACAACGGGTGGATTTTTACTATTGAACGGAAAATCTGACAAGCTGTGCTCGGGAAAAACAAAGCGGTCCGGTTGGTCGAAAGACGGGGTACAACTTGAGTGAACTTCTACGCCGTTTGCCCTGGATTGAGAGGGACGTGTGTCCTGTTACCGTGAGAAAAGATCCATTCCTCTTCGTAGACTACGGACTGACGTTTTTGGATGTACTTTTCAAACCACAGCGCGAAGTTAGCGTGAAGACAGCTCAGTTGAAATTATAGAGTTTCCTCGGCGAGCTTTGATAGCAGTCTTTGGCTGTGCTAGCAGAGACAGAAGCGCTGTTATCGAACGCTTTGCGTGTGTGTGTGTTAAAGGCTGTGTTTACGTGAGCCTACGGTACAGCCGACCGAGTAGGCACAAACCACGCTCGGCCTCGCAGAGACTAGGTCAGCGGCGCTCGGTCAGCGGTTGGGCCCGTGAGCGCGGGCGCAGTTTCCCCAACGATCCGGTCTCATCATTCAAAAAACCCCAGACTGCCGGAGTAGGATAATTTACAGTGTTTAATAGTTTTTCTGGCGACTGGGGTTTGGGATTTTTTCTCAACTCTTTGAGCCACGTTGTTTTCTGCACTCCACTATACAGGATAGCGAGGAAGGATATAAGTTATACGAATGTGAAAGCAGGCTTATGATAGCCAAAGAAGCGGAAAAAAGGGGGTTATTCATATCTTACGCCAGCCGTATCGACTGACAGCCAGGCCACGTTGAAGCCGGGCGAACACCTCGGGAATCGTTACCTGCGTCGCGCGGTGGAGACTCGCAGCAGCCGCAGGGGGAAGCTGGCAGCCCGTAATACCGTTCTGTGGCAGGTGTTTTAACAAGCGATCAGTGGCACAGCTTATAATGCCGACATAAGTGGGAATTGATGCACTGTAATCCAATGGAGCCACCTTTAGGGATTTTCTTTGCTCTCGTCCACTGTGCTGTGTATGTTATGGGTAAGTTTGCAATTTTCATTATATCACTTCACTTTTACTTCATTGTGGACATAAAGTGTAATTTGTGTTATGTTGTCGAGTAACAATGTTTTTTTTCTTTGTTTTTTTTTGTTTTTGGCGTTCAGCATAATAATATAATGATCGTTGTGGATATTGCGTGTGTATATTACATTATATTGCTTACTAGCTTTTTCAGCTTGCAACAAGTGTTCCAAAAAACGCATAATGTACAGTCATATTGCTTTACTTTTCATTGCTTGGTTACTAAATGTGTTGTGTGTTATATTCCCAATGGTTTTGTGAGTTTGCAACAAGTGTTTCTGAAAGGTCACAGAACATGCTTTACGTATTTCTAGATTTGCAAAAATATAAATTAATTTTAAGCATTTTGCACCGTAACGTGGGCTACACATGCATTCTAATTATATCCGAAATACTTGATGAATTTAGATGCTATATTTCAACATTTACCGTGGCAAAATGATGGATTTTAAAGTCAAACAAAGTTAGTATTTTCTGTTGTTGGTGTAAAAGTATATTTACTTACACATAAAAAAGATTTGGTAGATGATATATTAAATGGTGTACGGCAAATACCAAGTCATAAGTGTACTCTAGAGTCAATAAAATTGTAGCAATTTCAAATCCCACGCTGAGACAGCATATACATCCAAGAAACATGTGTAATGTTTTACTTAATATACAGTACGTCCCGTCTTTTCTTTTGTATATCAAAGAACTACTATAGTCATCGCTGTACAAGAACAAACTGAACAGCGTGATACAGTCATTGCCGTATAGCAGACAGATTAGTATCATGACGTGTAAATCGCAATTAACGGTCCTAGGCTATACAGTTATTGACACCAACGAAACAAGCAACGTAACAAACTGATTTTTTGGTAAAAAAAAAGGCCTAAACAGTGATTGGTGACTGAAGCGATATAAAACTTATGTAGAGTGACTGACACATCTGCCTGATACAGTGTCGATATATACAGCGGAAAACTTCATTCGCTTATATTGTAGTGATACGTTGGAAAGGGGTGTTAACATATTGTAATACAGTACATGATTCTGCATCACATATATAAGATATAACGATATATAACAATATATATATATATATATATATATATATATATATATATATATACTCACTGAGGCCTATAGAACTGTACATGTGGTAATTCGATTATAAATGTCAACAACATCAGGTCCGAGTGAAGCATACAGTATGACAGAATGCATACAACTTTTATACACTCGCTACACGGGTGGCTTTGAAGTTTCACTTTTTGAAACCGGCTTAAATATTATTTGTTGGGAATGAAGGCTTTATCGGCGGCCCTAAATTTTCAACATCACGCGAACTTTGTTTTTATTGTACATCTGATTGTACAGATCGACAATAACCCCGGGGATAGGTTTTGCACGCAAAACCGATGTTCAGAAGAAGGGCAATTTTGATTTGATGTGTGATATAAAATCATGAAAACAGTATTTGTGGGGCAGATGTGAAAGGCCGCGTCGTTTGGTGTACAAAGGTTGGTTTAAAGTGTGACATAGGATAAGGTGTATACAATAGAGAAAGTACACAGAGCGATTGCCTGTGGCGTTATAATGTAGCGGATATGGCATGCAGTGATTTAAAAGCTACGGCTGATTTTGTGGATGAAGTATGACTGCATCTGTCTAACAGTATGTTACTCATACAGCAGGCGATACTAACAAACTGAAAATGTATTGGAATCAACCCATCAATCAGTCGATGAATCAAATTCAATCAATTCAGTTATAGTGAAATCAGTGCTCAATGGTTGAAGTATAAACCAAAAATGGCAAATTGAGAGGTTGTACGATAAAGGTTAAATTTCCTTTAACAAGGTTACTGAAATGTCCCTGGTGATGAAAGCTTGCACACACATGCCAACTTACGTGATAAAGATATATCACTCCTCACATAATGATATCAAACAACAGTATTGTTGTTGAAGATACGACCTTTGAATAGATCGATATTGTAGTGACCTTAATCTTCCAGATACAGGTATATATGGGATAATTAGGTTATCGGTCCTATATTCCTCCGCTGCCAACCTAAAAAGACCCTGTACTCGGCTGTCCGCCCAGATTATCTCTCAAAGGTATCTTCTAATTCACACCATCCCATCCCAACTTCCACACCCAGCGGTCCTTGTGAACATTGCAACCCCGAGGTGCAAATTATGAATATGACTGATTGTCAATTTCACTTCACGCCTCATCTGTTAATTTCACCCCGCTCCGGTTGCCCCCCTCTACCACGCGATCCTGCCCCACCCCAAGCGCTCTCTCCCGTCAGGCGGCTGTCAACCTGTTTTGACAACCAACGACATGTTTCGTCACTAGGCTTCAGTGGCGCAGTGAAACTGACATAATTTATTATGCAATGATTTTTCTCTGGTTGTCACAGAATGACAGACAAGCTTTCGAACGCCCGTGAAACTGACAGAACGATAGGACTGATGAGTATGTGTGCATGCCAAACACACGGCAATGTCGCCATTGGCTGATCGGGTCTAGCATGATATGTTGATTTGTATAATTTCAGACATGTAATAATTAATTAATTAATTAATTAATTACTCAGTTTATGAGGGCAGTGGTTGTTGCATTAATTGCATTAGATGTTTGCGTTGAATTTGTGTTCACCGTATTCCTATCAAACGATGGAGATGTAATATACGATTTCGTCGGATATTAAAGGAAATTCATAGCAGTGATTCCATTCCGAGAGTGCACTTTTAAGTCACACTATCAGTCCGTATTTAACGATGCACGTTCAAGCATCAAATGCCAAAACTTGCTTTGGGAATATTTTGAAGCAGAATAATTATGCAAAAGACATGGCGATGGTGTAACAAAAGTGACATAGAAATCCACTTGTACCCGCAAGCCAATAAACGAAGAACACTTGTGTAATTTCGACAAGCAGTCTGTTCGTAATTTACTGTGACAAAAATTCAATTGACAAGATTGTTGTTGTCTATAACAAGTGCTTTATGTTTCTGTATGTGACAATATGGACACGATATCCCAAGGCTGCAAATCGAAACAAGACTTTAGGGCGAACGAAGCTTGGGTTACGATCGAGTCTCTTTTTTTCTTAAAGAGCCTATCTATCTCATCAAGAAAGCATTATAGTTTTTAGTTCAAGAGCCACACTTGATCCCACTCTCTTCCCGACCCGCTGTGCGGCAATCAGTGTAAGTGCGCGGACCTGAGAGAGAGCAGTGGAAGGGGATTCGATGATGGCAGCTAAAACACCTGCCGCTCAGACATTCTACACGCTGTATTAAATGAGGGATGGGTAGTCAAATGGGCCCCGTTAAACGATGCTCCATGAGTAACACTCTCATTTCCACCCTCTGTGTATATGAACTCCACGACGTGCCATCTTGTTCTATAACATATCTTATTTTAGCAAAATATTAGCGTTTATCAGCTGTGCTCTTAGTTTGAAACACGGAGGCCATTTCTTTTTTTAATATCAGATAAAGCTCTGTTTTGCTCGCTTTAGTTCTGTATTACTGATATATTCAGAGTGTCCCAAGTTCCAAAAACGTATACCGATAATGAGAGTTGTATTTTTCGTGGTTTTTTTTTTTGGCACAGTCACTGAATTAATTTAGTCAGCTTCAAAGTAATTATGACGTTGTAACTGAGGTAAATTGATATGAGGCCGGATTTCTCCGGTAACTTGTGACCAGTTGTCAACTAGCACACTGTCGTCGCTGCCCTGGTTTGACCCTCTATGCTGTAGTCTTTTATTATGTAGGATCTGCTGCTTTAGACTGAATTTTTGTACGTGAATGAAAACTTTGAGTTTCTCCATATACACTAATGCAAAAGCAGTTTTCCAGTTTCATTTCTTTTCTTTAGTTCTTTCTTCTTCTGGCCAGCACGCGTTTCTCGCTAAACAGTTATATGCTACACTAAGGACTAAAACTGGCAAATATAATTGTTTTATTGAAGAAATATAAACAATAGGTTTGTGGCGAAATTCTAGCATTGGGCCACAGCGTTCTTGTTTTATACACGACCAAACTTAACCCACGGCGATATAACACACTTCACATTGTAGCTCGGCCAGGGAAAGTTTGCCTTAACTTTGTTCGACAACTACAATGTTTGCGCATTGCGGGTTCCTGGGAAATCGAAGCTAGTCCAATAGACTGACTAGGGGCGTCCTCGATTTGAGCATTAAACTTCGACAAAGTAAGCTTAAGAGAGGAAAAGACTGTCGAATTGACATTGTAAAGTCAAGGATGAGAGGGGTCATTTAAACATACCACTGGTGGTTCTACTTGATAAAGTAGGCCTATTATCGAGCGGTAGATGTAGGTGTTTAGGCACTACGATACAGCGTAGGATATGGGAGTTATGTACGATGTTACGTACAGTCATATGTATGCAGTGCTGTGGAGCTATGGAAGGGCATGTAGGCAATACGGTGGACAATACGGCAGAGCGTGTATGGAACAGTCGATATGTTACCGTAAGGGCAATATGGCAGAGATTATGGCTTGATATATGTGTGTGACCGTATGGAAAATTCGGTGGAGAGCATGGAACGATAGAAATGTAGCTTTCAGTGCAAAATGAGGCCATATGAATTTCCTTTTTGATGACTGGGAAATTCAGAAGTACATTCTGTATCAACATAAAATCATTATTATTTAAGAAGGAATTAACAATTGTGCTTTATGTTAGTAAATAATAACACTTAAAACTACAACCTCCCTAGTGACCAATGGTTTTACGTGTAAGATAGATAATCATAGATAACTTACAAACTGAACTGTGCTTATTGAAGCATAAAGCTTCAAGATGGTGTACATGGTACTGCAAAACAAGACTTGTAAGGGAGCTGAAACAAGGAAACTGTATGGCAGTCTTTTGGACGTGCACGCAGATTTGGTATACTGTAGGCTCAGTTGCTTTGCGTCTCGCTTGTTTCTGTTTGACACGTTGGCTTAAATTCGTGTGACATACCCCTCCCAAAATGTCTTGTGTCATGGTATGATACGATGATCCGATTTGACCTGCTCCCTGTCTCTACCCCCTACCCTCATTCTTACCCTCTACCCCACCCTCAATCCACCCAGTTCCAGACCAGTGGCCCTACCTCCTCCAGAACACTCCCTACCCTATGGCCATTTCGCCAATACAGTGCACCCGCCTCTCCCCTCGGCTCCGGACAGGACTCAATCCTGTATAAATTTACATAGTACACGTGAATTACAAAAAAGCACTGGAAAGCGAGTCTTATATTTCCCCTAAAACATCTGTGGTATTTCGGCTATCTTGTCCCCCGTTTGTCTAACTCGTCCTATGCCCGGCAAGCCTGGCCTGCCCTACACGGCGTCAGAGCGGCCTCGGAATCTGGTCCTTCAACAGTCCCAAGGCCGTGCATCCCTGCCGAGCCGAGGAATGAGGGGTAACAGAGAGGCATGCACAGCAGACAACAGCTTAGACCACCCTAGGTATGCATACTCCACATCCCTTTGTTGATGTTGCCGGCGACCTAGGCACGCATTGCTGACTGCTGGACCAAGCCCTGTTAGTAAACGAACAAAAAAACGGCTCAAAAGTCAACCCGCAGTTAACTTTATATCTGAACAGTCTACTGCACCGATATCCATACAGCCTATATCTTGCAGATGTATATATATCTTGACAGCCTATTCCAACCGATATCTTTACAGCCTACAACTCATATCTATATAGCCCCCTTCAACTGATATCTGTACAGTACACGTTAGCTGTAAACAGCGTTCTGATGCCGATATCTACCTTACACAGCTCACTTCAGTCGATATCTACATGTATACAGTATACTCCAGTCAATATCTATACAGTCTAAATTAGCCGATATCTATACATCCTACAGCTTAGAGCTACACACGCCTATTCCATCCGATATCAATACAGCCTATGCAGTATACATCCGCATAGTCTAATCTAGTCGATATATCTATATCCATCCTAACGTAATTCTCCTGATCGCACAAACACTAATATCGCGTCTGTGCATATTACGCCGACACAGCTTACTCGCCCTCGGGCCAAATAAAGCTAATACCTGGTTGGGTGAGTCGTGCCATTTCACCGGCGAAAGACATATAAGGAGTATGAAAAAAACAACAACTCCATCATCTTCAGGTTTAAGCTCATTAATTAAGCTCTAGAACTATACATGTAATCCCCGCTTTTGACCCCTGGATTGTTGTATCCTCAAATAAGCCTAGGGTGCTGGCTCGCAGCTTCACTGTCACGTTATATAGTGTAGTGACGCTCAACACAAGTTACGCAACATTTAGACATGGTAGCCCTGTGGCTGAAGGCACAGCAAAGAGGTCCCCTGAGACAGGTTTTACTTTAAACATATGATAAAAATCCCTTTCGTTGTCGGAGAAAGGGTTCTTGAATTTTGTGGGAATACAGTGTTAAATGTGATGGCAACACAGCACTTTGGGTCACTCTAGACCAGTGGCATATAATAAATTGCATTTAACATCACTGTATTTTTTTAACCAATTCTGCTTTAACTAACCAAGCCATGGCACGAAGGTGGGGGGGGGGGCGTGTAAGTCGTTACACGATTACACGGTAAATTGATAACATGCTGGATTTCACTGGTAACTTGTGCCCATTTGCCAACTATCATACTGTCGTCGCTGCTCTGGTTTTACTGTCTATGCTGTAATGTTTTTTATTACGTCACTCCAGACTTAACCGTCTTACACTGGACGTCAGAGGTGGTTTTCAAGTTTGTTTTGCCGACATTATGCCTCCCAGACTTTACTTTGTGTCGAGTAAAAGTGACTCTAGATCTCCCGGTTGTAATATGGCCGCTGTGATTCATTTTGTAGAAGCAACTGGAGTTCCATCGAGTCACCGCGTACTGTACGTCTCTCAGTATGTAGTTCAATTAAGAGTCTGTATTACTGAAGCATCGTCTCTCTCGGTGAGTGTGTCTCCTGTAGTCTAGCCCGGGCTGTTTACGGGGACGGACCCTGTTCGTGTTGTCGGGGTGTAGGGAACGCGAGGCAGAATACGAAGTCCGCGTCTTCAGGAAATCAGTCTGTGTGGTGAATGAGCTCTGTAATGGAGTGCCCGCGGTTTTGGTACCGAGCAGTCCCAAATAGCACAACTGTAACATTTAATATAATTCCTGATTGTTAGCTCGAATCTGCCAAGAGGTTTGGATTGCCGGCGTTTGTCGGATAACACTGTGGACCTGTCTGCCTAACTGGCTACAATTTCCCCCGGCTTACGACGCGGTCAGATCGATTGGACTAAAGGTACTTACTGCAGATAAACTTGATTGAAACAGGCGACCGTAATTACTAAAGAGAGCAGACGACACATCAACCCGGACGCGCCACCTATCGGCAGCAGGCTCCGAGCAGACCCGCAGCGTCCGTTCGGATCCTGATCGCTGATCTGCTATTTATTTGATGAAGCCTTCTTTAATGTAGAGAGAGAATCCACGAACTAGCATGGCTAAGCTCTTCTGACATCCGACTGCTACACTGTAGGCCTTGCTCTCTCTCCACTGACGACCTCGTCTCGCCCTTCCCTTGACAGGCAGTTTGTGCTATTTTAGACCCGGAGCCACGGGGGCTTCCCTAAATTTTATCGGAGTTGATCTCCCATATCACTTTTATTTAGAGTCTCGGCCCAGATTCTGGGCTAAGGCCCCGTTCGTCCGAGGACAGCCAGTGTGGGAAGCCCTCTCCGGTCGGTCTATCTTAGAACAGCGTGGGGTCACTTTCTAACCTTCATCTCTAGAGAACGGCGCTATCAAGGGGTATGTCCACACCAGGACACAATTCAGTTCTTCTCCTCACATCAAGAAAGGCAACTGGTGTTTCCGTTTAAATGTCATTGCCTTTTAAGAACGAGAACGGAAACGGCGCACATGAATCGCTCATAACGTTTGCTCATCAGGATCACTTTGTGAAGACCCACGTGACTAAACGTGCACGAAGCAGATTCAAAAGGCCAACTCGACTATGCCTCAGTTATGTAATATTACAAGCTTTCATTTTCGTTCTTAAATTATGCGCGTAAATGCTGCACGTATAAGCCACCAGTATATAGGCATATAGCTTAAATGCAGCTTCCCTCTGCTTTACGTCTATGAGAGTGTTACACAGTCCACAATAGCTACGTTCATGCCTTTTACTCGATGACATTTTAAGGGTTTTGCAGAAATGTTTTATAAAGAGACGCAACAGAAACCATAGTGAAATGTTACAAGATGTTGTCTTATGCCCTCCGCCCCATGGCGATTGATTGACAAACGTGATAATAATATAAACGTGTGTGTCAGTCCAGTCTGTCATCAGCCGAATTTGTGTTCATTGCCCGCAGTAGGCAGGATGCAGAAAACCGTCTAGGCATTACTGTTCGCTTATGTAACTGATGCTGCAAGCCTGACAGATACAGTCTGTTTGCTCACGGCAATTGGAAGCAGAGGCTTTGCCTGCCTCGGAGGACGAGGCATGGCTAGCTCTTGCTTGTTTTGGACAAGTCTGCGAGTTTGATACCACAGCCAACAAGCAACCAAGACATTCTCACTATTTCCTCCAGAAAAAGATAAAAAGTCCCCGGAGAGGCGGAATTCCATACAGATCCTGATATTATACCTACCCTTTACTCGCTCCGACGGGCCCGCCTCAACTCGCGGGGATTTGCCTGCTGGCGATGGCAGATGAGCTATGAAAACGTCATGTAGTTATTCCTTGAGTCGGGGAATGTATAAGCGATAAAGATGTCGTTATTCCCTTGAAGTGGCCAAGCAGAACATGATAGCTCGTGTTTGGAAATGTCAGAAGACCATTAGCATTTCGGATAGTAAACACTTTTTCTTTTATTACACCCCAGGCTCGGCTTGAAAGAAGGCCGAAAATTTTTTGACGAATTCTCTGGAGGCAACCTGGAAGTTTAAGCGCAAAGTGCAAGCAAAGTCGGATGAGGTTCGGTGATTTGCATGTATTTATGAAATTTTAATAAATTCCCACGTATTTCTGACTGCTTTATTGCGTTGTACAGCATGAACAATAGAATGACCTTTGACGTAGATTTGCAATTTGGGTGCGGTTACGTGTGCACACCTACCTACCACCACGCTGTCATCACTGTCGTAGTTTCACTCCCCATGCTGTAGTCTTTAAAATTATTCATAGTCTTCCAGTGGTGTCTTAGTTGCTCTGAGCCAATCACCAACACTTTCTTTGGTCACGTGAGAAGACTATTGGAGGTGTAAGCAAAGCATATTTAGCACACACGAGATCTGCGTGGAATAAAATTTTACGATCAGCAGTGAAAAATAAAGCTTTTAGGTAAGACACTCTTTCTGAATAAAAAAATCAGAATTTGGATACCTTTCGGGTATGCTATATAAATTCAGTATCCTAGTACATGCTAAAGTCAGCACTTCGCACATTTAGCTCCCATCACATTTGTCACTTCCTGCTCGTTTGCAAAAAGCCCGGATGCTCAAAGGTATAAATAGGCCTCTAAACCATCGGGCCTGATCGTCCCCCTTTTTCTTCGGGTGACAAGTACTATGCGAAAGTCATACTTAACGCTACACGACTGATGCGGCTTTTGAATTTTGAGCTCCTCAGTGTTCCAATAGTTCAAGCGCAGGTGCATGTACAGATGATACGGGCGCCTTCTATAGCAACCTGGACCAGTCTGACAACGCCTCTCGCAACAGCTAATTGCAACCCTTGGTGATTGATTTCTCCACGTGGGCACAGAAAACAACAGATGATCAAATAGATCGATAGTCTTGCAGCTGCTCCCGAGATTCTCAAATGCCCAGAGCTAAGCTCCCACAACCTACCTCTCCGCCCATCCACCCCTAGGTACGTGTCCCCTGCTGTGTAAATAGTTGTGATTTTTACCCACCTGCTTCCGTGGTGCCGTAATTAGAGGTGGCAAGGCGCGCTGGGATTCAGCTATCGCGAATGGCTCTGGAGCAGATATATACGTGGACGATCGCAGATGCACGAGTCGTGTTTTGACCCTGCACGAGAACAAAACTGCAAATAGTATATCATGGTATAGCTACGGCATTAGGCCCACTTACACGATGCACGAACTACGCTGTTTATCATGGAGTAAAAATTTTTATCGGTCAACAGACGAATTGTTCAGCTTAATTAACCAATCATTAATGCAGGGCCATCAGACTAAAATATTTAAATCAACTGGGAATAATCCAAACTGGGAATAACTGACAACTTTTTTTAATTCTCCATCCACAGCGTGTTTAGATAGACGCTGTCAAACTTCATATCAATAGGCCCAGTCGTTGGTGCTAAGGAATACCACAGCGTGTATGTAAGCGTCATGACTGGCATTGGTATACAAATCGTCAATCATATTTAACTCCCTGTTGACTGAGTTTATAACCAATTCCTAAAGTTATTAGGACCTATTCCCCAAAACTTTAACAGTTCTCTGTTCTCGACAGTACTGTCAGTCCGCATACAGTATAATTAACAAGCTGAGGTTATAGATTCACCGGATGTGCCTGCCGTGGATCGAAGGCCATGTTATAGGGTAAAAGTGCGGTATCGAATGTATACCTGTCTTAGGATTGTCTTCCTGGTGTTAGGGTGAACTTAACAATGGTCCCATGCTCAACTGTACCCCCTGATCGTTTTCCGGGGCAATCCTCTCGTAACATGCAGCCTGTAAATTTGTTTTATTGATTCAGCGTGAAGTAAAAGTATCAGAAGACATGATTCCCTGTTCCTGTCAATAACCATCGTTGGTTTTCTCCCGGTGTGGATTCCCGTCTTTGCCCCGCCGGGTTTGTTTGTTCTGGGGGAAACCCCTCGTTGTCTTGGCTTGTTGTTGTCAATGTGCTCGGGGTAAGATCGATGAAGAGTCTGTACAACCTGTTGTGAAGTCCTCTATAGGTCCTTCAACCTCGATTTTTGTTACCGTCGAGAACTGTAAGATGCACTTGTCCCAATCGTCTATATACATGTAACTATTTTAATTTAACTTGAATAATGCCCCTGTATGAGAAAGGTGACCCTTTACCACATCATCGTGTTTAAGATCATACATTGACGATGAAATTATGTCTGACAAGTTTGTGGGCCTCGCTGGCTCAAAGATTTAAAGGGGCTGATGACTCGTGGCTACTCCAGTAGGCCCTTGGCCACTGAGCCAGCTCTCGCGCATTCGGCTGAGACTTAATCAGGAGGTAGGTATATCAGGTGGCTGGCGATGGCCAGTGGCTTACTCTGTGCACACCGGTATTTGTCCTCCACCCATAAACCGAAACGTCGCCATTTGATTGAAAAATTATCGAACACGATGAGCACAGTCGATCGGCCACGTGGAATTTGCGAATTTTTCTGTCGGGCCGAGAAAAGGATTGTGCCTTGAATTCTTTATGGTTCAGAGTTCAAATTCATGTCTTACTTATTCGACTGGGTTCATCTCCTAAGCCACATCTCCACATATAATAACCTGGCTTTGCCAACGACCTGAAAACAACTTTGCCGGCTCCACATAGTGTCACTTTCAACTGGACAGCGCGAAATGCGCCTGTGTCCCTTTGCTTTGGCCTCCGTAGTCCGGCATCTTTTCAAAAGAATAGGGAACAAGGCACTCAGTCTTGTTAACAAGATCGGCGGGGGCAGGAAAAACTGTGGCGCAAGGCCTCCTGTAGAAATTCCCTCTCTGGCGGAGTTTGTGTTTTTCCCAGGCGTATGAACGCCAGGAATCTTCCGCTGAGTGGCAGGTTGTGGGAACCGGAAGGAGGAACCGGCTGTAGATAGTAGCCACCAGTTTTATTTTTAAGTCTCTGTTCGTGTCAGACTCTAGCAACATGCATATTAGAGCTGACAAGAAAGCAGCCGTTATGAAGTTTTACTGTATTGATTTTAGTAAATTGCGGAGAGCGGCCTTGTAATTCAGCTATACACAGTGGGTGTGAGTCCACGGCTATAGATAGAGTAGATCACATTCGGCCCCTATACGTCAGCCTTATTTTCAAAGCGAAGTTTAAAATAGTAACGGGCGTTTGTACAAATTACTTTGTAAGTATTGTTGTGCACTTTCTCATACTGTTTCTTTTCAGTTATGATGAGCGTTTGCTTTTAAAGTGTTGCCGTAGATTTTCTTGCCTTGTGTATTTGTCGAAGTTTCACAAGCAGCTAGTGTAGAGGACAGGGGCCATTGTGGGACATGTTCTCCTCTGAACAGACTGAATACATTTGATACTACATAATTGTCCGTTTTCGCATTGATGCAGAGTGTCGACTTTTACTAATAGTCGGCAGATGGTTGACCATTCGGTACTTAAAACTGGTGGAGACTAACAACTACACAATATACTGTGGACGGAAACTCGGTTTCATGAAAATTGGCGTAGTAAATTACTCTTCAGACGGACGGTCAAAAGATTAGCGTAAATGTCTTAGTTTGTTTTCAAGATGCGTCACATTTGTAAAGAACTCGTCACATGCGATCTTTGAGGTTATCGACTTAGCTGTAATTGTGAATTACATCACTCTTTGAGTACACCGCCATATATGCATAGCTCGAATGGTTCGGGCAACCTTATCAAGCATCCGTGTCCTCAGTGCGTCAGCTGCTCTTGTTTTATTGCTGAACTTTCCCTCTTGGGGCCTTGGCCTCTAATTGACGGTAAACATAGACCTCGTAAATTTTAACGGAATCATTTTTGAAACCCCCGACTTCATCTCTATTGCACCACCTCTCCTTCGCCTTCGGTGGAACACTGGTGGAGGTTTGACTCACGTTGAGCCTTGCCCAGAGAGCGTGTCGTGGCGGGCATATGAAGGTCTCGTCGTGGCCAGAAACGGATTCCCCGTCCATCAATCACCCGGTGTTGACACGTGGTTGAGTGACAGACTACAGGGGGGCTGTGGCATCCCGTACCACAGGTCTAGCCAGCAGTGGACGGGTAGTAGAGCCTAAATACACGGAAGTTTTCTGTACACGGCTATAAAGTCATCAAGTGTAGCCTTACCACCACAACACCACTTTCTTTCGAGTGAAATGAAAATGTTCGTATTTTGGCAGTATAAGTAAAATTGCCGTGTTTTGGCTTCAGTGGAGTAGCTGTAGTTAACAACAGGATGGGTGGTAGGGGCCAACACGCACCCGTGTAATTCTAAGTACCGTAATTTAATTGTTTAAGATGACCATGGTGTAAGAAAAAAAGAAGATAATAATCCCCCCCCCCCACGGGGCTGAGTTTTAAAAGCAGTAGACAGTCAATTTATCAACAGGTTTCATAGGTTTGGACGCAACTGATTTGAGGTTTAGGTTGCACTTAATATATAAGGATAAATATATCGGTAGTTTTTCATACATATTGACGTAGTTAATTTGCGTTAAGTTTCATTCAGTAGTTAAGTATAAGTGTATCGCTACTTTTCCATACATATTAGTTTAGTTGATCTGACCTTTAAGTTTCATTGAATGGTTAAGCGTCATTATATTTGTAGGTGTCAAATATGTGAACGGACGTTCTAAGTTTCATTGAATGGTGGAGTCTGCATCTACGGTATATAATATAATTTGGTATATCTACGTGTGTGTTTTCCCATCTAATGAAAACTGTGCTTTATATATACTGTAGTTACATGTACATCCGGGAGTCGTCAATGGTATGTTTGGCTCATACACAATTTCCACTTCCTCGTACATTGTTTTTAGGACTTCCGCCATTGGTACAACTACTGGATTGTTTGTGTTTTCTCTGAGAGCTTTATTCCGCCAGTCGCCATTGCAATGACATGTCTTCATCGGCTGTCAGTGAAACCAGTCGCCGTGACGTAAGCGGCTGGCCTCGCCGTGCTCTGCAATAAGTAATGAAGCAATGTTTTGTTTTTGGGCGTGTAATAGTCGGCGTTGAATCAGAGGTAATTGCGCAGATAAAATATACAAACAGGAGTAATCTCCTTGGGAATGACCCATCCAGCCGATGCCGTTAGAGGCCGAAGGATAAACCAAGCGATAGCAGTCTTTGTAAACAGTCTCATTAAAATCTCTTTCCGTATCTCCCCCCCCCTCCAGTGCGTAAATAAAACAAGTTTTTATCCGCGTTACACACCCACTGTATACCGAACTGTTTATAGTTTCGGTTCGATATTATTTTAGCCCGACAGGGAATGTCTGTGTTTTCAAATCGGCCAGTTTACAAGTAAGGTTAGGGGCTCCCTTAATGTATATGTTTGCGACGGGCAATGTAAAACACTTCCATTATCGTGTCGGCGTTGTCAAGGAGCCTCGCGGTATCTTAGCGACCGACTTCGTGATGAGATGACACGGAGTTCAAATCTCTTGAAATGTACACGAACGATAAGACAGACTTTGATGACGTAGAGTTAGATGGAGTAGATTGTTTGTATCTAGTGTAAACCTAAGGGTCTGTGATACATTTTCAGCTTGAATGGAGGATATATATAATTTTATATTGCAGAATACAAAGAAAACGTTATTACTTTTGTGTGTGTGTGTGTGTGTGTGTGTGTGTGTGTGTGTGTATATATATAGTATATGTAATATAATATAAGTATAATATATATAAGTTTTATTTGTTCAATAAAAAAAGACGTCAAACAAACCACAGTTCCCGGTTACTATGGCGCGCTGAGAAATTCTGTGTAAAGATTATGTAGTATCACTACATAGTTTACAAGGTGCCTCCGTGTCTTGAGACACCTTTTTCTCTTGCAAATAACATGCATAGGTAATACGGCCCTGGTGTGGAAGCCTTGTGAATTCTACAATGCAAATGCAACAACAATTAACCAGATTGTAGCAGATTGTGAATGACAACACTTCTGTACAGGCAATGAGTCGATCATTAAATCTTTATCCAGTAACCCGGGTAGTCAGTCATCAACCAGCCTTTTGCCAGGCATTTATTCTCCAACCAGCCAGCCAGTCATTAATTCCGCCAATCACCCATTCATTAGCTCAGCCAACCCGCCCGTTATTAATTCACCCAACCAACCAACCATTCAGTAGACCAGAAAGTTGGCCACACACTGATGAATGGATCAAGTGTCTTGATATTGCTGAATGAGGGACAAATAAATGATTCTTCATCGATTCACTAATCAAGAAAGATCTTTATAGTATTTGCCAAACTTTTACAATGTTAGTTTTTCTTCGCTAAGTTTCAACCAACAAGTGTCGTTAAGCCAACCTTGGCCGGATTTATCCCCCCCCCCTCCCCCACCATAAATACATCAATCTCTCTGTATGGGACAGCAAACTCCTCAGCGCTGACATTAAACAACCTGTCCGACATCCCACATACGTGTCTGGGGGATCACGCATGTGTGTGTCTTAAAGCAATTAAGATTACATTATGCAAAGACCTCGACTTACTTAGGCGACCAGAAAATCTCGACCTCTTTGCGCGACCCTCGCTGGCTGAGGTCGCGTGTTCAAATCCAGCATTTTTGCCGGTTTGATTCTTGTTGTTCTTTTTGATTCTTGTTCGCGCCAAAAGGCTTTATCGAGTGCCTGACTCAAGTCCATGCACGTAAAAATGAGCACCTCAGTTAAACCTGCACGGAACAAATGTAAAATTGGATCCATCTTATATATAAAGAAATGTATTATGTTACACATACTGTAAAGTATCAATGAAGTCAAGGAATCGATCGTCCAGAGCTATATTCACGCAGGTATACGTGTTCTCGCAAATGACGACAGTGTATTGTGCTCTCTCAACATCGTGAACTGTGAACGTCAAACGCTGTTTTCTAACTCCCATAGCGTAATGTATCTGACTTTAACAGCGCTGTTGAATTCAGAGACATTCGCCTTTGGACATTCGTGTAGCCTCGTGGAGAGTTAGTTATCACTGGGCTATATTTCTTTTCCTTCACGGGTTCACGGTTATTCCCCTAGCAGTGTACAAACCCTTGTGCGTGGCCCGTGACTTGTTCAGCTATGTTTATTTTTCCGCTATACTGCACTGGCCTATTCAGCTGGCGTATTATACTTGACTCATGCACAACATGTTTAAACTCGGAATACAATATCAGCTTGACATCCGGGGTAACATACTTTATTAAATTCTTATCCAGTCAGATTATCTGCATTTTTGAATAAATCATGCAGTATGTACTACGAAGTAGATATATAGTTGACACTGGCTTTAGTGTGTTTGCGTGTTTATATAACGATGGAGTTTCCGTAAGTTATACCTGTTATGGTTTATGTGTATGCCTTAAACAAATATGAGTATACAAATCTTCAGTGTAAGGTATCCTAATGTAATTTGCCTTAAACTGACAATACAGACGGGAAGAAGGGAGGGGGAGCTTGCTTAACGGAATCCTTACTTTGTATTGCGTTCAGTGTTTACATCTTCTGTATTATCTCCATTGCTTTATACGGTAACTGTAGAATGTATGGATGACGTGCCTGAAGGAAGGTTACATTTAACGTAATTTTAACGTAACTTTTTTTTTGAACAGTGGCTAACTTTTGTAGGTAATAATGTGCTGTAGCATTTAAGTGCACTGTATTTGCTTTATGCTCCTTAACCATGTTAGGAAAGCAATTGAATGCATGTATTTATCTAGCTGTCGCGTTGCGTACATGTCGAGTGATCACACGTCCGAACGTGCATCTCAGCGTCTGGGTAAAATTGCGCAGCGCTTGTACTTCCGGGCAGTTTCACTTTTATAAACTTTGCCTTATTATCCTCGGTGGTTAAGCGACATAAAGTCGTGTAGAATACAGCCTAGAATTTCTGGTCGCTGAAAATATGCAAATCACGAGTCTGAACCAAGCTAATGTCATTACTTAATGGTAGCAAGTTTGCCCCATCCAGGCATTTCCGGTCAGGACAGTATGCACAGTTTTCAACTGACTGCTTTTCTTAGCTGAAATGTTAAATATATACACATACCCCTGAAAAATATAAATGAATCAAATAATAAAGAATATAATAATAAATGGTTAAATATAGTCGCCAAAGTGACGAATTTGGTGCAGTCTTCGAGATTAACCTCCATAATGGCTGTCCACTGATTTACTGAACATTTATATCCGCGGTTGGCTTCCTCTCCAGTCGAACTTGGGAAGGTCTACAAGAAATTCGCACTTTGCCCTGGGTTTTCCCGGACCCGGTTTCCGCCCATCATAACGCTGACCGCTTTCGTAGGTAAGTGAAATATAAATAAATATCTTCCCCTCCTGTAAGAAAAGCCTCAAAAGCCAACAAATGAAAACTAAACAACAACAGCAAAGCTGAGAGAAAACCAGCGAAGTATAATGGCATACTTTAGTGCTTTCATGATTCCCGCTAAATACGTTATGTCAGTTGGATTCATATCACGGCTGAGATACTGCTAATTTGGCGTAAAACCGTCCCGGCTTTGACAGTCGGGTCTTGTCGAGCGTCGAATAGCCGTCAGTGTTACGACAGCTGAAGCACAATGTTTTAACTCAGCTCATTGGCTTGGACCAGTTCTCTCTAACCGAGGAGCCACTTTCTCTCGCCGCTATAAAGAGGGTTCCGTTTATTTTACTGACGAGCGATGTTTTAGATATTCGAGCCAGGAAATAAGCCGCACATGGCGTGGTAAATGGAGTGTACAAGCGAAGTCGGCTCTTACACCAAGATCAGCGGCGTCAGGGCGGAAAATCGCCTCCACAGCCAACAGCCACTGCTGCCAGCTCGCCTTGTGCGCGGCGAAACTGTCGTATACACGGCTCGGAAGTATATAAGGTTCTGCGCTCTACGCGCGGCAGCCGTATCGGCGGCTCAGAATCCGAGGGCTAGCTCCTCGTGCCCCACGCTTCGGTCGCCTTGTTTACCCTCTCAATTATCGTGGTCTTGAAGACGTGTGGATCTGGTTTGACAGCCAGTTTCACACGAGATCACTACCGAGCAAGCAATAATGTGTTGTTTACTCGCCGTACAAAGGCGCGGGCGGATCGGGCCTTGCTGTGACAATGATGCCAGTCGTACCCCCCCCCTCTCCGTTCCCCACTAACTGTTGTAACCGCGTGGGAGAACGTGTACACTGCGGCATTCCAGGTCAGTGTATAACATGTAACTTTTACCGGGCGTAAGAATTTCAATGTTAGAGAGCAGAATTCAAGCTGTTCCAGGAATATGCTCCATTTATCTGTACATTTTGGACTGTATAAAATACAGCGACATCAGCATAACGTCTTTTCATCACAAACTTGTCAAAGCGATATGTACCTGTAGACGACTCTTGTAGACAATATTTATTTATTTCATTGATGTTTACGCGGTAATCCAGAATATTTCACTTATACGACGTCGGTCAGCATTATGGTGGGAGGAAACCGAGCAGAGCCCGGGGGAAACTTACGACCCTCCGTAGATTGCTGCCAGACCTTCCCACGTCTTGCATACAATACGTGCAAAACATATAATTCATACATGGAATACAACAATGCGCGTAGACTGGTTGAAGCAAATGAATTCTTACTTCTAATGACTAAAATACTCGAAGGACAGTTTATTCTTAAATACAATACAATAATTGTACTAATTCGTACATACAATACGTGGATACGTCCGGCATAACAGCAACGTTAATCAGATGCCGCGTATATACTACATGTAGGTTAGTCGAGTACATGTTTCTTACAGAATGTAAACAAAGAATTAGTGGGGTTTTTTTGGCGAGAAAGACTGATGTCCAAAGATTGATTAACTCTTATAGGTTTGGTAAATTTCATAAGTTATGGTGAAGGATTCACGCCTAAAAATACAAACTGGATATATGCTAATGTCTTGCTGCACCCTCTTCCTCCCCCCCCCCCTCCGGACGGAAGAATGCTTTCTGATCACGAGAACAAGCGATGAAGTGCTCAGGGAAAGGTATGGCTTGTTACTCGACGAGACAAAACATGAATTTTCTGTGCAGCATGAAAAGTCGAGAAAGCTTTCAAAAAAGTGGGTCAAAGAAACTGTTAAACAATGACCGCGTTAATTTCAACCACTCGACTAGAGGCGTTGTTCTAATTCGGGCCGATTGTTCCCGGCGATCCAGCGGTGAGAAAATCCGCACCTCTTTTCAGAGTTAATATGTGTAATTAGGACAGGTTCGGTTACAAAACCTCTTGAGGAGAGAAATTATTTTCCAGAGGACTTTTCAACTTGTTGACTGGTCTCTAGGAGATGTCGTTAGTGCGAGAATTCGATTCAAGTAGCCATTGATCACGTGGTCGCTTCGCTTAGTTTAGGAAACATTTATATGTGTGGGGGTGAGCCTTTGACAGGCACACACAATGTAATCCAATTGTAACTTACTGGGTTTGCTTGTCAAACTGCCAAAATCGTTCCCCACACGAACGTGACAGTGTGTAACCTATCGACAGTAGTTATTGTATCAACTATCATGTCAGTTTGCTAACTTGTCAATCAACCAACTACTCCATCAGTCACTGAAACCGCCTAATCAATTATTATCGCACACATGTTATTGATTATACGTCTTTTCGGAAGTTGATGGACCTCACAGGTTTACAATTGTTCTGCATGTATTTTATGATTTCCACAAAAGTTTCGGAAAATCAGTGAAGGCGTGTGTGATATTTGTCCCAGCATGAAGCAATAGAACCATTAGATACTATTCGGTGGCTTCTATATACGTGCACTTCTCCACTTAAGGAAGCCACTTAAGACTGTGCTAGGGAATCAGAAGAGGAACAGTACGATGGCATTTGAATTAGTTACATAATACACGCAATATCACGGCACTATAGACCCAAGAATGAATCGCACCTATAGAGCGCACGTACTGGAAAATCGTCCCTTGTCAGCTATTGACAAATTTATTGTATAATTCCTCTTGATATATGGAGATGTAAGTTTGATAAAGAGAGACAGTTTCATTCTGATAGAAAAGAATGTATTTTACAGCGCTTCATGAATGCCTTTGATGCCATCCTTAAGGGGAGCTAGACTTTTAGTCGTGACTGTGCGCTCCGGTAAGGTAACAGTATGCATGAACTTCACAGTAGGCGCGAGTGCTTACTTCACTGCATGGGGGTGTATAAGTATGTATGTTTGTCCGTATTGACTTTTGGCGAAGGCTTCGCCTCCGGGATGTGCTGGATGTACGTAAGAGTATATACGTAGGCCTATAACTTCAGGGCGTGCATACCTGTCCTAGAGCGTCACTCGAAACTACGGGACCGGGCTCATTTCTGGCATTTAACAATGTTATCTGTTGGTTCATCACCTACCTTAGTCTGTTGAGAATAAAGGACAGGGGTAAGGCAAGAAGGGCACTGCGCGGAGAGAAAATAAGGCGAAACAGAAAACTAGTGTATGTTGTTTGTGATGTAGAATGCAGATAAGCAGACATGGTGTGTTGGTTTTGACTTTGTATCTGTTACAATGGCATCCATTATTCTCTTACGTCCGCAATCCAAATTGAAATGATAAAAGAGTGCAGAGAATTCCCATTGCAATGTTCTGTGTGAATTGGCCGATTAACTTCAACTCATGGATTAGGTTTTTGTTATCTCTTGTCACACTCGGTGGGGACTGGTATACTTCCCAGGAATTCCTCGCGTTCCGATGATTTGTATGAAACATGCTCATGAGTTCGAATCTGGTGTTTACCAACTTTTTGCCCACGCCTGTATCGCCACAGGCATGTCAAGACTATAAAGTATAATCGTGTTTATTTTCTATCTGTCGGAATTCCGCTAAATCATAACCATTGCACAATTATAATAGTCAAACTTGTGTGATAGAAACCTATAGTTTTGGACAATAGCATTTTATTGCTGTAAGCTTTATAGCTGAATTAAATTCTGTAGCCTCATTTGGCAGCGCGGAAGTATATGCGACCTTACGGTATTCTCTGAATGACGTGAATAACGTGCGGCCTGGAAAAATGCAGTCTTTCTTTAGCCTACTCTGGTTGCTACTGCTGGTGTTGTTGTTTTGGTGTATTCCCGGAGGACGAGTGCCAATCTGCCACTGGTTCGGAACGTTGGATAGCAGAGTTTAACAAGCACACAAGTTATGGTTTACTGGCCTTGGTTTTAACTGCTTTCTCTTGAATTCCTCACCCCCTCGGGAACGTCAGCGGCTGACTGCTGTGATGTGAGTAGGAGTGACAAACCTCGGGTTTCACCGTGGCTCAAGTACAGCGATCGTAGTTTTATACGTCAACGCGGCTTATTATGACGAATCGTCGTGTTAATAACATCGGAGCGGCATGCATGGTTGAACTCCGGCAAACTTCTAGATCTCTGCGAACTTATATACACGGCTCAACGCCATTATCTCATTTCCCTCACATAAGGATGAAAAGACTTCAGGTACTGTTCAGTCATACAGGGGGTGACTTTAAAGCTTATATATATATATATACACCCTCATTTCACGGGGGGCGTCGCTTATCTTGTTCTCAACCGCTTAATGCAGGCACCTAAAACTGCTTTCGTGGACCCAGGCCATCAGACAGGAGATGGGGTTTTACCATTAGTCGACGTACGTGTAACTTTTACGCTTAAAAAACGGTTCAGAATCTCAGTCTGAAGTCACTGGCCTATTAAACACATTTCCTGGCGCAACATCCAAGGATGATTTAACCTCGTCAAATAGGCAAAATATTCAGAAACTAGTGAGTGAAAGCAACAGGTATTGACTTATGGTCTTATACTCTATAAAACAACTTACAAATTTGCACCTCCACAGTGCATGTGTATCAGGGGTACACAGATTGTGTACCCCTGATACATACGTAATTGTGGATGCATATATATTGTGGGTCATTGTAGATGAATATAAAAAATTGTGTACCACTTGTACACAGGTGTTTTTAGAGGGTATCATCAGTAGACTAAAGGTCAGTAAGAGTCAGTTTATAAACTACCCAAAGAAAAAAAAAAAACGAGGGCAAAATGAAGTTTTCTGTGTGAAGCTAGCATATGTTAGATTGTTTTGTTTTACCCAGGCTGAGGATTCTGTGTGGTGAAGTTGAACAGAGCTGCTGGTCGTATGTCTTTTTAACATCGGTGGCTTAATTTGTGATATCGCTTAAAATGTAATATTCTAAGTGCGTGAATATGTATGTATATATTTATGCCATACAGGCAGAAACGTGGGCGATAATAACGCGGTCACATTACAGTCGGCCCTGGAGGAAACATATGAGGGAAATTGCCGCTGACTTATTCATTTTTATTTCTTTTCTTCGTTATTGTATACCATGCTGAGTGGTGGCTATGCAGACATAGCCGTAAGCCTATATGCGAATGACACGTTGTAGCAGTACATTCACCAGGTATGGCTTGCAGTCGAAAACCGGAGTCCTAAATAATGAAGGAGTAAACATTGAAAGCGGTAGTTACAGTTTTGGGTAAAACTGATTTATCATAAATGACCAGCGTCTGTATGGCTTGAAAATATGCCTTTCGTCTTACAAATTTTCCTTTTTGGTAGATTCGCTTAAACAAGTAGGGCTTCAGAGCGTTTGGAGTCATTCTAGACCAGTTGTGTCTAATTCATTGCAATTAACATCACTACGTTTCCTTCACATAATTCCGCGTAAGAAATTGTGCTGGAGGTCATGTAAGTTGCTACTATTTTGTGCTGTTTCATGAACAGTTAGAAGAAAACTCTGAGGTGAAGTGACAAGAGGTCGGATTTGTGCGGCTACATATGTCCATTAGCTGACAATCCTAGTGTCGTCATTGCTCTAGTGTGACCCGCTATGCTGTTGAGTTTTGTATCATGTATATGTTATCTCCAATGCCTCTTGAAAGAATTAAGTTCTGTCTCCGCGTCTTTCATTATTCATTGCTGGTGCGCACTGCCTGCACCGTCGAAGTTTATCCGAGAGCTTGCAGTCTATACAAGGGCGAAAACGCTTCTCAATTCTAAATAGTTGAGTGGAAATGGGCCTTCCATCTTAATTCCAATCCATAAACATTCGTGCTTTGTGTTTTTCTAACAGAAAGCACCAGCAGAGCTTGGCCCCGAGTAGGAATTTTTTTGAGCTGCGGAACGCTGTCGGTAAGGCTTTCCTTCCGACAAGTGCAGGAATATTAGCAAGATGTTTTGTTAAGGTCAAAGGCCAACTGGGTTAGGACACGAAGACCACTTTAGAGAAGCAGGGAAGACGGCAGGGGGAAAGGACTCGAGACGCTTACCAGATGTGTTCCTTGTAAACACAAGCCGTGTTCTGACGGGTTGGGGATATAACTCTTACCACGACTTTATCAGGGACCGACCCTTCCGGAAATCCAACATTAACAGAAAAATGGGTTGGCCGAGGCGTTACCGGGCATCTTTTATCTCAGGCTGGCTAGCTTGCCCCGGGGTTGGCGGGATGAGGGACGGGCAAGGGGACAGCGTTCTTTGTAGATACGGGCGACTGGTAATAGCCGATAAGACTCTGACAGCCACACGGTCATATATTACAGAATGGGTTGGTTTGCTTATGGCGTTCCGGTCACCATTATGTGGCAATTGAGGATGCCCACAGCAGACTGTGTGTATGTTAAAATATCCTAATCCAGGATCGACCATAGGGCCTTCGTCAAGGCGGTGGTCCTGTCATATTTTACATGGCCATTTTGAAATTAGACAAAGGTTTTGTTTCGGTGAATAGCTCCATGTCACATGGTGGATAATTTTCAATTTGAGTGGACTGATTTTTATTGGATTCAATATGCAACATTGCACTAACATCATGCCTTATAGTACACCCCCCCGTACTTCAAGCTTTATTCATGTTTGGCCCAGTTTGTGTGTATGTATTTATTGATATCACGTCAAGGTCGTTGTTGTTGATACCTATACGTCAGATATATGAATGACTAATTACTGTTGGTAAAGCCGATCGATCCGAATGTTTCCACAATTGTCAAATTTGGCGTAGTTATGCAGAATGCAAGTTCCGTACTTGCGCCTCCAATATCAATTTATGATTCTGCATTCCATGTCGCCCTTCTTACCACTTTCCGAAAAGACTAGCCAGAGTTCGTTCGTATCTGTTCAAAGTTCCGACGCCACGTTTACTTTCCTTACCGTCCCACTTACCATCCTCATCACTCCAGGATATGGCGTCATCAGCCAGAGGTACATATCGTATTATATGCTAAGGTTATCAAGATAGCTTGTCTTGACGTATGTAGAAAATGAACCTTTGTGACGAGTGGATATCAAAACTAGATGAAAAAATGAGATTCTTACCTCTGTATTAAACTGTGCACGAAGCATATCTTTTCTTAGTGTTTTCCCCTGAGAATTCTTGTATGTTAAGTTATTAATACATGCGGCGTTGGTTTGCACATGGGATGAATAACACACATATTTACTTACATGTCTATGTGTGTATGAGAGCTGTTTCAAGTTGAACTGTGAGCATGAGCAATTTGAAGTCTGAAGGAGACATTGCATCGTTAACGGCTGTAAATTGTTGATTTGATTATCTGGTGTATAGCTCTGTTTTATATGCCATCATTTGGCATGTCGGTAACATCAAAGCACTCGGCTACCTGTGTATATATGTGTTTATGTACCGGAGCTATTCATGAGGCAGGTCGGTAAGGAGACTACTGTCACCACTGTTTAATATTCATGGTACATTCCAATAGCGCCATGAATAATTAGCAGGGACCTAAAGCTGGGACATACGAGAGGAGTGGGAGAGGGGGTCTGTTATCTGTCTGTCAAAACGGCGCCATGCTTTAACATACTTGGTGAACCAAATGTGTATAGATTTACAACGAACAAACACTTAATGTTTTTTCGTCTTAAGGCAATGACGTCATGCAGGATTCTTACAACTGTTGACTTCTGCTAATCCAGGAAAAGTTTGGAGCAATTGATGAAATATTGCATTGCCGCCATCTTGATTTGTGCGCCAGTATGTGTTAATTTTTTTTTTTCATCTTCGTGTTTTCCTGTGTCAGTAGGTTTAATCGCGGTTAACATCATTAAACTCTCACTATGGATGACTGACATTCATGCGCTGTATGCCGTTCCAGTACTACGTTAATCTTGTTACGGACAAGTTACGGCCTACACGCATTCATAAATTACTCACGCAGTTTTCCTGTAGAGTGTAAGGAATTGTCGGGAATGTTGTCCTATTATGCTGTCCTCTGGTGGGCACTTATTTTAACCGCGGAATCCTGTTTCATTCACTGAGTAGGGGTCCATTAAATGTATTGCGCTGGCACCCACTGCTGCCTGGTGTTTGGCTTGCCACCACCTCTGCTCGGAGAGGCGGGGTTGGAGAGGTGCGCAGGCAAGCACTTAGCACATGTATATATTCTGCTGTCGGTTTACACTAAATTCTCCGTGGCAGAGCTGTTGAGCCTAATTGTGGCGGCAGCCCGTCTGGACCGACCCTTTCACGTTATGGTTTACCTCATAAATGATATCTACTCTCGCTTCGTCTTAAGACGTGATGTTTGGAAAGTTGGGCCTCCTGCAAATGTAGCTCGTGTCAAAACATGCTCCAAACACACCAGGCACATACGCGTAATAACCAAGAGTCGGAGGAAAGTTTAGACTTCGCCGACTTTAGGTCATGCTAAACAATTGTACCAACATCATATTCCGAAACTTCGTGGTGGAACCGCCCAGGAGGCTTGCCTCCGAGACGCATTCAGCAAACTCGAGACAAGCTTTTCTCAAACTCATTTAATACAGAATAAGTCAGAAAGATTTCTGTTTGGAACAGAAACCCCGGGGCTGGACAGGCATATTTTTGAAAGGAAATATACAATCATATCTTGTTGGTCTCAACGATGGTGACCGACATATTGAATTTCATGCTTTATGTATACAATGGGAGGGGATTCTTTGGGAACTGGTTGATAAGAACACACTTACTTGTGCAAAACGCATAGAGGTCTTATTGGAAAAATGTAAGAAGATGGATTTTGATCTTTTGTGTATTATGGTTGTAGCATGGGGCCAGATAAATGAATTCAGGATGCTAGCTGACTGAAGTTTAGTACGGGCCTAATAACCAGCCTGGCCTAATGATTCTGTGTAGTGGTAATAATTTTACTTGAAACGAGAAATGAATCTGGCAATGAGGGAATAAAATGTTTTATCTCCCAGTTAAATTCAGTACTCTGGTCAGTAAAATAACACTGTTATTATAGTATACATTTTTTGTAGACCAAGGTTATGCATACATATTTCAAGAGTTCTGAATTTTGCATCAGGAGACCTGGGGTTATAAAAGTGCATAAATGAAAAATTTCAATATTCTGATATACCCCCTGCAAACCAAATCAAAGTAAACTGTGAGTGAAATATTCATGTCATTGTTTACCTCTTGCATGCTGATATCTTTTTAAGACAGGAATTTAAATGTCCACGTTCTTCTTTGTGATGTACAGACTGCTGTCGATTTAAATATTCATATGCTGTATATATTTTTGGTTTTTGTTCCAGGTGAAATCCGATGTTACTGTAACGAGTCAGGCTGTGTGAGTACGGGTTACATGTGTAAATCCAGTCTTGGCAAGTGCTATTCCATGCTTACCTACGAGGGAGACATAACACACTCCGTGCATGGGTGTTTGGACAATGTCAAACTGGAGGACCGACACCTCTGCAGCGGAGACCGAGAACTTATGAAAAGGAAGAAATCGGCCGACTGGCCAGTGTTGTTGTGTTGTAAAGACGACATGTGTAATTACATAGACAGTCTCGACATAAACATTGTGGTCAATACCAAATCGAACGGCAGTACACAAAGAGGTAAGTTTACTCAGAAGCTGTGTTTGCAAAGGGTTTATGTAAAGTCATGGTGTGTGTGCGCGCTTGTTTTATATGCATAAAGTCAAGAGTTCAAACCCCGCTGCGTGCCACTGGATATTTTCCGGCCATACGTGTGTTGTTTTTTTCCGGTATCCGGCAAAGTAGACTGGTTTTCCTGCAGGATGTAACTTGAATCCGCCAACCACAAAAACAGATCACGGCCCTGGAACAGAAATTATTCCTGAGCATTGCGATAAAGGCTTACAAAGTTTAACGATGAAGAACAGTAAATAAGATTACTTGTATAAAAGCCATGTAGGATGGGCGGACATATCTTGGTTACTGACATTAACTGACGTTATACCATTGGGTCAAGTAAGGGGACGCACTCGCGCCCCTACTATCACACGGTCCCAGATTATTTCGTTCTATAGAACCAACCAATGAAAAATACGCATGTATGAGATTTATTGTCCATAAACGAAGGCGCTACGCGATTGCCATATATCTGCCCAAAGTGAGGATGTATTAAAGACGAGCATTGTAAGACGTATACCTGTGCACAAAGATAAACCCTCTGAATTCAAGTGCCGAATACCCTACGGCAGGTTATGGTGAACATTGATTCTGTGTGCCTACGCAGGGAATCGGTGAACGACAGGTCAGGGTCTCTAACCGGCGTGTGTTGGGAGAGAATGTAAATACACAGTGAGATACAGTAAGACTTCTATTGGCCATGATACACTCAGAAAACACCCGCGGCCATATGTGTTGGCTTTAAGGATAAACAATTCGCCGCGAAGCGCTCCCAGCAAATATGGCCGTGTTAGCTTAAGGCTAACTGGATATGGCCTTAAGAAAGCTTTCTTGACATATCAAGGCCTAGTAAATCTGTAGTGGATAAATCAAACCAGGGGGAGCTGACTTGACTAATCTCGATACAAGATGACTATACAGGAAACAAACATAAGTGACTTCTCTGTACTTATCCCAGTGAACATTTAGCTACACGAACCCTTCAGTTATAGTGACTTCTTGTTGGTTAACACCGTGAGGCAAATAATGTGTAAGTGGTCCTTGATGGGCATGAAATTCGGAATCAGGCTTTAGCGCGAGATTTTGCGTTATATCAGTTAGGAGCGTGAATAGCTGTTACAGATAGTAACTTTACATTTCACGTGTCAGTCCTACGATTTTGAACACGTTCACGTTGAGAAGCGAGATTTTACATCGTATGAACGGTGTCACTGTTTGGCTTATAATAGGTGTGATGTGATCAGTTGTATGTATCCTTGCTGATGTGTTTATGTTGGTTTGGATACGATTATTGTATGGGAATCGTAAGGTAAAATGTAACCAATTGGCAATATAAACTTGCCTGCTATACATATTTATTGCATGCTTCTATATTTATTTATTGTTTCAATTATGTGGTCTGTGAAGTAAATGTTTAACCTTCTGGTCATTAACAACCATTTTTTAGATTCAAATCTGCTACGTTGTCTGTTGATACTGCCTTCGTGTTGTTTGCGTTTACGGGGTGTGGGGTCGACGAGGGACAGTACGAAATACCCAACCTGCTAAAGCTTAGATTTCTCCACTTAATACACAAATAAACTGAAATCAGTCGTCAGTGGTGTGCTTACAATGAAAGCCAATACCTAAACGGACTTGTCCCGAGCCGACCTTTGTGACCTCACGTGAACATCATCGCCGAGGTATTGTTGTCCCGCGCACTGGGCGAGTGCACGCTAAGCGTGTTAATGGAGAGACTTTAGGCGTAAGCGATACCCCTTCTGACGTACTCGTCATTGACCGTGGAACGTCACTTCTCGGCGCGATATTCTGAGTCGGTGGAAACTAGAAACCTACCCTTTCGGCCCGAGCCTTACGATCACAGGGGGCTACAAGTGCTTGTGTGTGTTAAGTCTTCTAACCCTGCTCACCGACTCCCGTCCCTACAGGTTGATACCGGCCCCGGTGGATCGCGTGTAAGACGAACTCTTCAGCGATTCTCGTGTTGCCTTAATTCCCGAGCGAATCTTGACAAGGTAGACAATGACCGTCTGGCACTTCTGCTCTTACGTTCGCAGGCGAAATGTTGACATATCTAACTCGGTCCCCCTGTCGCTTTCTTTTCTTCGTGGAACATATATGGGCCAACTACAGATAGTAATGAGACTACGGTTTACTTTGTCCTCCATTGCAATATCATATTTATTAAGAGCTGTCTACATGACCTCGAGTCACCCTCCAGATCATGAAGCACTTAGTGAACAGGCGGACAATAACGGCGATGATTGATCGCTGATCCGGCTTGCATTGGCCCTGTCTATGTGATAGTGTTGACGGTAGTTTCAGACTTGTAGATCGGGTGTCCATGAGACCAGTATAACTCCGTGTTCTGAGGACGCGTTTTATACCAGATGTCCCCCGCTTTCCCTGCCGTTTCCAACACGCAGCGAACTTCCACCTCTTTGCCTGGCTGTCCTCTCCGAGAACCCTCTGTGTGAACTGATTGCTGCGGCAAACACTTGCCACTATACCAACAGTACGATAGTTTTCAAGCCATAAACGAAGTACTCACTGTGATGCAAAGTTATTTCAACAACCGTAAACGTATAGATATACAAGTAATTATATCCGTATTTCCCTGACGATTATCGTCAACGTGTAGGTTTTGCGTTCTTCAATTGTTAATGCCAATCGTTAGTTTTGACTAATTTTTACAGGAACCCACTGCCCATTACACCTGTATGAAATACCCGTGCGGACCCGTCTTATAAGCTGTACGTCGGCATGTAATTCACTTAGGTCACTGCTGCCTCATTCAGTACTCGGTATAAAACTCAATCAGTCTATCAGCCGTACCGCCTCTAACACAGAATATCCTCCCTCCCACTTTTGTTTTATAGTGCTGAATGTAGCACTTCTGACCGAGGCATTCACCATCGCTGATACCGTAATACGAAACCCACGTCGAGAAGTTAAGCTGATGTCGTTTAGGTAAATTGTGTACCGTCATTTATGTAGATAAAATAATTGACAATTAAGTACTTGCGCATGGGCTATTTTCCCAGTTTCCGGTTTCTGGAGAAACTGTTTCCGCCACGATAACGCAGTAAGTCAGAGTCTCCGCCAGACAGGCGCCTGTCTTTACTTATACACCTCCGTGTAGTCTATGGCAGTAAAGTTAACTTGGTCGTGTAGTTGTATTTACACTACCTTAAAGGACAGAAAACGTAAAAGGGAAGTAAGCACCGTTAGAGAGCACATTGAAAACTGTAGTTGAAAATACATGTGCTTGTTTCTCTTAGATTCTGTGGTGGTTATATTTACATGTTCATAAAGGAAAGAAAACGTAAAAACGGAAATAAGCATATGTGGAAAGACCATTAAAACCCGCGATTCAAAATGCCTTTTTGACATATTTTTCACTGAAATAAGTGAACTAGTGTTTTGATTCTAAGGCAGATTTATGGATCATATTAATAATGAACGTTATCTGAAAATCTTAAGTAAAGTATTTCCGGATACAGTATTCTGTGGCATACGTCATAGCACTGTCTTTTTCTCGTAATTTTGGATCATTTGATGTAAATATCGAAATGCGGCAACGAAAGAATATGGTTTTGTACAAAAGATTCATCATAAGATTTGACATAGACAAGTAGAAGAAGAGAAATATGTTTTGCTGTTGGCATCACCATTTTGCTGTTGATGACTGATGACCGTGGAGTTAGTAAGCCTTCGTCGACGGAGGTATAGTTCTCTGCTCGGGAAAAAGGTGTTGCTAGGAGTAAACTTGGCTATATATGTTTGGTTTGTGATATGACGTCGCAAAAACGCGACTGAGGGACATTTCGAGTTCGGAAAATTAGCTCTGAATTTGGTTCTGTGTGTGTCTACGTATATGTATCCTGAAGCACGCATGCAAGGCGGTGAGATCGAAGGGAGAGATTTGCCCGACTTCTGGTGGGCTATAAGCAGCGGATCGGGAAGCAAATACAAGCTGGCATGAAATGATCGGAGCGAGAGATTTTGGATATGTGGTGCAGAGAGACTGTACACATACAGAACGCATAATTCACACAGAGATGCGCTGGAGTAAGCAGAATGTAGGGTCACAGGGCGTTATGTGGCGGGTGAACTCAAGTTCTACACGCTGTTTGGAGTTTAGCTTTGTCGTCACAATTTTGAACATACTTTTTTCGGAGGAACTGTTGTGAGAGACATTTTCATTCTTTCCAAATTCTGTATTATACCAAGGCTCGCAAGGTCAACATGAGGTTATTTATGTATTTCTGGTAGGTATACAAGCAATAAAAGTAAGTATAGCTCAGGCCTGGAGAGTTATTATTCGGAGCATTGTTTCTGTTACATAATATAAGAGATATAAGAAATGCATTTTTTTAACATGCATATGTACATTTAGTTCGAACGCGTGAATTTTTTCTTTCTCGTCCTTGAAGAAAGATCCTACTCATCACCAGATAACGCACGTTCACGTGTTCCCACCAGAATGTACGGGTGGTAAAACAGCGACCTCATTTTGACAATGAGGAAATTCATTATCAAGACTCTAATATGGCGGGTTAAGATAGAAATAATAATAAAAAAAAATAACAGAAAAATAAAACACCCCAACCGTTTACACACCAGTAGACAGAGTGGGCTCTGTGTGAAGTGACGGGAAGTAGTAAAGCGAACTCAGTAACCGTGTCGAGCTGAGATGGAGATAAGAAAACAGTAGATTACAATTTCGGATTGTAGATCAACTCTCCAGTTAGCGTGATCAGAATATATGCCTGTTTCCACGTGCGCATGCGCTGTGCGATTTCGGCCCGGCAGTATATTCTGTTCGTCTGCAGGCTGTATTTCGTATAACATTAGGTACTTTTGAATAAAACCATTTGATGGCATGAATAAAAGAGTGTATGATATGAATGAGTAAGCTAATTAATGAATCATTGACTGAGATTTTCGTGCCAGTCAGTTGATTGAAAGTTGAAGAAACTCGATGCTGCGCTTGTTACCTCAATTCGACAGAGATTATTTTCCCCAAGAATAATAAAGCGGACGTTTTGACATCTTTCTTTTTTTAATACTTTGAAGACTGAAAGACTTGTTTGTATAGTTAAGTAAATATCACGTGTGATCCTCATATAAAAGTAAAACCTGTAGGCTGAAAAGAGCGGTAATTGTGAAAATCAATAGCCAGGAGGCATATAGCGTCAGTCGTTGCACAGTGTTGTCGTGTTAATCATGTCGGTTCAGTGTGACTGCAGACGCTCGCGTGACTGTTTATTGGTCGCCCGGATGATGGCGGAGTCTTCGCCAACGCTGTATCCAGGGCACACCTTAGCCGAACGCCGACGCCAGGCGCGACTACCTGTCTACTTCGGCCAGGAATATTTACCACAGCATCAAATATTCATATCGCTAGCCTTCTGTTTAATAAAACCTATCACCGATAACGCAGCACAGCTGCTGCGACTGGTGGTCCCGGCAGCCCCCGCGTGCGTAGGTCATGCACAGGGATAAGGTGATTTCGTCAGGCAAGACGGAGAGACGGCCTTCTGGGATCGACCATGCGCGTCGGCGACCGGCTGGCCGCAGTGTGTCTGTTTCTAGGATTGGGACACTTGAAACGGAGACGGGCTGGCGGACGATATTTCCAGCGTATGCCTAGATAAACAGAGGATAATTAAATGCCGATTGGATATTTTGCCGTCCGTATCACAATGTAAACCTTCTGGTATTGTTTCACCCGCTGATAAAGCACAGTGACTTAGAGATACGTCGATATGTAGGCCTACGCCCAGCTTGCGTACCGTTATACTAAAGCTGACGCTGCTCAATGGCCAATTTCCACGGGAGTCCTGAAGCAACTCCTGGCGCCAACCAGGTGCGTCTGTCCCACAGCCTTATCTCGTGCTACACCATAAACCATGGCTGACACACCAGGACACAGCCGTACACTTTATACAACACTATTACATGTACATATCTATATAAACATGCTACTGGCTGTCAGAATTACTCTTAGATTTCGAATAGTACGTGCGGTCCAGTCGCAAAAAGACGCATGTGTCAAGCCCCGAGTCAATTCCTGTATGGACCGAATACTCATATATGATAGTGACACCCTGTTTAACCACTCCGTCATTTTATCATTCGAACCAAGCTTTCCGCGAACATTCTAACAACAGGCAAAACAGAATAAATGAATAATTCCTTTAGTCAATCAGTCAATCAATATGCTTGACCAAGCAGTCAGTTTTGATGCGAGCACCATTGAGTGGAGCCGTTTGGTTCTAGTTTTGTGCGAACACAGCATGGTTTCATTCCATTTGGTTATGAAAATTAATACGATAACCATTATTCCGTGGCATTTGTTTATATAGCTTACGACGAACGCCAGTAATCCATTACGCGGTGCCGTTTAGTTCTAAACAGCTTAATGCGAGCTTGACTTAACGTGGGCACCATTAAGTAGTACCATTTGGCCCACTAGTTTAATGGGAACACCAATATAAAGTCGTACTCTTTACTTTAACATTAACTCAGGAACACCATCTAACCATGCTTTTTGGTTGTGTTATTTAATGCCAACACCATGCCATCACCGATACGTGTTCGCGTGAAACTCGCACCGACTCGCACCAATAAAATGTAACAACAACCAGTCTGTGTAATGAAAATTTGGTTTCGATAAAGTTTATTCTTACCAACACATCTGTTTCTCTATTAACACTAAGGCGTTACGATGTTAAAGTCCATCTACTGAAAGTTTCAAACGTCCAGATGCCTTTAGATTAATTATGGAGTATCGCTCCAAGGTAGATATAACAATAGCTATAGTAGCTGATTGGATTGGATGGTAACAGATGGCGTCCTGAATTGATCGTTGCTGATAATCTGTAGGTATAATGCAAAAATACCTTCCTCATCCACGCCTTGTGCCTGTGTGCTAATGGCCTGCACATCTTGGGACCTAATGTTTGCTAGCACAAATCAGTCGTATTTTAAAACAGTGTGTTGACAGTGTGTTTCATTAATGTATTACAGGAGAACCTATATAATAATAGTGGTAATGTTTTATATCTTGTGTGTGGTGGAAAGGTCATAACCTTGGGGAATCCGTAGTACGTTATGCTGATCGTTTTCTTCATGGCCCGTGAACGCAACCACAAGCTAAACCTTTGATAAGGAATTGACATCGCTCTGTTCTGGAGTGTGTGTGTTAAATGATGTGTCAGAAGACAAACTTTTAATGTCGTGTGCAAAACGTTCAGCTTGTAACTCAGTAGTAGTTTACCTGCTTAAAGAAGGCCAGGTCGGGTAAAGATAATGGCGGCTGTTTGAATTGACTGCATCAACATTTGCCAAGTATGCTGAAATTTCCAAATAAGGCCAGCGTGAGATTCGAACATGGGACATCATTGGCCAGAGTGGTGTGTTTCAAGTTGCCGAGATTCCACTTTTCATCCTGGTACATATGATCTTTGAACGCACGTTCACACACGTTTTGTGAAATATCCTGCTTGTGCAACATACCGCTGGATGTGGCATAAAGCCAGAGGGATTCCCTCTCCATGCATGTGTACCCCTGATGTAACCAAATACCCTATCATTAAGCTTTATTCTTATATCGATTGTTGTGAACTAATGGTCCTCTGACCGATTGGCAATGAGCTGGCGACGTGAAGATATGTGTATATATATTTGCTAGTAGCCAGTGATGTGTGGTGGTTTGGCGTGCGACGTGGCGTTGATTCCCTGCCTCCTGACTTGCACAACTCAGAGTGAGTCAGATATCGAGGTAAATCAATAGACTCCTTCAGCACCATTGCGAGGGCTATCCGGGACTATCAATGAAATACTTATCGCTCTGCCTAACGAGCCAGCCATATGAATAATGAAGGCAGAGTCGACGAAATGATTGACCGGTTATTTCGTTATCCACTTGAGCAGCGCGCTTTGTAGCCTAACGAGAAGGAGTGATACTCCTGTTTCGGATTCTTTTTTTTCCCTGTCTCTCTCCCAGGACCGCGCTTGATCGTTGACAATGGATCTGTTGTCGGAATGGAGTATGACTTGTCATATATTAATAAGCTCAGAGCCTCAACGTAGTATAATGACTAAACTGAAGCCTGTTTTGTGAAACTCAAGACGGTTGTGTTGTCACACTGTAAATATAAAAGAGAGACGCCGTTGGTTACTTTTTCATATTTTACAGCCCTCATGGATGAAACTTTATGCAGACTTTGAGAGACTTATGGTTGTGGTTTTATTTTGTATCTTTCCAGGTCAAAAAGCCAGACCGTCGTCTACATCAGGCAATCGGCACGTGATCCACACGGGAAAAGTTGAGGAGAAAAATAGTGACAAAGACTTATGGTTCAAAGCAGCTGTGATAGCGGTGCCCATCGCTGGAGGGTTTATTTTGATTTTATTGGTGCTTTTAGCTGTGCGCATGCTCAGAACTGACACGAGGCGGCACAGAAGACTTCTACAAATTCGCCGAGAGCGAAGTCTCACGCGAGCCCAGCTTTATGTCTCCGATCATTTTTGTTCCAAAAGTGAAAAGAAAAACTCTAAGCATTTATATTCATCGCAAAACCACCATAACAATGCTGTGTACAAAGACGTCAATATTCAACTGGAGAAGGAAAAACTTTACCCAGAGAAAGCGCGGGAGAAGAAACCCGCCAGTAAGCCACACAACTCCGTAATTGTGTGGGGAAAGACTGCTAAAAGTGATGTGGCCACGGTGGTATAGTGCAACTATCAGCCGGCTGAGTGCACATTTGTTGTTTGCTACGTTGTTTGAAGAACACTGTCTATATGTATATATATGCGGCATAGGACTTTGGGGAGTTTTTTTGGTTGTCTTTCCTTCCTTATTTGTACAGACTGGCAAAGATGCCGCTTATTTTATTATATATAGAACTGATATATTTATTGTCCAAATAAATGAGGAAGTAATTCATATAGCGTTGAGGTGGACTTAATCTGAGTTTATACATGTTCTGCTTGGTGTCCTTTTCCTGGTCAAAGAACCCGGATGTAAGCTGGCCCAGTTGTCGTCTGCGTCTTCCATTTTGTCTTCAGTGCTTCCGGCTTTTGCGGGACAGTCCGCGAGCTGGTGACATATTAAACTGCCTGAAGCCAAAGAAAGAGCTACGTTCTCCGGATAGACGTAGCGATAATGTCTCAGAATAGGTACACATGCTGTGGGAGCAAACGTCAGAATAGGCGACTTGAGAATGTAGAACACCAGAAGGCCATCAATCATTTCTTCTTTGCAAAACTTCGCGAATTTGTCCAGAGACGTGATAAAACTATTTTTGTAATCATCTCATTATAAGACTTTGGTCAAACGCCGTGGACGTCATCGATAAATGGCCGTTAAACTGTTCCGGTGATCAGAAATCTGGTGTCAAAGATCATCGTGACACCTAAGTTGATATTCATTTCTTTATTTGACTGGCCTTTTACGTCAGTCTTTCCTCTACTTTTATGATGATAATCGGGTTGATTAAGAAAACAGGGCTGGCCTAAAAGGTCAATCTTACGAGGTAACTGACTAAAAATTGCGGCCGAACTGGACAAAAATTAGACTTAAACTTGTGATTGGTAGGTTCACTGACCGTATGGGCCAGTGGATTACCATGCGGTTGCGGGACTCCAGCGAAGAATCAGTAGGTTTGTAAGATTGTGCAATATAATTGTGAAAACAGAGATTTAATTAGCATTTGGTCGACTCAAGGGAGCACCTGACGGATAAGGCAATAACTGAGCTCCACACTGAGTGAAAACACATTATTCTCTGTTGTGATATTGGTGAACCTGTGCTGGGTTCTTCTTGGAAGATCGAACAATGTTGTTAATTTGATTTATTTTTATCATTCTTATTTAAAGCCACACTCAATTTATTTATTTATTTATTTATTTATTTATTTGGTGTTTTAAGTCGTCCTAAATAATATTTCACCTTATACGACGGCGGCCAGCTTTATGATGAGAGGACACCGAGCAGAGTGGGGAAACCCACAACCAGCCGCAGTTTGCTGGCTGACATCGCCACACTCTACAATTTGTAATTAATACAAGGTCGATCTGATTTATGGGTAGGTGAAACTAAGGTAGATGAAACTAAGATTTCCCTTGTGCCCAGGGTAAATCACTGAACTTTGATAATATACCGACGAATTTTCCCGCGTTTGACAAACACGCTTGCGCCCTACAGTGGTGGAATGGTGTTGAACGAATGAATACTGAGAAGACGGCATGGCTAGTGTCACTGACAAAGTATGGCCCCGTGCACCAATGTGGGAAGGGGAAAAAGATTTGACTCCATCCAGGCTAGTATACAAAAACTGAAAGAATTAGTGAAGGTGGTGTCAGATACAAGTTTCAATGGTCTTTTTCTAAAAAAATAACTTCATATTGGTTTCTTCCCCTTTAAGAGTGAGTGTGGTTTCTAACGTTACGATGCAGCAGGGAAATATTACCGTGCGGAACGTGGGAACATTTCCCACCCTAGGCAATTGGGGTCCAAGCTGTGTAGCCTGTTGTTCATGCCTGCATTTACGATGGCGTTTTGTGAGCAGACATAACCTGTTCTTCTTGCTGCAAGAGAACAATAGTCAAGGCAACTCGAGACTGAATCGCCGTTGAGCGGGAAAAGGTATCCCATGGGAACCAGCCAGCTTTTGACATGAAATTTTATACGAACGACCAGTATATATTCATAACATTCTCTGAGTCAGGCTGTCTGCGTTTATATCAAGGGCAGTGTAAAACGAAGCGCTCATTTCCAGCCAAGACGCCGTACCTCTGAAACAAACCGACCACACTTAACCCTAATCCAGTGTGTCTATTGTCTCGAGGTGTCCAGATCTGCGCCATTGTAAGTGATCGCGCAGGGCCTTGAGCCGGATGCGTGGCGTCGCTGTCATTGTATGAGGAAGTGATAATCAGGCCTTAGCCGGAGCATATCTCACACAAAGTCACAAAATACCCGACCCTGCTATGATACCATCGTTTTGCCGGCTGTCATCGTATCGTTTAATTGCTCTGTTTTCCAGATAGTCTTGATTAAGCGATTACGCAATAAGAAACCCTTTGCACAGAGATAACCTAAATAATAATAATAATAATAAAGATGGTTTGCCTATAGGTCAAGGTAGACTATATTGTTCAAGTATGTATGTAATACACGTATTTGTGTATTTGTTGGCATTTTACGATCTGCTCAAGAATATTTCACTTACATACCAGGGGCCTGCATTATGAATGGGGGAAGCCGGGCAAAGGCTGGGGGAAACCCAGAATCATTCCCTGACTGCTGGCAGCCCTTTCCATGTACAACCTGAGAGTAAGCCAGGATATGCTGGGCTGGAATTCTCAATGACCGCACTGGTAAGAGGCTTCTGGGTCAACGTTTACATAGTACAAAGGCTTTTGTTTTCAGATGTGCACGCGTTTAGGTCTATAAGAATCTGTACGAGTCATCGGCATACCGTTGGTCGAGCGGTTAGATCGTCTGTCTTGTGAACCGTAGTTGTGAGCCGTAGAACGGAGTTCAAGCACGAGTTCAGTCATATCTACGATAGCAAAATTCACATGGCTTTGACGTTAATATAACGAAATAGGCCAAGCACTCCAGTGTCATCTCGATGTCAGAATACCGTCGTTGGATGAAATCCCGTGTCCCGTGGCGTTCCAGTGAGGCAGTACTAATAATATGTTGGCATTGTTTAATTGATTGATTCATTTCATTTACGGGATGGCGTTCAGTTATATATTTGCAGGAGAGAGGAGTTAAACCACCGAAGTTAGGCAAGGTAGTGACAAACTTTTCCACACATCATATAGGTGTGGTTTCCAACGAGCTAGATGGGGTAAATGGCCCAATGAATAATAGCTATAGAATTTCACTTACACTTACTCGGATCAGGAGATTCGAGTTCAAATCGGTGTGACACACATGGCAAAGCTCTTAAACGTAATAAGTAGCATCCATTTACGACCGCTGTAGTGTCGTCATAATGGCCACTTCACGAATTTCACTGAATCAGAGAAGAAAATACTGCAAGAAAAAGAAGATAGCCTCCTTTGTCTATCTGCAAATAAGCACGATATCATTATCTCCTTCTTGCTGACATCATAAAGGAGGTTAGACGAGATCAGTATGATCAACATCTGTTTAAAGAGTTCTAATTTCAGCGCGATATGCCCTTGTTTAGGTAAAGGTTTCAGATGTATGTGACATATGTGGGCTGTTGCTTTATTTGTTGGAGTTAGGACAATATTTACCGCCCTGTTCGTCAATAAACAGGTGGCCACTTAAGCAGTACATCCGGAGCTCACACCTGTGACTTCAACATATGTAATTTTGGTACTATACAAGCACCTCGCTTGGCGCTGAGCATATAAGAGCAAGAGGCGAAGCACTGGTCGGCCAGTTGTCTGAATAATGTGACTGGGTGGGGAATTGTGTATAAATATGTGGAGAGAAGGTGACCCCGTCGTGATGTGACCGAACATATACTGAAAACGACGTTAAATCCCTATGAGAGAAACATAAAAAAATGAAGAAAAGGCTATGGATGCTACATGTTTGAAGACGCATCGTGAAGTAAATTTATTTATTTGATAGGTGTTTACGCCGTACTCATGAATATTTCACAGCGATAGCGCGCTAACTGACTGAGCCACGGAGGGCCCCGTGAATTAGAGAGAAAAGACCTATGTGCATGGGTCTAAGTGGGAAGAAAAGCGAAATGTATTTTTAGAACTACTGCGATTTATTAGTTGTATAAGAAGTTATCTACTGAGTAATGCTGAGACAAATGTTTGAATTCTGTGGGTTCTACCTCATTTTAAACTCCAGCGGTGAAAGCCCTGTATTTAATGCCGGGATAGTTTGTTAATCTACAAAAGTACTTAGTACAGCAGTAAATCGCAAATTTTTTTTCTCAAAGAGACGAAATTAAAATTAGAAAAATGTGCCATATGACTGGCTACCTATATGTTATCCGTAACAGCCACCATATAGAACTCAAGTAATTAGCTGCATTTATTTCAGCTGAATAATGTAAAAAGAGGGTTTCAGATTTAATTTTTGGTGGTCTTTATTCCTTCGTGCCCTTCGCGTTTGTTTTCTTTCATTTAAATTATACACGAAGTATGAAACAATGGAAGAGAACTGCTACCTTGTTTCTCTAACCTAACGTCCTATTTCCTGTCAGAACCATTGCAACAGAGTATAGATAATAGGCTGTGAACGCTGTTTCAAATATTAAAACCTTGAGCTGTGTGCATTTGGGTGACATGAACGCCTCAGTATATTTCATGAAAGATCGAAAGACAAAAGATATCCCGTGTCTTCGATATGTATCACTAAATCAAACCACGGTACACCAAAGTAATGTTACTTATCACGTCGCCTATGAAAACAAACAAACAAACAAACAAAAAAAATGGAACTGCTTACCCCTGTTTCCGAACTGTGAACTACAATAGTATTTAATTAGATACATCTCGATCCAATCGAAGTCAACGAAAGTTTCAAAAGATTATCAGTCAAAGGCTTGCTCACCTTCTGATGGCGTAATTTTGCAAACACTTCTTTTAATGTAAATACATGGTGCTGTTACTCTACCGAGCGAAAGGTCATGCTTTGTGAAGACCAACAGACTGTGAAGAAGGGTTTTAGCTACAACGATAGAATTAAGGAGTCTTATTTGCGCAATCCATGGGGCGCACTATTATTCTGAAGAGGTAGGCGGCCGTCTTCTTACGACCAAATGGTTTATTACCAAAGGTATTCGATAAAATGGCGGACGCTGAGCTTTTTGGCTCACTGGAGGTTAAACAACGCTATTTGTGTTCGCAAACAGATTGTTCTGTGATAGCCACATTAAGCCGATGAGATTAACATAGTTTTAACCTTCTCTATTATAGCTTGGCATTGGCCGTACGGCTGGTTTACGGCTGGCATTTCCCGTCATCCACCGGTCCTCAATCAATGATTTCCGGTTGTTCAGTTCACTGGAATAGCTTCACCGCTCCGCCAGCGGACTTAAAACAACCTCACTGTTTGCTTCAAAGGCATGGGGCCGCGCTTTCCAGCGAAGACAAATTTACTCAGAGAGAATGGAACATAGAGTATTTGCCCAAGTCTCCAGATGAAACAATAAAAACGAAAAGGGGCATCGAATTGTGGACATTTTATTGTTTTTACGTTGAGTCCGTTTTGCCATACAGCAACAAATTTGGAAAGGAAACATATCATTGCTATGACAAGCTTGCGTAGGAGGTTTGATTTGGCTTGCGGGAGACGCATGCGCACTCAGAAACAATGATGAAGACCAACATTCGGCGGGGAAAAGGTTGACGGAACCGCGGTGTGGATGTTTGCTTAATTTCCCCGACTAGTGCATGTATTTTGTTTACGTTTGAAAAACTCAAACTTTCTGGTTGTCACTCGTACGTTGCTCAATGTTTGTTTTTGTATGAAAACCCACATGAACTTGGATTATGATATCCTTCTTGCAACGAAACAGCCAACACTTTTTTCCGGGTTATAGATTATAAATATTACATTCAGCATACCACACACTGTAGATTAGCTGCACCAAAATGTTTCATCGCATGCAGAGACCTTGGTGACGTGAGAGATCGTACATCCGTCGTTAAGCAAAATCTTGTTCTTATGTAAAATATATGATTAATATTTCCTTCCCTTCATAATAAGAGTTTTATAACGTAGCCCCAGATGAAATATAAGTTCAGCAATAGCTAGCGTAGAGAACTACTGATGCCTGTGTTCTTTAATGCTCACTTTTTGATTCATTATGGAATTTAACATATTTATGTAATATGGACGATTGTAAAATGACATTTCTCTAAACGAGATGATTTGTTGTTGAGCAGAAAACGTTTCATTGATATTTAACACAGTCAACATGGAGACATATACCTGCAGAGATTAACCCCCGTTGTAGTATCGAACATTTTTTTTTCTGTGGAAAACAAATCAGAACCTTTAGAGGCTCAATTCTGTTGTACATTAAATGGCAAGCATTCAAGTGAATAAACAAATTAAGCGCTGGGTGAAAAGGAAGAGGATTAATAAGTGAAGCGGAGTTAATCCGTTATGGAGTGGTGAAAAGTCTTCGTCAACAGTAACTCATCCTTTGTATTCATGCACAGGTACATGCGCAATCCAGTAGAGCTTCTGGCCATAAAGAAGATACGGATGTCGGCCCTTGTCGCCAAATAAAACCTGCACGAGGTCGAGGTCTGTTTGGTCTGTTTAGTCATAAGCAAACAAGATCTTAATCAACCGTTGCGCAGCCAAGCAGGCGGTATATACCTGATCGTCCGCAGCCTTCTGTCATCAGTGGAATATCTTTTAATGGCAGCTCTGTCACAGTCGCGCGGGAACATGGAACGGCATACAACCGAGGGTTTATTAAAACAATCAGCCCCCCGCCAAATGTCTGTGGGACGCAGACAGTGACGCCAAATTAGCAAACAAAATTTTTGCCCTCACGAACACAGACGAAGGTTTTATAATACAGAGAATCCGCGCGCAGCTGTGTGCAGGCTTACATACCCCATAGACAAGACAGACGTGCTACATGTATATCTCGTCATCACTTTACAAAAGCGCTGATCATTACTTGATCAATATGCCCTGAAATACTTAGATAATGATGTATTTATTTGCTTGTCTGGCATTTCACATCGAGCAAGAGAATATTTCACTTCTTTGACTGCGATTGGGTTCGTGGATGGGGGAAAATGGGAGATTGCATGGGCTAAATAAAGAATTGAAAACTGATCAATTGAAATAAGATCTAGTCATTTTCAGCTGTAATGCTGTAGTGCTTGTGAACTACCGAAGTGTTCTTTGATCACATACGCACGCAATGGACATGTGGTACGTACTACAGGAGAGAAGAAACGATTATGTCCAGCTCCTGTTTGATTACACAACTTTCAATAACCTTGGTAAATGTAGAAATGAGCCTTACATGCTCGCATGCGCCAGGATTCCTCCATTTGCTTGAAATTGTTTTTTCCCGGATGTGATGAGTTTGAAAGGGTTTCCATCCAGGATGTCTCCTTACAGGGTTTGAAAGTGTTGACGTCAAGTTGGAACGTGTCTGTAGGTGGTTTCTTCCTGAATAGGAAGTGAGTCAGAAGGTTACCACGGGGATGGGAAATGTTTGAAGGGGCTCCTATTAGATAGAACGTGTCTGTAGGTGGTTTCTTCCTGAATAGGAGGTGAGTCAGACGTTTACTACCAGAATGGGAGATGTTTGAAGGGGAAGATGATGTTTGTTTCCGAAATTTTAAGAGCAGCAGTTTGGAACAGACGACATTACCTTGTCTCCAAAGGATTATAATCGTTAGATAGAATCATTTTCTCTGTTGTAATACGAGAATATACAGCGCTTTTTCTGGATTGTATAATAAACAAAGATGCACATGTGTACTGTAGTGAGTATATATTTATGTACTCGCTCTGAGTTTTGAAACTTTTACGAAGATTTTTAAGCTCTTGTTGGCAAATATAAACAGAGCTTTCAGGATCTTTAGCGATCGGTGTCACAGGTCTGTTTAGTTCTGCTTAACCCGGGTTTGGGAGAGTATAAACATTAATATTGATTACATCGACAATGGGGACCTCCGAGGCTCAGTCGGTTAGCGCGCTATCGCAGCACAATGAAACCTTCCACCAATGCGGTCGCTCTGAGTTCAAGTCCAGCTCATGCTGTCTTCCCCTCCTGTCGTACGTGGGAAGGTCTGCCAGCAACCTGCGGATGGACGTGGGTTTCCCCCGGGCTCTGCCCAGTTTCCTGCCACCATAATGCTGGCTGCCGAGGTATAAGTGAAATATTCTTGAGTACGGCGTAAAACACCAATCAAATAAATAAATAAGTAAATACAACGACACGATGCTTTTGTTGACAAATCTGAGCTATCTGTGTTTTCATTTGACTATGAAAATTAATCACGGGCTCACACCGGATTTCATACCTAGAACATCAACTGCATAAACTAGTGTGCCAAGGATATTAAAAACACTCATTCACTCTAAGGTTCTTAAATTTTCAAGGAGAACACCTCTCTTGTCGGTAAATGAGGACGGACTGTTCAGAATCCCTGGGGCCGTATCGTGTTGAGTATGATCGCCAAGTTCCACACATGAAAAGTTGGAATCAAAGCACAACGGAGATACCTATTTGATTATCGACACCATATGCACTACAATGGTACACAACTTGGAGGCTGATTATATTCATCCGCGTGTATTCATTGAAAAGTGTTGAAAGCTTTTATAAATTATCTTAGTTCTTTGGTGGTTTGTCATTTGTGGTTTTTGGGGAACTGGTCCAGCGACTATTGACCCCGAACTCCCAGTTTGGTTGACGGCTGGTATACGAATGTCGGTTTCGAGGTCTATGTTCCCTCCATCATTGGAAGCTGATAACAGTTTCTCTCTTACACGTTACCAGCATTATTTATTATGTATAAATGATATATTTATTATTTATACTTATATATTTAATTTATTATAATTATTATTTATATGTAATTATATTATATATAAATGTAATTCTGGTGATTTTCGTTGCTTTGGTAATGGATCTGTGATCTTGAGATCGACTTGGAAAACTCTTTCACAGCGTATATACGAGTAGTGTACAAAGACTGGATTTAATGCTTGGATTCAACGTTTTCTGTTATTTATAGACTTGTCGACGCGTTCAAAATTTGATTATACACGATGCTCTTGCAGATTGTGTAGTCAAACCCATGGGTTACAATTAATGTTTTGATTTCCACCAAAAAAACAGCGCCATTTTAGTTCAAACTATACATCAAAGTGTCTCTTGTCTAAACACAACTGATACTGAAAGCAATATAGTGCTGTAATACCACTCAAGAACGCAATTGATGGTTCCGCTTCCTTTATTTGATAAGACATTCTATTCCACATCTCCGGGATTTACAATCTAATTCAACTGGTCGATCAGATGAAAAAGCACGTCTTTCTTCCCGGTCAATAAAACGCAGAAGGTAACTTTCAATTTAGACTCTTTTTTTCGCAAGACAAGTGTAATGTCGGATCTCGCTTAAAGAGCTTGTATGTAGCCAAAGCTAAACGAAACGTCGAATCAAAAAGAAATAAAGTCTTGCCGGCTTGAATAAAAAACGCGGTTGAAATACACTTAAACTCTAATGCATACTTCGGTGTCGGTAATTGTCTACGTATAGAGGCGGGGCTGCAGAGGCTTAATTGTTTAGAACGTTCCGCGGGGTCTTGTTCTAAAGTTGGAGATGCGGTGGAAAGGGATAAGTAAAATTGGGCTGAGCTGAGTGAATATCTAGAACAGGCTCTCGTGACATCTTTCCTTTTCTTTTTCTTCTCGTTCATCTTAAGGCTTTATATTTTCTTTTGCAGGGTTTATTTATCAAACGTCATAGCCGAGACAAATCCGAGCTTAATTGTGTCGACCCCGAGATTGTATCGCTCAAGGATCTATAGGCAAAGAAACTCGCCAATGGACTTTTTTTCAATGGTTTCAAAGAGAAAGCCTGGGATAGAAGTCAATTGATTTAGACAATTGTCTTCAGATAACATAAATCAAAAAGACACCGCATTTAGCTGGCTGACAGGAGAAATATAGCCAACCGACAACAGCAACTCCAGCTCGAAAACTTATCGAAATCAAAAGCTTTGAGTCTTTTCCATTACGTCTTTGAACGTGATTGCCAGTGAAAGATGCTGGTCTGTTTTCGCTCTCAGTCTTCGCTCTTAATAAAGTTCAGTGCCGTGAACTCTGTCACCTCTGACCCGGCGAAGGTGACCTCCGGTGTTGCTTTCTTCAGTTAGGTGCATGGTATGGGCTTCCAAAACACAACAGTTAGCATGAGCCTAATTCACAGCCCTAGGTTCCGTTTTCCTGTACAGAACCCGGTTTGTCTTGCTGCATTCCAGACAGACGTGATTATAAGTTAATATCCTCTCGCAAACGTTAAAGTGCTAAAAAGCAGTTCGATTTCGCATTCTTGGTGAAATCGTGTAACCACAGGACTGTATCATACGGGTTTAAATGGAAAAGAAAATAATTTTCTTTACCTTTCAGCTGCAATAAAATTCATTCTAGATCATGTTTTCTGTGTATTTATTCTACGTCACGTTCTACGTCATTGACATTCTACATGTCAATGAAATTACGGAATCCTCGCCCCATCTGACAAGAGATATCCACCCTGCCTTATAAACACAAGTGAGTGTGTGTGTCGGGGTGGGTGGGTGGGTGGCTGGGGATTAGTTTAATGGAATTGCCAGTATAGTTTCACACTCTGTCCTAACTTACACACACACACACACACAAATAAAAAATAAATTTGGACAGCAGCAACAAAAGCGTTTAGAATTCCTCTTAAATTTGTTTTGACTTCGAATCCTAAGCCCGCTGCCAAGTATGCAGTCTAGTTTTATTATTTGGGAATGAGATGGATTTCCAAGTATATTGCGAAAAATGGATATTATAATAATGGAGTTAAAGATCGTTATTTCGAGCTGTTAATGCGAGGATGTCGTCTGTTGTGAAGTGAAGCCAAGTGTGTCAATGTCTGTTTTGGTGCCCAACAGGTGGCGTTGATTTTAGACAAGAGGTGAAAACTGGGCGTTTATCTGATTGGCTATAAATACAGACACCTTCTCACCGTTTTAGGGAGGCTGTCAACTAGAGAACGTGATTCAGAGTGATTTCCTACGCAGCCTTGACGTTTAATCCCTCAATCCTTCATTCATTTTACACAAATGCCACACGTTACTGGTTTCAAAGATATAACATATTATTATATGATTACTCATGCCTAAAGTTTAAATTCAATGACTTAATGGACCAATTCAAATTCTTAAATTGTGAGCAGCAAGAGTCATGAAGATATGTATATATATACATAAGTACCACGCATATTAATAAGCGGCATTCGTCTTTCGAGGAAATCTCGCGAAAGACACGGGGTTTTGCAAGGAAGGTTCTGTAATCAAATGCTTGAAGGCCTGCCTGTCATTTAACTCTGGATTTCATGGTTTGACTCTTGTGTTCTAGTCAATTATGAACAGATGTAAGAAGCTAAGTAATCAGTTTGCCTTCCTCGTGTGTCTACAAAATACATTAATTTCAAATTTGAAGAGCACGATCCTGTATTTAATTGGCCAGATCCAGAATTCAGGACCCAATGAAAGTGGCCATCTAATTTTTTTCCATCATAGTAGACTATTTTGCAGCTATATTTTAAAATGGTTTTTTGTCTGTATGTTAAGAGGCATAGAATTCCAACGCCATATGCAAAATTCGTATATCAACCGGTTTAGAGTGTATATCCAGAAGATGTAGATTTCAACGTCTTATTACCATAAGTTGCCTTCTGGAGAGGCATTGTAATACAGTATCACATTTAGTGTCAGTTCACAAACATTAGTTGCAACCCGAGGTAATTTGATTACATCAGCTATATATCACACCATGTATAACAGCATTTTGGTTATGTTGACAAGTTTAAACATCAAATTAAGCTTCGAATATAAGCCTGAGGTCCGACAATGGTATACTATTTTAGACCATTCGCTCCAAATCGATAATCGGAACATCCATTTCCAAAACAATCTATCACACCAGTTCCCAAGCAATATGCAAAATTTATAAACGTATAAATAGTAAAGTAAAGCTGGTAAACTGTAACAGATAAGTAGTCGGCAGTTTTCAGGGAAGGCAGTCGATTTTCAAGATATCCAATTAGTCGTTCAACCTCGTATAGTGCGTGAATAATTTCCAGGTCAAGTACAGGCTCTTGAAGCTGTCGTCATCAACAAAGTGTGAGAAATCTTACTGTTTTTGCCACCGAAACAGCACAAGCCCAGAGTCAAGTCGATTGACTCCCAAAGTGGTAAAATCTCCTCACGTTTCCCGAGTCACCATCTGGACACACATGATTGGACGAAACAGGCAGAGAAAGTCCAAGACCGGTTTCCAACAAGCTTTACATTGCTTGGGGGCCCGGTTGAATAAAATAGGCATCAGTCTCTGACTCGGAACTGAATACAATGGAATTTGGATCAGAGATACTTTCAAACTAGGTTTCGATTACTGGATTACTTTTGTAATTCTTCCTTTGCTGACTCCAAGAGGATTGGTATTGGCCCACCAGAAGAATGTTTAGTGAAGAGTTGTGTTCGCTTTTTGTCCCAAAGCCGATGGGCGAGGAAGGAGCTTATAAACACATCCTTTGGACGGCAAACGACAGGATTTTATACAGTAGATGCAGATCCTTTTGAAGGGTGAAAATAAAATCACACTGTAATAAAGTTTTAGTGTCGGCAGTGTAAGTAAGTATAAGTAATCAAGATCAATAATAAGATGAAGCAGCATTCATGGGCTTCGCGCTCTGCATGCGCGTTGACAGACAGTCTACGTCCGTATATCTCCAAAAGCTGCGTTTTAACCACACTGTACTCTCTGTGATTTGAAGGACAAATAAGACTAAGAGAGCATGGAGAGTAAATCCCGAGCAGCGACGACAGGTTGGTAATTGACAAATGGTGACACACAGCCGTGGAAATCTTGTTGTCAGTTTACCTCATTTACAGGGTTTTATTCTAACGGTTCATGTAAATGTTAAAAAAAAGTACTAACTCACATATCCCCTGGCACACCCTAGAATTGAAATGATGCAGTTAAGATTGACTTGAAGCGGTATTTCGAGGATGTAGTCGTAGCTGAATGGATGTCAGTTAGCTTATTGTCCATTCAATTATTCAGCTGCTGATGACGATTTGATCTGACGTTTCTGTGGATGGTGTAGGCTGAGAGATGAACAATCGTTTCGGCTGTTCACGGGGAAAATCAACAAAAAACGTCATCATGTTTTCAAATACACCACTAAAATTGTGTCTTTACCCATTATTGTAAAAACATTCCTGAAAATATGATTTCTACTGTCGGGATTTATTAGGTTTAATAAGGAACGTAAGCTTCTTTAAACGAGACTAAATGTTACATTAGTTCTTATATTACAGGGATCAAATGATTAATATTCACGGTGTTACATTGCATTCGCACTGAATATTAATTTGCCGAAAAACTGCTTTCCGATATGTAATATGCCAGCGCCGATATCAGATAGCAGTTTGCTCATATCTTATATCTTAACTACTATACATAATATGAAAACAACGTGCTAACCCACAATTCGGTTTTCTGCTGGTGGCAAATTATTTAAAGCTGGATTCGAGCTCATGACCGAAGACTAGTACCTCTCCTTCAAGGCAAATGACGGCAAAGAAAGCCTACCGTTGCCAAGGACTCGTAGCTATGGCTTTACCGCGAACTGACGGGGTGGAAAATCAAATACACAACGACAGGGGTCTGCCTGAAAATCAATTACTGGAGAAAATGGTCGGGCTGGCCGGAGATACCGCGTAAACTGTTCCTTTGAGATCTATTTGTCGGAGTATTAAGGCACGCCCTCGTGGTTTTCATTATCCAATTTGTTCCGCTGTATTATTATGGCGGACAACTGAGGCAGAGATCTGGCGCCTTGTGTTGGAGACAAGCACCGAACATCGGTTTTTACCACGCGCAGTATTTAGACGCCGATTGCTGCCGAACAATTAATTATTTAACTATAGATTCTCTTGGCTCCGTATGCCACAATGTTTCCCCCCTACCATCATCAGGTGTTTAATGTGGCGTACAGACTCGCCATAAGGCGCAATCACGGGGCGACTGACTCAGCCAATATGCTATCAATAACTGTGAAAGCAATTTAGTCCAATCATTCTCCATATAAGGACAGACTGATCGATGTGCAAAGACAATATTGATTTCATAACAATCTGAGCAAACGGCTTGTTTTAAACTGTGTATCTATAACTAATCGATCTTTGTATACTATTGCAAGCTTGTGCGTGTTGAATGACTGTTTGATTATAGGATTGGTAATTGAAGCAGTTGGTTTGTTAAACGACTGGTTGATTGGTTTGTTGAACGGCTGATTGATTAGTTTGTTGAACGACTGGTTGGTCGGTTTGTTGAACGACTGGTTGGTTGGTTTGTTGAACGACTGTTTGATTGATTTGTTGAACGTCTGGCTGGTTGGTTTGTTGAACTACTGTTTTATTGGCTGTTGCAAGACTTGTTGGTTGGTTTGTTGAACAACTGGTTGGTTTCCTATTACTTCTAACAGTCTCTGAATCTTATCACGACAGTGTTGTCTCATACAGAATGCGGGTCCCAGTTTTAATATGCTTTGTACTGCCTCCCAGTTCCTTCTATCCTCGGTGTTTCTCTGTACTTGAACAGTTCATTTGTATGCCTGTGTTTGGTTTCAAAACCAAGTGAAGCATTCAAATGACTGTTCAAGTCGTCAGCCTGTGAAACAATATCCGAAGTCAAATTCCCAAAGGCCAGTTTCATTAATAAAATAAGCATTACAACCTCTTTTAATATATATAATTTTAACAGAATATAGTTACCTGAAAGTAGAAGTAGTGATCAGTTTCCGGTGATGTCTGATAAACATCACCTGTGCAGTAAGAAAAGGTTCAAATCCAGTACATAGTCTACAATGCTAACATTGAAATTTACATATTTATGATATGCACAATATCCTGCTATAAAGCAAGAAATGGTGTAAAATATCAAAGCAACCATTCCTCTGAGTTGTAGTTTTTGTGTTCCTTGTGATTTTCACCTTTCTACTAATGTCCGTACATTCTGTATGCTAAGCACTTATGTAATGATTGCCTTTTCTTACTTAAACCGGTGTTTTCTTGCTCTACATCTACACCTCATCTGTACCACGATTTTTTTGCATGCGGTTTGTTTGACGAGTTTTACAGTCTTATTAGCAATCACAGAAACACTGGGTTCAGTGCTGTTAGTAAATCATCGCCTTCTTCTATTAAGCCAAAATATCCGAAACTGAACGTAGACAAAAAATATTTTTGTGGAAAAAAATGAATTAATTATCCTCGCCAATTCACAGCACCTTCTAAGTCTTCCTGTCCATGACGGAAGCCAGAGATATGACAAAATCGGGAGTCGTTTTGTCGCGGCATTACAGACAGCGAACGCACAGACGCAAGGGTGTTTAATGACTATATCCCAAAGGTTATCTGTGAACGTTATGCCGACGCGTCGCCAGTAAGGGCGCGTCTCGGGACGGAAGCACGGACCATGATGTTTCCCCTGGGCCCAGAATTATTGCTACGATCCCAAAGTCTACAAAAAGGAAGAAGCTGGCATCATGTTGGAAGAGTTCTTATGTTGATAGAAAGCCGAAGCGCCACCGTGTGGCTCGGCGGGGCCATGCAGACGGGTCCCGCGATAGGCAAAAAGCCCGGACTTGATGGCTGTAAGACGTCAGGCGACGCGCCGCTACTCGCTCGCCTTCCACAAAAGAAGACACGGCAATTAATAAGCCGCCAGCGCTTTTCCGAGTCTTCGGCGCAACGGGCAAAGGTCCGATGTAATGATGGACCCCATATGCCTTTTGAAAGGCTTTTCCCGGGAGAACGAGGGTTTTCGCTATGCGCACAGAATGTGGTGGAATTCGCGTACTGTGTTTGGTGTTTGGGAGGTGAACAAGAAAAGCTATGACCGCTGATAGAGAAACGCGCCGTTATGAACGAGTTGAGGAAAGACGTCTTTAGCACTGTAAGATATTTAACAGTGTTATTGACTGATGTTCCGACCACTCACTACACAATGGCCTTCTGAGGTACCGGTCTTCTGGAACAATATAATATGGTGTGTTCGTCTAATGTTCAAAACTGTATACAGTTTCATTCAAATCGAACAAAAAAAAAAAAAAGAAAAAAGGACAAGAAAAAAAAACGGAAAGAACTCGGGAGATAGGGTTCACTTTCAACAAAGCTTGTGCAGTTCAAAGTTTCTAAAGATCAAGCTACTTGTTGGGGCTGCATTTTGCCGCATTTTTAGAAGATTAGTGAATACACGTCAGTGACCTCAGCAATGGGGTCGTGTGTTCAAATCCCACCTCGCTGCTTCAACTGCGACTTGAAGTAAGAAGGTTTGTCAGATACCTGGTGAAGGGCCGTTTTTTTTTACCCCGAATAAACCTGATCCCGCCACATACATGAAAGCCTTTTGAGCGTGGCGTTAAACACAAATAAAACACATAAATGAATATGTATTCCTAGGAAAGCAAATGTGATAGACGTCTTTCTCATTTCACTCCCCATACACCAATACTTCCAACAATCTTCAGAAAGACGGAGGATATATCTTAGAAGTTTCAACAGAAATTGTATTCCCTTTTTATAATGCAATGCACTTTATTTGAGCCAAGTTGGCCAAACTCTACCTAGGGCATACTAATTAATATCCCATCAGCTGGGGTAAATCGGCAGAAGTTCGTGACATAAAATGAAGACAACCGTAATCCCGAACGGGTTCAGGTATGGAATAATCCATTCGGCGGACTCAACTTTATAATCATTCATTCCACTGGCATGTACAGCTGAGAATGCGTTCCAAACTGCTGAACACAGTTTCTTATGCAAGAGTCACAGCCATTCCATAAATAAACAACGTAAACAAAACGCTTTATGACTTGTTACTCATTATATTTTTCGTGATGGAAGTTTGTCGACTTTCTTAGTACTCTTTTCTTCCCATTTTTCCATCATCAGTAAAACCTATTGACTAACTATTGACGAGTCCGTTAAATTTTTTCTTACACTGCCTCATAGCTCTGTGGTGGTTTATGTTAAATATTCATGGGGTTTGGAAATTGGTTTTACAATTACTGACCTGTGACGTCCATTAGGGTTGACGACTGGTAGACGAATGTCCGTTTCAAGGGCTAGGTTTTTCAGAACTGCTTTCCGGATTCTGAACAGCTCCAACACTGCTCTCGCCACAGCCGAGATTGCACACAGAGATTGTAGACCATCTAGAACTCCCTCCTTCAACTGCATACGGCCTTTAGTCAGGAAAACTATCAACAAAAGGAGGTGATTTACTCTGCATACTTCAGTTTTTACTGTGTTAACCACGAATGAAATAAATCCCGTTAGATTTACATTTTTCCGTATCTCATTGAAGTTATATACCATATCAAGAATATGTACGACAGCCGCCTGCATTATGGAGGGAGGAAACCGGGTAAAGCTTGGGAGGAAATCCACGTCCATCGGCAAGTTGCTGGCAGACCTTCCTTCCAGGTACGACCGGAGGGGACGCCAGTATGAGCGGAACTCGCAGCGACCACATGTGCGAGACTTCTGCATGAGACATTGTGCTGCGCTAACATACTGACCTATTGGCTAAGGAAGTCCCTAATCAGGTCCAGGTTATAAAAACTCCGGTTCTCTCCTATCATCAGGCCTATGACCAAAACAGTCATGTATTCCGATCAAGCTGTAGCTCATTCTTAATTCTGCAGTGTGGAGTCGTTTGTCAGGTACCAGCCGAAGCTCGGTGGTTTATTCCGAGAACTCCGCCTATAAACCTGACCACCATATATGGCTGAAAAATTCTTGAGTAGAGCATTAAGCGTCGATTAATCAGTTAATCACTCAGTCTAGCAAACCACTTAGGACATACAAGTTTAAATCTTCATTTTGTTCCCTCGCCACGATATGGCTCAGATACTGTCGATGTGGTCTGAAGCCATAATCATTCATTCATTCATTTATTTTGTTCCCCGTCAGTGTGTAGTCATTGAATAATCGTTACATTACCAAACCACCCAGTAATGTGTTCAATGAAACGATAGAACGATAAAAATTCAAGAATTTTACATGTAGTATAGAATCTCCATGGAATCTGTAGAAAGGTATGCAGCAAATGTATCCGTGCGTCAACGAAACCGCTACGGGAAAGCTAACTAGCCATGAATTAAAAATACTTTTCAAATTTGACACGCAAATTAATAATAGCATAATAACAATCAAGCCGGTTTTGGAGCAACGGATATAAGCGCTTAGGTTTCCAAAACAATTAAAAAACCACAGCTTTTATTTCCCGTGTTTATAATCAACGTGCGATGTAACACCAAAGAGAGATGTTTGCCGAGATAAAAGAGTTTGATCATGAATTTTTTTAAGCCAAAATTTTTGTACGATGTCGTTTTACATTTTATATTCCGGCGTGTTTTATCTCTTTTTTCCCCCGCTTTTCATCGCGCGTCTTGAAGACGACATTTTCTATTATCAAGTCTAAGCAGGTGAAAAAGAAAACGTGTATTTAAAAGTAATCATGTTATAATGGCCTGTAAAAGTTTGGCTTGTTGGCGATGTTAGCTGAGAACGCTGGGCGCCATAGGAGGGTAATCCGGAGACCCATGGTCGTCAAACCGGGTCTGAGGCCGCCATTCCTGGCCACGGCGTTTCCCCGCTGAGACTCGGTAATGCAGCAATCCAGAACAAGCGGTTCAAAGGTACAGTCCATTTACCGTCTTTATGTAAATACCAAGGGACTCTAAGTCATAACACGGACTCAGCATGGCGACAGGCAAAACACTGTTTGAAGATATGAAGCCTTTATTTGACAGGGTTGATGGGGGCTGTAGCCGAACTGGAGAGGTTTGGAGTGTCAGGTCAGACTTTTCCCGGAGAGTGTTGAAATGATGGCAATATCCTGCAAAAGCCTCTCATTCGGCTCATTGGTAATATGCCATTCTAAAACTGTAGCCAATGTTAATAACGCAGATAATCGAATAGAACCGAGGGATATGAGTGCAGAGCGCCATAAGGAAGCGAAAGGACGCCGTGGATGGGCCAAAAGAAGCGACCAGTATTCGGGTCTCCAAACAGCACTTGGCCTTGTCTCCGCGCTACCTCCAAAGCCGGCGAAGAGGCGCGTGTCCTAAGACTCTAGCCAGACTGCTTTCTTCTCTCCAACCGCTTGCGAGGATATAAAACTTTACGGGGGTAAATTATAAAAGGAAAAGGTTAAAGGCGATGGAGCCACATCAATGTAAATCAGAGACCTTGGACTACCACAATATTCTTGTTAGGGACTGGCCCGGAATAATTATCTATTGGTTGGAGGCATCTGTCCCAATCTATCTCCTTAAGCCGGGATAGACATAAACGTGAATGTCTCGGCTGGACTGGGAATCCGCGTCGCGTAATCTGCCAGGCGATCAATTCGGTCCAACCCTGTTCTGTACATCCCGCATTGTTATATGATCATCGGTGGGGCTAGCGGTGCCACGAAGGCAAAGGTCTGGCCCAGGCATGTCAAGAAACCCAGCAGCTCTACTCATTATTTGCCACCGACTCGGCCACGCGGGAGCCGAAGGGGAATCGAAGCGAGGGACAATAATTGTTTAGGTAGATCACTCCGCTGGCACCATTATGGTCCATAACCTTCATAAATACAGACTGCTGTTGATTGCCAGGCGCGGACCTCGCTGAAAACACCCGCCGCCCAGATAGCGGGTTTTCAGCGACCCGGCTCACGCTAAATTGGCGTAATGATGTCGGCTTGCGTCGTCAATGCCCAAACAGGCGGGGAATATGGATTCATAATCACCGCGAATCGGGCGAGATTGATATAGGCAGACACGAGTATTGTTTGTGTTCAGGAGTTTGCAGCGAAAACATCCGTTCTCACAGGCCGCCTATACTCCTCCTCCAGCAGATTTTGAACAACTGTTTGAATATATCTTTACTCTGATACATAAACATCCGCGCCCACAAATACTGAGGGTTTGCACAATGTCACGGGGAGGAAATTACACACAGACATATTATCAAAGTAAATTTTTAAGCAGGTTTTATACACACTGACAACCTCCACGCCCAATGCTGAAAAAGCATTTTAGTCTGTTCCATGAGTTACATTTTTCCGCGCAATGGCGACTTGGATCTCAAGCTTGCTTGGTCGTTCTTCTCTTGCAATAAACGAGCCTTTGACCCACAAGTTATGAATATAAGTAATCGTTCTTCAAGAATTATTTTCATCTTGACTTTGCAACCAGATTGGTGCTTGGAGCTTAAGCTCTTTGTTTATATCAAGAATATCATTTGAGATAACGGATAATAATTAAAAACGTAAGTGTTCTTAAATGACCTGTTTTGCCATATCTAAAGCTAACAGATTTTTGCACTGTTTTATGACATTCCATTATTTAACAGAAAACAAAATCGCTACATATGATGCTCTTTCAAAAATATGTTATAAACTGTATGTTTTTAACTTAATACTTTAAATCTAATCTCGACCATACGTGCGAAGGTCTGGCAGCAACCTGCGGAGGGTCGTGGGTTTCACCCGGGCTCTGCCCGGTTTTCTCCCACCATAATGCGTAAAACACCAATCAAATAAATAAATAAATAAACCTAATCTGTTAGAGTAATGCTATAAATCGTCTGCCTTAACGTGTAATGCTATAAACCCTATGTATTGTTTTTTACTTCACGGTATAAATGGAAGGTATTTAGAGCATCAAGGAAACTTGTGGCCGCATGTAAATTACAGACCTGTGCCAGACGCCGCCACGCGGACTCGTCAGATGCTCGTCTTGGCACTCAGACCGGTGGAGACACCATCGATCTCGCGCTATTGCACCGCATTACTCACTCAATTAGGAACTAAATGCCGTGATTTCTATCGATAATTGAATTAGGCGTTGTGTACCTTTTTTTTGACCGATACATCTCGGAATATTTCTGTAAAAAACTGTACACTCCTTTTTTGCAACAGCACCGATAACCCGATAGAGAAAATTAATTTTCCAAGGTGCGATTGTTTTTATTCCTGTTGTCATTTTTGTGGAAGTGCTATATATATGTATACTCTTCAGTCGATTTATTACGACTGTCTAATAACTGTGGTTCAGAGACATATATCGAATGCGGAGTAGATCCTGGCAAATATCTTGCGAAAGAAAAGAAACGAAGTCAGTTAGTTACGATGCTACGTTAGGGTGTAAATCAGCTTATGTTTGTAGAGAACCATTGTCATCCAAATTCTTGAAAATATTTTTTAAGCCCTGCACTTTTGGAGGAGATTTCGAGAAGAAAGCAAGAAAAACCAAATACCAGGAAGTTAGGGAAAAGTGCATCAAAACAGTGTTTGGAATTAATTCCATGTGGCTTTAAATATTCAAGTATGAGATCCTATTTTTAAGCTATAAAATTGCACAGTTGCAGAAATTCGCCACAGTGAGAGCTTTGTACATGGCAAGCCACACAAATTCAGTGTCTATTTATGTAGTATTTATCCTTCCGGAATGTGACTGTGCATGGATGCATTCTGGACGGTGTATACTCACTCGGAAAAGCAATACATACATAGATGACACCTGGTAATGATGTCCACATTCTGACGTCGACTTGTGACCCCGAGTTACAGCTCAGTAGGATTATGTTGCCGATTTTATGATCAGTGAGAGTCGGACTTTCTCATGGTGCAAGCAACTTTGCGAATTGAACCAATAACTCCATGCAACTTTACAACCAAACTTGAACATTTAATTTTGGATTGACAACTGTAAAAAAATTGACAACTGACATTTGACATTGTTTCAACATAGATTCAATTTGTCTTTAAAAGATCACATATTGTCAAGAGCGTTGAAGACCGAAGCATAATTCTAAACCGTTTAATCCATGTTAGTACGTCATATGGGCTGCATGATTGTGTTTTCAAATCAAATACATCAAATCTGTTAATAGCTTACCTACACGTACATGTACAGCTAATCACCAATCTCATTGTGTGTTATATCCACATTTTCAATTTATTCAGTGACACTTCCCATTAACCAATTAAAGCGCTGCATTCTGTCCTCCCTTTGCAAGACGAAATATCGTTGTTTATGACTGGTTACCGAAAAATATCATTTTACACAGGTTCTCTGAAAAGACCTCGTACACGAATGCTTGGATACGTGTATATGCAATGTGGCTGAAGGTAGAGTGTTATACAAGTTTCGCAAAATTACGGGTGAAAGGCCTGGCAACAAACCGCCGGGTGTTCGTAATATAAAATAACGGTCGTAATGGCCGTAATATCATCTTGTGAAATAATATGTGAACCACACACAGATCACATGTGTCTCCTATCATTGGCGTTTTTGGCACAAAAGCGGCTGTAGTGGTAAAACCCTCGTGGAAATGCTTGTCATACTGTGGTGAAAACATGGGGTTTTCTAACTCTGTAAGTTGAAGCCTTACATATAGATGCGCTTTAAATGGATAAAGGAGTGAAACACACATTTCGAACTGGACACTAAAGTGTAACCACACTGAGCTTTACAGATGAAACAAATATATTTTATCAGTCCGTTGTTTTGGTATTTCTTTTGCCTGCGGAAAGCCACGGCTGAAACAGCACGACTTGGATTCGAACCCATGTCCTCAATGGTGGATAAACCTCAGTACTACGTGGCCTTGTAATTTTCTGAAAGAAACTTCTCAACAACAAGTATGAGGAGTAATGGCTGCACCACTTCCCAAGATGCCACCATTTTCTGTACTTATTGTGCTATCCACTGGGAAAAGCTCGTTGTTTACGGGCGATAAAAGCCCCATCCATTGGATCTACAGACTGACTGGCGCATGAGCAACTTCCCACCGGCTTCCGGTAATTAAATCAGCGGGATGATTCATGAATTTTTGATGATGGCTTAATGTTTTCGAGGACGGGTTGGAACGGAAGGAAGCGGCCATGTTCTTTAATTAAGGGGAAAACAAAGTATCCATTTGGAAGCGACCGAAGGAACAAGTGAATAAGGAACTACAGGGTTATTCCCGTGCAGACGGAATGATTTGTATCGGTGTGTGCTTGGCACAAAGAGTCGGATTCTCTAATATAGCGGAAACGCTGTATTCAAGAAGCCAAACCTGATTACATCGAATAATATCAAAACTATATCGTTGTCTGAAATCGCAGCTCACTTTGGACCGTTAACGACGGGATTGCCAATAGCCTTGTACCATAAAGCTAAGCGAACAGCTACAACGGGATTCTGTTCCAAAATTAGTGGTTCAGAGAATGTTAAAACACGTCTTGACAAGGCCTTTTTTGTTTAACACAACAATTTTGCACCATAATTCAGAAATTTCTCAGCAGTACTACCTCTGTGAGGTCAAGTTCACTTCATGCTGGCTTCCTCTCTAGTCATAGCTGGAAGGCATGCCAACAACCTGCGGATGCTCGTGGGTCTACCCCCGGCCCTGCCCGGTTTTCTCCCACCACAATGCTGACCGCCATCTTAGAACGACCAGGCAAATTAAATAAAAAGCGGATTTTAGAGACACAATGAGGAAAAGCAATTGTCATCAATATTTATAAATTAAAATCCAAAATACAGATTAACACACATCTAATGTCTTACGTAAACTTAATGTACGGATAAAGTACGTCGATTGTTTTGACTGTTTTGGACAAGTTGTTACGATCACTCATGTGGCCATTGACAGTGGAACCCCCGACCAAGAGGACTAGAATCTCCGGATGTGTTTCATGGAAAGTTTTGCTTTACCAAACCGATTAAGGTCGTTGTCGTCCCTCGTTCCATCGTTCTGTTGTTTCGCCTCATCCTGCCATCGCTTTGTCCCATCGTCACATGGCTTTGTACCATTGTCCCATTATTTTATGCCATAGTGTCATCGCTTCGTACCATGCTCACATCGCTTAGTGTCATGGCTTCATTCATTCATACTAAATAAAAATCACCATGCAGCTCTTTGATCACGTTAGAGATATTTAGAGGGCGATTGCACAAAGCGATGGTACAGTGGTACCAAGCGAGGGGACCTAATGGTCATGGCACAATCGCATCGTGCCATTGAACCGTGCCCTTATGTCATCGCCTCGCTCCATAATGGGATGGAGCTACGGTATGACGACGACCCTAAATATCATCGCCTTATAGTTAGTTATCTTCGATGATTTTGTTTACCAGGCATAGTATATACACATGTGTGTGTATGTGTGTGCGAGCGCGTGTGTGCGAGTGCGTGAGCGTGTGTGCGTGTGTGTGTGTGTGTGAGCAAATACACAGATATGTGCATCTTTACAGATATGCAACAATGCAGATGTGCATACAACTGTATACAGGTATGCAAATGTGCACATATGCTACTATGAAAATATGCAGCTATACAACAATGCAACTTAATAGTGTGAAACTTCAGAGATCCTCTATGGAGACATATCGATATTAACCACTGTGATGCTTGAAAGGTGAATGATTTGATCAATTACAAAGAGAAACAATCCGATGTTAGATCCTTTCAAGATATCTTCAGTGTCTTTACATTATATTTGTGAATAGGGTGGGGACTAAATGAAGGTCTTGCTTTATAATGTGTTGATTTATACGGCGTGGTGGCTGAGATTCTACTTCTAGGCCTGTAGCGCATAACGCCTTACATAATGGAGAGAGATTTTGAGAAGAGTTGTTCAACCACAAAGTCACACTTAACACCGTTTGCGCAGCGATTCTCCTTATCTTATTCCTGATCATCAGAGAACAACAGTGGGATGCTATAACGGTTGCCGACATGGCGGTGTGAAGTCGTAATGAATTAGGTGTGATCGCTTACAAGGAATGTGCATTATAATCTAACCGTAATTTAGCAATGAAGACACGCCGGCTGATGATTGTTTTGCCCCTGGTTAGATTTCGTTACCTCTACCATTCCCAGATTCTGACTTCAGGGTAACCATAAACCCTTAGGGTGTTGGCATCTGTTATTGGATTATAACGGACTTCTGATCGCATAGTTCCATAACAACCTTTAAGGATCTCTGATAAGGTTCGTGTAATGCCGAAAGATTATTATCTGAGGAAATCAGAATTAGCAGAATGCATGCATATATATTGTCTTTGCTTTAAATAGGCTTCTTGTGACTTTTAAGTGTTTCTTTTCTTGTTCACGAAATGCGACATTTTCCATTTTGTTAAGCTTGCAGGGCTGTACAACGTGAGATGTCAAGAGCTATATTGACAGATTCAAGGTCTAAATTACTTAAACTGAGACTGAGACTCAGACTATGAAATAAATATAACCCTGTCACTGTTTCCGAAGCCTCGGAGTATTTGGGGCAGAAGATGAAGTCGGACAACGCTACTAATCAGTAAATGGCATGTCTGCATTCATACTAGAACAACTAAAGATCGGTAGATATTTTGGTATGAAATAATGTCTGTGTTGCGAAGGTCGTTGAACTTGTTATAGATGGATATAAATCACGGTGTGTTCAGTCGCACCACACAACGACAACAAAGCTGTGATAAAACAGAATCTGGTGGCAGACTACACGCTCTGAGGGATATACTTTGGGATATTCATGACGTAAAAGATTTAGTTAAACGTGTCAGGAAGCGCACATATAGGTAAGTGTTCCCTTAACTACCATGCAACGATTGTTCTAGAGATAGTGTTGATACACACAGATGTTCCACACTCAAGTGTTGCACCCAGGCGACTGTATACCCTGGTGTCGGGGCACTCAGATGATTGTATACTCAAAAGTTGGTGCACTAGGATGATTGTATACTCTGGTGTTAGTGCACTTGGATGATTGTATATAGTCTGATGTCGGTGCACTCAGAAGATTGTATACCCTGGTGAGAGTGTACTCAGATGATTGCATACTCTGGTGTCGGCGTCCTCAGATGATTGTATGCCCAAGTGTCGATACATTCAGATGATTGTATACTCAAGTGTTGGTGCACTCGGATGGTTGTGTAATCTGGTGATAGTGCACTCAGATGATTGCATACTCTGATGTCGGTTTACACAGAAGATTGTATACTGTGGTGTAGGTGCACTAAGGTGCCTGTATACTCAAGTGTCGATATACTCAGATAATTGTATACTTAAATGTTGATGCGCTCAGATGATTGCATACAAAGTGTCGGGGCACTCAGATGATTGTATACTCAAGTGTTGGTGCACTCAAATGATTGTATCCTCCGGTTTGGGCGCACTCAGGTGATTGCATTCTCATGTATCGGTATTCTCAAGTAATTATGTACTAAGGTGTTAGAGCGGCTTTGAGTGAGTAAATTGGTTAGGTATCAGACGAAGGGTAATGGTCTTAACCAGGGTATTCCGACCATAAACCCAACTTCTATTATATATGTACATGTACAAAAAAAATCTCGGCGCCTTCAATTCCTATGGAATAAATAATTTGACTTTCAGGTTTAACGTTAGTTTCACTGAATTGGTTTCAAAACAACATGATTTTAAATGGAAAAATGATTACGGCTATGATTGCTCGGTCTCCCAAACACTGAGCCATATGAACAGCTTCCTGATTCCCACTAATGACAAATGGATCACACGAGCAAATTTGATGAACAGCTTTAATGACAGACTGATGTGACGCACAGCGCTAATTCAAATGAAGATTCCACACAAGATTCCTACCAAAAAATATTTTTAATAATGAACATGTTTGATTGAAATCTCCCGTTACTTGCTACCCATATGACACTGACGTGCATCAGAGCCCTTCCGCAGCGAGCTTTGTATCGGTCAGGATGTTACGTCGCTTCAGTCCTGCATGTCTCTAAATATCGAGTGCCGTAATTATTACACGAGCAAAACGCGAACGTCTCACGTTGCAAGAAAGGCCCTTCCGCGAACGACCATAACATCCATTATTAGTCTGCCAGTGTGAGATTTCTTCGATGGTGCATATATTACTTTTTGCTTTTTCGGATGGACGGTTAACTTGGGAGGGTTTATAAGTAATTTCGCAGCACAAAGAAGACGAGACTGGGCGATATCGTATGGCTTTCTTAATTCAGTTTTTCTCTCAACAACTGCCGCTTTAAAGCCGACTGTCTTGACAGATTGTAGCGAGAATATGAGCAGCCGTATTTTTTTAATTTAATACGAAAGGACTGAAACAGGGAAAATATGTCAGCAGCTGATTTGAGAGAAACAGGAGCGGACAGAAAAAAACCTCTGAAGCTTGAGGTTTTATGGGTGGCAATCGTTACTTTAAGTTAAAGATGTTTGCCCAAAATTTTTCACTTGTCATACCAGATATCTTAGCTCTCGTGGGGATAAAAATCCGTCGACTTGCCAAATGTCGGTTGTTAATCCAGCGCACTCAGTTTTCCTCTACCGGCGACGCTAACCGCTTGAATAAGAGAAAGATTGTTAATTCAGGATGACATTAAGCATCAGTCAGTCGATCAATCAAGCAGTCAGTCTAAAACTCTTTATGCATGGGTAGATTCTGATTATTAAGGTAGGTCAGTGAATACGTCTTAATCTCGAACTGGTGCTTGTATCGTCGGGGTTACAGATGAAAATATGGAAGACAAAATTACCACTAAGCAACAAGCATTTATTATTTACTTGTATATAGTCATGTGTGTGTTGCAAGATAGCGAAGAGTAACTCCACGTCAACCCTAATAAAACTGATTGCCATACGAAGACTACCAGGCGTGCTCACAGACCTGTATGATGTAAGAGTTGGACAGAAATATACTAAATATCTTTGATTTATCGTCCTAATAGAGGAAAACTCACTTATGCAATAATCATCCTCATCAGCCCTCCCGCAAGCACCGGTGGTCCCCCGTGGAACTGATAGGTCAAGCCCCACACGTCAAAGTCAATCCTATAACCGAACCGTTCCTCAGAAACCAAAATTGATATAAAGCAATAATTCAGGCGATATGCTAGAGGGGAGCTTATCGGTCTGGAGACATACGGCTGCGGCTGGCTACAAAGCGGACCTTAGTGTCGGCCAGGGGATGTAAATACAGGATACCATGTGGCGACATAGATTGGCCGTCACCGACGTATATCAGAGGGAATTGGAGAATTCAACAAAGACATCAATGTTAGGGTGCTCTCCAATGAATTCCCCACATTACACACGGTCGGCTTTGTCTCGAGGCTAATGAGACCCGAGAGAGCTTGCACAAAACACATACGTTACAGTGGGTAAAAAAATGAACAGCCAAATAAAAAAAAATTAAGAAAAAACAAGGCGGCAGACGTTGTTAATGGTGCGGTTAGACATCATACAGGACATTGTACATCATATATACATCTGCACACAGAGAGGACGAATTATGACGTGAGTTCGAGGGTATTGTTACAGGGGACTGCAGTTCCTACTGAACGGTTAAGTAAGAAAAAACAGGGTCGTACAAACGGCTAAGTTGTTACTTTCTTTTCATGCTTTTGTGACTTAATCTACTTTCATCGTATCCTCACATCCGCACTGAAGCCATTAAATCGTACTTACTTAGGGAAAGGGACTAGTGAGTTTCTTACAATTTGTTGCCAACCCCATTGTATGCTACACAATAAAATATGTTCAATTCAACAGGTTGCCTTACGATTTAGGACACCATGTAAGACCATGGCCAAGAGCACATGTAGAGTATATAATCAATGAGTTAATTAGAATAATCAGTCTCCGAGTTCACCGGTTATATCAGTGACCATGTTAACCAGTTACTCAACCAGTCACCAACCCAACCAGTCAGTCAGTCAATCGGCCAACCAATGAGCCAACCAGCCAACTTATTAATCAGCCGGAGATCTATTAATTAGCCGGACAGCCTAGATCAGTCAGCTTAAGTAGTCCGATTGCCAACAATCTAACCAAGCAACCAGCCGGTCAGACAGCCGACCACTCAATGAACCAGCCAGCTGTCAGTAAACCAGTCAATCGGTTAATCGGTCAGTCAGCCACTCATCCAGACAGGCAGCTGTGGGCAAATCAGTTTATCCGTCTGTCTAACATTTAATAAAAGAATACAGCTGGATCGTCAACAACAGGTTGTGGGTTGTTTCTTCATAACAACTCGACGTAAACAGCACTAAAAATCAGGGCATTGAATGGAAAGCAATGTGTTGCTTTCAAATTTTTAATTTCTACATGACGTTGTCTTTTGAAGAGCACATTAATTATAGCCAAGAGAGTGGTTTCAAAGAACAACGGACCAATCTTTTCTTTGATGCTCTTGTAATTGTACTGTTCGTTTCTGTTGCTGTCTCCATATACTGTTTAAAGACAACATGCAATGCCATGATCAGTACATTCAATATTTGTCTATATCAAGCATCTCTGTGTGACGTTGTGATACGCATGCCACAATATCGCCATGGCACCTAATAACTGTGACAGCCACGATCTAACCGGGCATTCCGAAAAGTTATTATCCCTCTGCAGGCTACGTCTGAACTTCGTGTGTGGAGGCAGACACACTGACCCTATAGTTCTAGCTTAAGCCTCCGCTCGCCCATCCCTCGCCTTTAGTAATAGGCCTAAAGAAACCTTTGTCCATTTAGTAGCCTTGTTTCCTTTTTATTACACAATCATGAGCGATAACCCGCTGTTCTACCAGAGCGGAAGTGCATCAATCACTCTCCACGATTCGGGATAATTTCCGCCTCTCTCCTCGCAGTGATACCTTTTATACGGGGCTCTGCTTTTATGTGCATTAATTCGGCAGGGATTCTGCTTTGGCTGCGGAGTTCACATCCGTCCGTAACCCGGCTCAATTAGGCGAAATAAGGCGGCCTACACAGCCATTAAATGAAAACAACACGTCCCGGAATTAAGAGGAAAAGAGACTTTGGTCATGATTCATGTCATGGCGAGCCTGAAGAAATCCTTGCTTGTGATTTTGTAGATGTTCTACATGTTTTGTAGATGTTCTGCGGTATCTTGATGACATCATGGCGTGGACGACACTACGTATGGCCCGTTAAATGAGCGGATTAACGCTCACTGTAGACAACACAACACCAATATGTTGTGCGTATGTAACATGTAGGAAAGTCTGTCAGTTATTTGGCAGTTGTCCGTGGTTCACGCCGGACACCCCTGTTTCACCCTTTCATAAAATTGGCCGCCATATATGGTATGAGGGAAAACTTCTTATTTATTTCTTAATCTATATTTATTTGATTGGTATTTCAATTACACAACGGAAACAAGCATCTTGGTAGAAGGGACACAAACAAAGTCCTATAAGGCAGACGCAGGGTGAAATCCACGACCATCCGCACTTAACTACTGAATACTGAGGCCGCGGGTTCGAATTTCACAAATTTCTTTGCTTCGCCTGAGGCGTTAGGTCTGTCGGGGGGGGGGAGGGGACAGTTGTCATCTAGCCACCGAAGCCTGAGTGGTTTCTCTGAGCAATCCCTGGTTTCCTCCACCCATCAACTGAAGCACCATCCTGAGCACGGCATTAAAAATAAATAAGATAAATAAAATAAAGATGATTAGTGAAATGTTCGTCATTACTCGTAAGCAGCTTACGCTCACCTCGGATACATATCAACAGAAGAGAGGGGAGATTAAGGGCTGCACCAAAAAACCTAAGTGTGAAAACCCGGCAACGGGATTGGATAACAACAAGTTTGCGCCAACGCTTCCCGTTAGCTGTGCAACGAGGATCCTTCAGCTGTAATCTGAAACAGCCCGTTTACGTCGAGCGATGATAATCGTCCATACACCACAACCGTCCACGCTTCCTGCATAAGACGCCTGTGAATTTGGGTGCTTTTCGAAATTTGCATTAATTTTTTTGCAGTCAGTTTTTCAAGAGAAAGCAGATTAAATAACACACAAATTGTTTTTTCTTAGATGCCTTAGAATCATCATCTAACCGTTTATCTAATTGCAGCTGTTTAATATTTGTAGTTCTGGTTTACGCTTCGGCTTATCTCCCGCTGTTTTTAATAACCTCAGTTTGCATATTATTATAGAATATGTAATTACATTCTTGTCTTTATTTTTGAGGTCCCCAGGCCTTATCTATTCTAATATCCATGTTATTCCTTGGCACAGTAAATTCCGAACTAGGAGGGGAAGGATTTCCATTTGTGTTCTTGACAGTTGTTAACTTTCTCCGCGTCTGTGTGAAACTCTTTGACGCCATCGCGCCCTGTGTTTCGGAACGAACAGAAGCCACGTTATCAGAGCGGATTTTGTCTACAGGTAAAACTGCTCGCATATCAAACGCTTCATTCGGTTTTATCGCACAGCTGCACTTTGGGACTCTCTTCGTGCCCGGCGCCCTGCAAATGCATGCAGTCTGCATGCCAAATAACCACCGTATGTAGAGCAGGCTTTCGGACAACGCATTCCTCATGAATTTGGCAAGACAATTACCATAGTTCAGAACGCCCTAAGGCCTTTGTTCAACGGAGGGTGATTGGGACTGTGATAAAGCTGTGAGAGATCGAAGGTTTGAGGACTGGGGTGACCGTTAGAGACCACAGGGAGACTGGACAGTGACTGACAGCTGTAGATGGGCGATACGCGGGCGTATTGTTGCGAGCCGAACCGGTGCGGTTGAGCCGCTGGCCTAGCCGTGGGCCAGCACTGTTATCTCGCCCTCTCCCATGCTCCAACAGCCAGACCGCAGACTGCAGCGATACACATCTCCGTTAGAATTAGGCTGGATAGCGTGCTAATCTGATAAAAAGGAACTGCAGTATTTTTCTCTTCATTTTGTGGGAAAAAAAGAAATGAAAGAAACTTGGATTTTTTTCTCTGAGTGGTATGATAAAAGGCTAGCTAAGTCTCGAGTGGAAAATTGCTGGCTCTTTGTTGATAGATAGTATGCGCAGCAAAATCCGAGAGGAGTAGATGGGGACAACAGACGTCAACATTGGCCGGGATGTGTTGACAGGCTTAACGTCAACAATGATTGCTCTACCGTGACGGTGCTGACAGACTTCGCTAACAACTTCGCTAAGGTGATTCACCAGCTAGTCCTCGCGTAGTCTCAACGACATAAAACGAAAATATAACGAAATTCTCAGGGCTTTGCGTGGCTTGAGACCAACATTCAAATTAAAACAATACTAGTAGGATTTATTTAGTTATTTGATTGTTGTTTGCTGAACGTCATACTTAAGAATTTCCTTTCCTTTACGGACAGCTCTACAGGTGGAGAAAACATTAGTGAACAGTGGACCTTTGGGAAAGTATTAACGAAGTTTCCCACGTGTGATGTATACATATGCACACCGTATTAGTGGTAAACACGTGGCGTTCAACGGGTATTTAGATTTCGGAAAAGACGACCACCGTTTACTGTCATCAAGGAAATTACCTGTCTGAAGCCGGGATTGATCCCGTGCCCCTTATGCTCTGGCCAATACAAGGTAAGCGTCTAAACCACTCCGCCACGCTCAGGTGAAGTAATATGTACTTTTACCAGCAGTCTACAGCAAATCGTCAAGCGGAACGACGCTCATAGTCTTTGGCGTATGACATTGGTCAAGGCTGAAATACGGCATCCTCAGTGTACTTGTCGGTTTTAAACATCCGGTAGACACCAGCTAGAAACGACGACTGTAATTATCTGAAAAATGTCCTCATTTGCAGTCAGAGAAGATCAAGCGCAAGCTCGACTTGAACTCGCGACCTAACTGGGGAGAGGCTAAGTGGGATTAATCTACCTCAGTTATTATGAGTGTGGAACACGACCTTAGCTGACCCACAGTCCTTGTTATCAGAACTTATGTCATCCACACCGCCAGTTATGGACCAGCCGCCTTGAATGCTAATCAACGCTTAATTAATTATTAATGGAGCAAAACATTGAAAAAAGCATAGAGCACGGTCGGCCGGGGAAGATTCAAACGTGTAATGTATAACTAAGACCGCTCCTTTGACATTGTAATAGGGAGTTAATCAATTTCTGGCTGACTTTTGTCCCCAATGATGCGCACACATCACGGCTTGTTTACCAGGGTATAGAGCAATGCATGGTATGAAGGTCATGTCTTTCACCATATAAGCTATACAAAAAGCGCAGCGAAGTAATACGGCCAACTTCTCATAGATAACGGAGGCAATACTACATGATTTTTTAAAGTTATTCTTAAAAGCTAGTAACAGCCATGCCAACTGTTGAATTGCAAATTTGCAATTTTAATCATAGGAATAAAAATGGCGAATTTGAAGTAAACAGGTTTTAGTCGAAAGATTACATGCCAAGCTGGATTTACCGGCGCCAAGATTTTTTTTTAGACTTTTTAGACAAATGAATTAAAATATCGTCACTCAGTTTTACACTGTTGTCACCGAATGGAATGCAATTTGACCTCGCTTTTGTCCTTGGTTAACAATGATAAGCATAATGACGTCAAAACATTTTTCCACTTAATTGGTTATTTCTTTTCAGATAAAATATATCGGATGTGTATTCATGTAATGTTTACTCAAATATACAAAATAGCCATGGCCACACCAAATACTCAATTTATTGTGGAGATAAGTTTATGTGACGTCAATGGCTCTATTACTGAAACGCGGAAAGTTCATCCTCGGATTCGTGTATATCTGATTTTAAACATTAATTGAAATATTGCTTCTGATGGCATTTTCTTGATGGCTATTACAATGTTATTGCTTTAATTTATGGCCTTTCATTTCCTTAGTATGAAATATGTAAGAACAATAGCACCATCCTTAACGTACCATTCTGTTACATCAGAAGATATGTTATTTTCAAATTGAGAAATGAGAGCAATAGTTTTGAACTTTTGATTTGTCTGCCAGCTTATTTAGGGGTTGTCGTCGATTTCAAGATTCAAAATATCGTTTCCGGCCTCAAGAATAAGTATGTGCCAAAGTGCTGTCTCACAGGAACGCCATTCCGAAGTGCAGTCTCAGAGACGTCACGTCGAACTGCTGTCTTATAGGAACGTCACGCAAAAGTGCTAACTCAGAAGGACGTCTTGCAGAAGTGCTGTCTCACAGGAATACCATGGTGAAAGGCTGTCTCACGTGAATGCCATGCAGAAAGTGCTGTCTCACAGGAACGCCATACCGGGGTGCTGTTTCACAGGAACAATATACAGGAGAACTGTCTCACAGGAACGGCATACAGAAATATTGTCTCACAGGAATATCACGGGTAAGTGCTGACTCACAGGAGCATCACGCCGGAGATAGCAAATAAAATAAAGTTCCACATCCAGTCATAGTATGCAGACACAGAAGTAATATTATGACTGAAATTATTATCACTGCGTCACCAAGCGAGGAACTTACGCATTCAAACAGAACTCTTCGATTGTATTTAGAATAAAAGTTTTATTGTTCGTCATAGTGTATCCAAATAGAGGCTAACTTAATGTCTGAATGAACTTCCGTTGACCGGACTACTACGCTTATCTATGTCTAAGCAAAACAATGTCTATTCTGCACTGAGTAGACCAGACAGATATTCAGATTTCTTAATGCTGCAGTACATCTTATTTCTCCAGCACAATCTGATTCGCGTTCAGTTTGTGTTGTACCTCTATTCGCAACCCTTGGGTACGGCTTCAGTAGCCCGGTGGTATTGAGCGAAAATGCCCGGATGGTGCAGATAGGAAATGATAGATGACATTCGCCCGGTGCTGCCTCCTGCCAACACTGGTCCCGTCTTAGAATTAAATCAAAAGAAATCCGCCTTTAATAAGCTTATCAATTATTCGCGGCGGCAGATACATCATTCACCGTCTTATCAGATTCTATCCTTCTTGTTGTTGTTGTTAAATAATGAATGCTGGCACAGTAGGCCTACATATAGAACGTACGCGTTGCTAGGGAATGATGAACAAGTATAGACTAGAAATATATACAGATATGTGTACCCATGCTCTACCACAGATTCTTTTCTGTCAGCCAGGCTACCCGTATGTCTGTTCTTACGCTGAGACAGATTAACTGATGTTATCTTTATTATTTAATAATTAATAATTCAGAATCGATAACGGAATGTGATGTACAGATAAGGGCGCCCAGGGGTGGTATTTATGCCCTATTGAATTTACCCGGAGAACCAAAAACAGGCGTGCCTTCTGGCATGTCGACCAGACAGCCCGCCTTTGTCTACACATATACCTTATTGTCTATACAGAGTCGTATTAGCAGTTCGTCTAGACATCACATAGTTAGCCCTATAATAGGATTTCATTCAGTAATCTCAGATTTAATAGTCTATAGGCACCGTGACTCACGTTATAGAGGGTCTGTACATTACCACAACTGCTTCACAGGCATTGGTTATGCTATATGTCCATACAGATCTTATACACCGAAAAAATCATGTGCGGATATGTTACAACGTCTTGTAGGTTATAAAATTTACTTTCCTTAGTTTTACTGATTTAGGTATGACGATATTATATGTAAGAGGCTTAAAATACCTTATCGCGAAGATTCACTTCTCTTACACTTTCGCAAAGTTTAGTGAAAAGTAAATGAAAACCTGACTTCCTGCCATCCTACCTTGCTGTGATGATTGAGCAATAATTATATTTGGGAGACTGTTCTTTGACTGCTATTCTGCGATCATCTAGAAAATCTACAATACTAATGAGTCCAGCAATTTCAGGGCTGGAACCATTCTAAAGTCGATATACACATTCCCACATTGGATACATTGAATCGAGAATCGAGCAGAATTTACAAGGAAAAATGTGACAGAGGTGGTGAAATTGTTAATTGTCATCAGTTGTACCAGACCCGTTTACCAAGTTTCTGTCCCAGAACCAGAACAGATACTTTAGATCATGTACCATTGCACTGTCTGACTGGTCTTAACCAATAGTGTTACGTGTTAGAATCCAGTTCCGGCTATAAATATCGACTGTGGCTGTGAAAGAAAAGACAATTTTGTTCTAAACGTATCGATAGAGAATCTCATGTAAAGTCGAAAAAAAAACCTCACTTCTTATATTTGTGTTGGATAACCGAAATATCGTAGTTCAAAGTAGGTGAAAACTCCAACGTAGAGAAAATCGAACGGGCCGCCATTCTCTCAATTTTAACCAATCAAGGGCGAGGTATGTCTACCACCGGAGGAGGTTTCCGCTGTGACGTCGCCAGTTCCAAGGTCCACGTTTTGCCATGTAGAAGTGGTGTTAAATTAGTGTTCTAATTAGGTGATTTTCTCCGGGTTCTGTCCACTTTCACATCCAATAAACCCGGCGACTTTTCTATAGATATGAGTGAACTGAGTGATACTTAAAAGCCGAACCAAATAAACATATATCGTATTGTAAAACTTGTAACAGATATATAAATGCGGAATTTGTTGATTTGCATTTCATGACATGCTTGTTTATGCTAATGTAATTTTTTGAAGACACCTTTTCCCGTGGTAATCTCATTGCCTGAACTAGATCCAGATAAATATTTCAATGCTACGCCGAAATCGGAATCCTTATTTACTTCCGCATATAAGTGCCTTTTCTGCCTGTCAGAACTCAACAAATACTTTCTTTCAATTTCTGATGATATCGAAAACATGTGCTAAGGGACTACATGACAACAGACATGTTCCTGAAGTCCATGGCGGATTAATCTCAGATCAAACCGGAAGTGCGTCGACCCGAGACGGTGACACGTCAGCTTTGAGTGTCTCAAATGAAAGACTGGGACAATATAATATCATCCGGGAACACGGAGATGAAATATTCACATAATAGAATTAGAAATGTCATACACTCTGCTTTTTTGTCATACAGACTTAATTTATCACTCGTGTCAGTCATTATCGGCAAATCTCTGAAAGGTTTATCCAGTTTGGGACAAGCCCTCATCTTATCTTTTACGCAAGACAGGGAATACGGGGCAACCCGAATAATGGCGTCTCACGCAACAGCGTATCACGTGACCCTGAAATCCGATAGGTGTTCATTTCTGAATGTCTAGGGCGACTCACTTGGTATAATGAGGTAGGTCTCGCTTTCTTGTAGCGAAATAAATTGATCGATATCCTGCATAAGTCTCTGTTAAAGGGCAAGAAACACTAAAAATGTAATAAGCAGCACAGAAAAGGCTATTAAAGAGTATATATAATTCCTTCAATTATTTTGCTACTCTATTTTATTTGACTAAAATGCAGTCAAATGCTGGCACTGTATAGTGGAATTTATGGACCATATTGATAATCTATGTCGTTAAAGACGGCATGTCGTCGGTATCCTGTAAACAGGAATTTTGTGTCAGATTCGCATTTTCGAGCAGGGTACACATCACATGAATATTGCTCACATGAAATTTTTTCAGACCTGACCAGAAATGTGTAGAAATAATTGTGTGATGTCAGTGACGACATAAATAGCTAATATGGTCCATAACACCACGAAGACACCAGACATGACATGACCTTGACCCCGACCAATCCTGCATGCTTGCTCTGACCTCTCAGTGCTGAGCCCCAAACGAGGCGGCAACAATTTTTCAACTCATTGGTATGACCCGACCCGGCCGATCTCCCGACCTCGAAGTGGACGCTCTGACAACTGGCCCACAGGGGTAGCCCATAAGGCCATCCTTAAAAATATATTCGTTCAGCGAAACCCGACCGACCACCCAAAAATGGCCATTCTCAAAACTTTTTAATGTTATTTTGATAACAGTCCTCTTACATATTCTTCTCTCCATGTTAAATTCTTTAAAATCCCTATCTTTTTCACGAGCCAGAATAAACACAAAGAATTCCTTACCGACACACCCTATTTTTTTATCTAATAGTATCGGTCTACACCCAACAAACACTTTTAAGTTTGGCCTTAGGTTTAGTTTCTCGTCACTGTGTGTCTTGTCAGACCTGCAACAATACAGTTTGTCAAATTATCCAGTGGCATGTACCGGGAGAGGACTCACTCTTGGCCACATGTATAGGTGTCTGTCCGAAACTTAATTTTGCTGGAACAACTGAGGCTTTGAGGCAGGAAGTTTTCCGGGTGCTGTGGTTCTTCCAGGACTATACCAGGTTCACTCTAATTATAACCCTAATCGCTATATACTGTGAGACACATGTTCTCCAGAAGGACCTAAAATATACATGAAACACACATGAATAAATAAATGAATGAATAAATATGTATTCTTGGTTTCGATGACTGTAATTTTCTTTTTCAAAGAGACTTTCCCTGATTAACTGAATTGAACAGCTTTAAAAACCAGTGGAAGCGCACCCTTAAGTCCACTTGGCCACGTATACCTGCAAAGCACATAGCTTCCAGCATCCTTAAGTCCACTTGGCCACGTATACCTGCAAAGCACATAGCTTTCAGCAGCAAAGGCAAAATTTAATCGCCGTCACACTGGATAAATAAACATCGATATAGCTTCAAACACTATTTAAATCAATCAATCAATCAGTCGATGTGTATGCATGTATAACTATTCACAGTCTGTATAGGTATCACATTTCGTCACTGGACCCTCAAGAATCGAGGCACCTGATCACACTTATAGTGATTACTGATGACGTCATCGTTTTGAGAGTGGTACATTTAAATGTCAGATGCTTCCATGTGAAAACAAGCTCTTCCTCCTCAGTAATAGGAAGTTGCCATCTTTCCATTTTTTTTCCTCGTTGCACGGGGATATTTTACAAGCGTTTAGAGTTGAGATATGATGAAATACCCTTTTAAAACAAATGGAGAGACATCTCGGAGGCACTCTAAAGTCATGAAAAATGTATTAACTGTGCGCCGGAAGCTGTAGCAGCGGATGATTTATGAACCGGTTGGCCGTTAATATTTAATCCGCGATGGCAAAGAGTGCGCGGGGGAGAGGACTGTGTGTCGGCTTCGCGTGACAGTAAACGAGCTCAGGTTTCCCAAATTAGAGAATGGTCCGAAATTTCCGAAACAAAGCCGTAAATCTGTAAGAAAGAAGTTTTCATGGCAGTTAAACTGCGCAGTGTGGGTGTGTGTGTCGTTGTTGCACAGCCCCAGGTATACACGTATAACACACCTCACTTTAATCTGATTACTACTAGTTAGAGTTATCAAAAACTGTCTAAAGAAAAAAGGAAGGGAAATTAGGAAGGCATATACCTGTGATGTGTCAGGCTACACATCACAGGTAATGCTTCCGGGTCGGGAATGTAGATCCTGGGTATTTACACAGAAAATTTCTGTTGCTCCTCTGGTCTGCCCTTTTTCATTTTTTCTGCTTGTCGGTGGTATCATTTTGTAGGACAGGCTTCAAAGTTTCATTCCAGGTATAAAGTTATGTGTTTCTCAGGAAATGGAGGCAGATGTACACTATTTAAAAGTAGTGATAAATCAGGGTCCATTGACCTCTGACTGGGGAATTTTCGAATGTGCGAAAAATCTCATCAGTCTTGCTCTATTAGGAATTTGACCGGAGTTTTCTCAGGGGACAAGGACAATCAGACCCGGACAGCTTAACGCTTGCAGATTTAGAGACGGTGCTGTGACGCCAAACGTTAACGTGTAAGTATATGGGAAATTAATTGTGGTGTGTGGCCACGTAACACAATGTTTTGATTCCCAATTCTAAGATGAGCGGCTGTTTGAGATTTGGTCTCATTTCTAAATAGTTGCTTAGTTTATTACTACTGACACTCTCCTCAAGTTACATGGCTGAAAGTGATGGCGTGTTCTGTTAATATCCTACTCTGAACTAGAGCAGATTGATGAAGTGAAAATGTATTTATACGTTTCTTCTCTTTTTTGGGGTACCCTAAGTTATGAAATTGTCCCTTGTCCTGCTCTTTAAAGAAGAATTCCTGATTCCAGTATTGCAAAGCTTTATTAAGCAACATCATTACCCAGGAATAAGAAAAAGAAAGATATTTTCCGATTTCACAAAGAAATAGAGGCGATCAAAATTATTGAATAGAGGTTGATATTTTCACGTCATGCCGTCACATCTGATATACATTTATTTATTTATTTATTTCATTGTTTTTTTTACGCCGTACTCAAGGATATTTCAGTTATACGACGGTGGCCAGTATTATGGTGGAAGGAAACCGGGCAGAGCCCGGCGGAAACACACGATCATCCACGCCCAGGTTGCTGGCAGACATTTCCACATATGGCCGGAGATGAAACCAGCGTTAGCTGGACTTCGATTCACAGTCGCCACATAGATAAAAGATATAGGGTCATAGCGCCGCGCTGGCGTGCTAACGCGCTCGGCCAAATTACAGACATGAGTGGGTGGCAAAATGCATGAACACTTAACACACAGTGTTCAAATGCTCATGATGAAGTTAAAGAAACACTTTTCAGTATTCTTGGCCCGAAAAGAAAAAAGAAAAAAACTTCTTTGTAGACACTGGTTAAACAACGTTACAATATGTGTAGGACGGTTCATTCGACAATGGTATGACGTTATCATTTTGGCTATAACGGCAGTCGTACGGGTTCGAGTCAGTAGTATCGTAGGGCAATGTTCAGTGTTATTTTGTTATGATACACAGGGGATATAACGTTATAGCCTAGAAGGAATCATTTTTGTAGCTCTTTCACCAAGTCATAACTTCCCCGAGTTTCTGCGTTAATCTCATTTCTATATATTTTATTTTCCTCTAGTCTCTCATTCAACCGAGATGACAGGACTCCATTTTAGGCTGGGTGTGTAAATGGCACAAGTCGTCCTATAAGCCATCGGTGATGATCGTATTTCGTGATCTTTGATGGACTGTTGAGCTCATACGCTGAAGTGTCATTTGGCAAAATGTCGCTAAGGAAAGACAAGAGAGACTATTATAGATTACACCGGTAGAACTGATTACACGACACTTTCTTCTCAACAAAGGCCTTAATCGATTCTTGTCTCTTTTTTAATCCCCTCCGCTCATTCTGATAAATTGTCTACTGTGGCACCCGCAGTCCGTTCCTGATTTTCTAATTTTCTTAACCACACGTTCCGAGTCAAGATTTTAACACCTGGGGTCAGATCTCCACGGCGAAGGCCGAGTCATTTTTAACAATGTTGTCAGATTGTGCTCCAGTTGTGGAATGCTAAATTACCCTAATCCCATTGTGGATTCTTTTTGTGTCCACATCGCTCCATCTTCCTATGGCGTTCACGCCTCGCTTAAAAGCAAGGGAAGTCAACTTCGGGTTTTATAGACGCCCCAGGCGACCAAAGAAATCTGTTATTCAAGAAATTGCTGAGCGGGAGAAGATGTTAGCGGTACATGATCACTCCTCTGACAGTCTACTCCGTGTAAGCCCTTCATAAAGCATTCCGGATTTTTAATATTTCCCTCCGAGATCCGGTATGGTGCGAAGTTTTGTCCGGAGATGCTTGTTTTTAACTGAACGCTGTCAGAACTGGCTCCGGGCACAGCTCAGCGGCAGAATTGACTTCACTCTTGTTTTATGGTTTTACACATTATCTAACAATGTATTTGCACATACAGAATTTGCTTCAAAGAGGTTCATGATATGGCATATCCCATCTTACCACAGCATCGACGCCATTGCCTTTATCCTCAAATGAGGTAATGACATTTGGCGCTGTCATTTTGTTTTCTCAAATAAGCAGTTGAGTTGAGGAATCACGTCACGTTCTCTGTAATTACGAGGTGAAAGTCTTCGACTGGAAACCGTTTTGTGTCTGTTCGGGTTATTACCATTCTCCTTCACTGAAAACGGCAAATCTGAAATTCATCAAAATTTTATGTGCTTTAGGGAAGAACTTGGAGACTTGTGCAGTAACTTTCCTGAGAATTTAAACACATGACTTCGTGGCCATATTACATTTTGTGCAGAGCGAACAAAATCGATTATGCTGAAATTCAAACTTGCAGCCACTTAAACATATCCATTTTTTTCACATGGCATTGATGGGCTGAACACTTTAAATGGTAGCCATTTAGGTGAAAACGTCATCTGATCAAAAGTTATTATAAAAGTATAATTGGGAGTCAAGATAAAAGTTATTTTATCTTGAGTCGCATGATGCTCTGTCTCATTGGTCACTTCCTGACGTTCACACAGTTTATCCGATAAAATAAAACTCTACAAGGATTTAGCGTGCTAGACAGCACGATGATCTACGATCCTCTCATTACTGCATTATGTGAGTTCAAGTCCAGATAATGCTGGCTTCCTCTCCGGTCGTACGTCAGAAGGTCTACCAGCAACCTGCGGATGATCGTGGGTTTTCCTCTGGCCTCTACATGGTTTCCTCCTTCTAAAACATCTGGGCGCCGTGGTGTAAGTGAACTATTCTTGAGTACGGCGTAAGAGTCCTATCACATAAATAATCACAGAAAGAAGGTTTTAATCGCTGGATTTCTGTCCGTGTGCACCATACCGATACTCAAAATAAATCTACCTTAGGATTCAAATATATTTAAATGCCTTTAATTTACTCAAGGTGAAAAGGTTTACCAAAAAAAAAATCAGTAAAGGTACATGTCTGGTGTTTTCAGTGCTGTGTTTAATTCTTAATGGAGTTCTTGACTATAGAGTAAAACATCAATCAAGTAAATCAAATAAATAATTAGGTATCGAACGAATATTCAACCTAGCAATATACGTTGTCTCTATCTTGTAACAGCCCAGGGCAACATCATGGCATATTCTTATTTTAACCATTTTCGTCACGTTGGTTAAAATACTGCCTTAGAACTTAATATCATACTATAAACACAAATATCGATCTATAACACAGTGGTTTTTTTTTTCTTTCAGGCCACCTGATAATCATCTGTCAGGTAATTGCTGAAAATGCTCGGTTTCCATGAGATATTAAAGACAACGTGTTCACCCGGTATTCCGGGTTTTCCCAAAGGAACCGTCAAATGACGATGTTTGCTCATGTCAGAGTTAATGGTGAAATCCACCGTGCCGCTGTCATATTCCAGAGACTAAAGGGCTCCACAAGGGGACCGGTGCTGTGTAAAAGAAGCTGGTAATTAACCCCTAGTGTGAGTCGCATCTGGGCAGGTGGGCAGGGTTATATATGATAACGCACCTCTAATGGCGTCGACAGGACGGCTGTGGAATCCCGTACATTGTTCCCAAGGGATCAGGACGTCAGCCATGCCAGAACCGTAGCTTCAGTACCTGTTATCACCCCACCATTCTCACCTCACTCGTTTTCTGACGTTACCTGCGCCAGCATAGATGATTGCGTGTATACAGCTGAAAGCGTTGGACACTGATTCCGATAACAGAAACCTGCAACACTCAGAAGGCGCCTCGGCGCAAAAATAAGCAACTCCTTTGAAGGCGATTCAGTCAGTGCAAACCTCATAGTTACATGTACGTATTTATTTATTTATTTATTTACGTATTGACATTTAAGCCCATACTCAAGCACAGTGATGGAGGGCAGTTTAGGGACAAGAGAAAGCGATCGAAGCTACTGGCTGTCTCTTTGCCCACTTGTGACATGTTGATGAAAGGCAAGTGTCCTCTAGCATAATAGATAGAGTACCATTAGCGGCTTATTGCCCTCAGGGCACTTAGAACAGTGCACGCAGGGGACTCCAGAAAATTTCCGTATTGAGTGTGGCGTATTGAATGTGGCGTATTGAGTGTGGCATATTGGATGTGGCGTATTTAGTGTGGCGTATTGAATGTGGCGTATTGAGTGTGACATATTGAGTTTGACGTATTGAATGTGGCGTATTGAACGTGGCGTATTGAGTGTGGCATATTGAATGTGGTGTATTGAGTATGACGTATTGAGTGTGGTGTATTGAGTGTGGCGTATTGAATGTGGCGTTTTGAATGTGGCGTATTGAGTGTGGTGTATTCACCGAGCCGTATTCCGTATGGCTTATTTCGACTTGCTGTGCTGTGTTATTTAAGCTGTTCTCAGACCCTTTGTACCTGCTCACATGACCACCCGCTTTTTTTGTGAGATGACCGATGACTCACTGACAGCTTGTACCACGTGACATCGTGTATGTAACTATATCAATCAAAACGTCAGAAAACAAAAAAAGGGAGATAAAGTATTTGTGAACTTATTCGTCATCGAATGTCATTTTCATGTCTTGCCAAAGCGTATGGATACAAAAACATAACAGCAATGAAAGCAAACACAAGGTGTATATTACCCAATGAAGACTGTATTTATTTAGGAATCATTGTCTTGTGTACTTTCGTGTTTCATTCATATGACCGAATGAAAGCTGTATTTGTTCAGGGGTAATGCCGTTTGTATTTTCTGGTGTCCGATTCGACAAAAATACGTTTGAATTAAATATAGAATTTTCAATGTTAATTCAAAAGGCGACCCCTGGTGGTGAAACTGTAAAACCACAGTACTGTACACGGTTGCGTTAAAAACAAATTGATCACAATGTCATGTTCTGGAATGGTAAACTAAGTACTTCATATTTAAAGCTTTAAATCATGACTACTTTAGTAACACAATGCTTTCTAGAATCGCCACCATGCAGGAGCCCAGCACATCACGCTTGTCAGTTCCAATCACAAGACATTTATTGAAAAAAAACATGCATACATAATGAGACAAAAATGCGTGTCAATGTAAACGCCAGGCAAAACTTGTGTCAAACCTATAAATTTGCACATATCTTAGAATATTTAGCTCTGTCACAGGAAGTATCTAAACTGGGATGAAATGGAGAGGCTTTTTTGGATCATAGGTAAGTGATGCGATTTCACCTCACTTTCTGTGCACCGTAATGACCCAGAGGCCTCTCACCAATGCGGTCGCTGTGAGTTCAAGTCCAGCTCATGCTGGCTTCCTCTCCGACCGTACGTGGGAAGGTCTGCCAGCAACCTGCGGATGGTTGTAGGTTTCCCCCGGACGCTGCGCGCTTTTCTCCCACCATAATGCTGGTTGTCGTCTTATAAGCTGAAATATTCTTGAGCATGGCTTAAACATCAATCAAATAAACAGATCATTTTTGTGTATAATTTTCCATTATTTGTCTACAGAACATTTTTAAGATTGTTAAATTCTGTGAAATCGCTGACTGAGGAGTTACCTTAGGATCATTCTAATAAGCTTTAATGGTTTCCCTGATGATCAAAATAATGTGAAAAAGATGTTCTAAAAGATCTTTCATTGTCTTTCGCTCGTGCTACACATTAGATTTTATACTTTATGCACACTTATATTCGGTGCGTGTTCGAATTTGGCTATCTCTAGTTAAAGCTGTGACCGTAATGTCCGGTGGTTTTCCAGGTAACTGGTGAAGCAATGTACTTTTCTCCGCTCTACATCCATAAACCGTTATATGTGAAACTGTCTTCAACATGGTGTGAAGCATCCACCTAGCAAAGAAGTAATAAAGCTAACCGCAGAAACTAGTAAGGTGCTTTCGTGTTTTGCCAGCAGTACACTGTCCGCGCACGAAGTGTTGGCGAAATCTAGCGCCTCTTGTATTACTGTGTATCAACATGACACAAAGCGAGTACCACAGATAAACTCTCGAATCGCGCGGTATGGAGATATTTATCAAGATTTTTGAAAAACTTTAATATGTTGATCGCATGTTGAGAAAGTATTAACTGTCACAAAGTCTGTCTTGAGGCGTGCAAACTCCGGTGTTAGTTTGCTTGATGGTCTCCGTCGGCGTTGCTTGTCAGGAGCGACTCAATGCCTGAAAACTCCGCGGTCTGGTTTGCCAGCAAGATTTAGCCCGGGGATATTTTGCGAAATAGAAAGTGGACTCTCGTTTATCATTACTCTCTACGGCTTTTTCCCCCCTCTCTCTCTTCAGTGTGATTGATGTTCAGGAAAGAGAGAAGATATATCTTGTATTTTAGAAAAGAAGACAGTGCATTACCGTGACAGGAGGCATAATAGCCCTGTAACTTTAATAGTTTTCTTTGTCTTCGGGCAGACTAAGATCGCATGTCTCCTGACATATCTGGTCGCTTTATCGGATACTCGACCGCCCTATGGCGCTAGAGGCAATCCTACACTTGAGCCCCTTCCAGAAAATATCTCATTTCTGGCGACACGCCGATCTGAACAACATAGAGCACAGACAAGCAACATATCATATGCAAATGTATACATGAAGTTTTAAAAGAAAGTCGTTTAAGCTGTATCGAAGAGTATTTGAATGAAGAAAACGGAAACCTAAATCTGCTTGTAGCAAGCGATTCATTCTGGGATTAATTATTAATCTGTTTGTTTTTTTCATGCAAGACGACTAAGCATAATAACGAACGTTACCACCCGCATCTACAGCAGACGAAGATGTGCTATTTTTCTCATTTATGCGTAGCTTCTTCTAGTGTTTTATTATTTTGCTTTGCCCAAAATGCAAATATTTACTTTCGCTACACATATTCTTAATGCGAAGCTCTAGATTTTGACCAGGTGTGCATATCTTGCACAATGTTCTAGACTTTGAAAGTGTAGGCACACGGGGATTTGTATGCACGGGGATGTGTATGCACACAGGGATGTGTATGCAAGGTGTCCATTAAACGGCTTGTGCACAATTATTTTAAGTGATCATTAACTGCACAAAAATGCAAACAAACCAATAATGACTGAAAGCTGAGAAAACATTAAAACAAAGAACATTTTAAACAGCAACGCAAAGCTTTAGAGTGAGGCGCCCACGATCATGTAGCCAAGTCATTGATTAATCCACTGATTCACTGACTGGCTCATTGATTTACGTACGTGTTTGTTTATTTATTTATTTAGTTACTTATTTACTTACTTACTTGCTTACTTACTTATTTACTAACTTATATGATAGCGATCAGGTTTATTAAAGCAGATAATAAGCTCGAGAAGTTGTATTAAAAAAGGAACGTTTGTTGATTTAAAACCTGATCAGCTTCTTGGGAGTGTTTTGCAGGCTAATATGCCACCTTCGAATTCTCTTGACTTCACCGGTGTATTTAATCATAGCCTGTACCTATACCGCAAGAGATGACCAAAGTTAACATAATCACTGAGATAATTATTCACTCTGTCGCTCGCCAGCATCAGAGGGAATGGCTATGAATGTTATCGATGATTTGGCCCCGGTGCGAAATTTTGACTTATGGCGCAGTGTGTATGAGCAGACGCCGGCCCCTGCCAGTTTGCGGCCCTAACCTGGATCTCCTTAACTAATCCTGACAGACCTGATAGTACCCCCTCAAAACCTAACCCCTTGTTGGACCCCTGTATCGTTGATATATGATCAGGCAGAATGCAGGTTTTGTCAACACTCGCTATGCTAATTAGCTTATCTGTCTCAAAGAACAGACAAATTCTTGGATCCTTACGCAATAACAAGGCTGTCGTGAAAAGTATTGGAGAGGTTCAGCAAACACTGCCTCATTTTCTCCTGGAAATTAGCTAAAGCGAGTGTGAAACAGCGCCCACTATTCCCATGCGATTTATCTGAAAACGTCCTTTGAGTATTAAGCGATGTTGCTGTTAATTTTACTTTTTGATGTCTTTTAAATTTTTGTGTAAATTGATTTAGTTTGAATATCTTTATTTGAAATAAAACTTACATGCTTATCAATACCGATGTCAGTAGTACTGACACCAGAAGCAATCGAACACAGGTGATACAATAACGAGAAACAATCCAACAATAGGGTTACTCAAATAACCCAGTACGAGCAATGCTCTATCGAATGTCTCAATGCCAGTGTAACCCCCACATCAGAAAGAGGCGAATACGAGTGGTAATCAAGCCAGAAATACTCCAGTATGAGTGGGGCTCAAATCAGACACAGTCTAGTACAAGTGATATTCAAACCTGAATCGATCCAATGCAAGTGGACGTCACATCAGAAACAACCAAATGCGAGTGGTACTCACATCATCAACAGCCCAATACGAGTCGGACTCGAACCAGAAACGGTACGGGTGGTACTGAAACCACAAAAAAGCCCAATACGAGTGGTACTCAAACTAGACACAGTCCAATACGAGCTGTACTAAAACCAGACACAGTAAAATACAAATTGTACTCAAATAACACAAAAGCCCAACAAGAGTGGTACTCAACCCAGTGATGGTCCACCAAACTCTGTCCAACACCAGAGTACTCACAACAGTCCGTTCCAAGAGATGTCAGAAACAATTTCCTATTCTAATGAAACAAAGTCACTCATATCTATATCGATAGTGACGCAGTAAAGTTAATTTCGGATTAGTGCACTCTCGGTACTTCAGAAATATTCAACCTGCTGGCTGATTCCTTAAAGCTTGCTAAAACCAGTGTACATTTAATTAGATGAAATGACTAGACCTGACACACTGATTGCTCTGTTGCATACGTTGTATACGCGGGAAAACGCTAGACATAGGTGATAACAGAACCGGACTATGTTAGGAATGCTCCCATGGCCCTTCCCAGTCTCGTACGACCTGAAGGTGAACAACAAAGTCCTTGTTAATGTTTTTCAATTAAAACAGCACATCAATTTCCGTCGATGACATTGCCTTGCGGCCGTCTGTTCCTCAGACAACACGGCCAATTGTGTTTGTACCTCGGGCCATCGTCAGTCCGCGGTTTACGCCAACCTCAGCCCCCCCCCCCCAAAAAAAAAGAACACACAGAAAGAAATCCCTCCTGCAAAGGCAGAACAAGCTGGTAATCTGTTAAGAACATTTTAATCAAACAAAATTGAATTCGGTTTCTGATCAAGCCTCAAGAGTATGACCGCTAAACATGTCAGCCAATCAGGGCAGTGTCAGTTGTAGGGGCCGGAAGGTGGTCAACGCATGCGTGCATTTGGTGGCTTTATCTGATGCGGTTATAAAATGTCTATGTCAAAGCAGTCTTATGCGCACATCAGTTGTTTTGGTAAGCTGTATACAATGTCCAAGTGCAAACTGCGCCTGGAGTCTTCACAAATGGCCAACTGTGTTTGCATGTTAACAGGAATGTTGAAAATTGTTTCCAAAATATTGCGATAAAGAAGTGCATGTAAAAATCTCAGTTCACTGTTTTAAGCTAAGTGACACAAGTTTATCTATTGCCTTAGATAATATAATGGTTGTATCCTCTGCAAATTCTCATCTGAACATGAACTGACTTTTCGAGTCAACCGTAAAAGAATACCTTAATGGATTTTTTTAGTTGTTTTTTTTCAAGCGATTTATCTTCAGACTCATTATTCGACAAACATGACATAGCCTCGCTTTCGGGTTGGTCTTTTTTCTGGCGTTTTGCCAAAAGCAGTAGTGAATAAACGTAGACAAATGTTGGTATTGTTTGTTGAGGGCACAACATATGTCAGGCAGAGAAAAGTAACATTTTAAATGCAGCATTAATGCTTAATGTAAAAGATGGACTGAAAAGCAAACAGTGCACGGGCTTATCTGTGGAAGTATGCCGATGTCATCTACTTAGTACAGGGTTGTTTAGCAGCATGCATTTCAAACACCAGGACATGCTAGGTGCAGTTTCAAACCCGACGTTAGGAACGGAATGTGTGGATTTGTCAGCCATCACCGTTGAGAACTGGGACCTGCTTTATAAGAAGCTGTCGCAAGTTGCGCATGGCAACAAGCATGCAGAGAAGAGATACGTCATTATGTTAAATGCACTTGACGCAACGTTGTGACAGTTTGGTAGAACAAGCCCCTGGTAAGAGAAAGCGGTGGACAGCGCTCTTGTCGCTGTTTTTGCTCTTGAAAGATAATGTTCTTTTTCTTCGTCGTGGAGAGTTTTTTTCAGCTGGCGGGCGCATGCGCATAAGCCATTTCTCTTCCTTCACTTGTTGTACATTTCAGTACCCACACCGCCACTTCCGACTAATTCATTACTATCCTAAACTTAATGCTTATCATAATACATCATAGTCATTTTATCTCACATCATTCGTTAGCGGGCTAAATCTAAAGTCACATAAGGATCTCTTTCTTGATGTCGAATATATATACTGCTGTCATCGACCGATAAATATAGCAGAAGCTGGGATCAGACAGTCCGACTTCATGTAAATAAAATTTGGTCAAATCTGAAAGGCGTACAGTAAACTTGCCATCAGCAGGAGTTAAGCACTTGTTGTATGTGGACAGACCTCTACACATTCGTCTCTTGGAGAACCCCATATATCCTTGCACGCTGAGCCAACCCTAACATTATGACAAAGATGTGGCGTGTAAACTTCAGAGTAAAGGATAAGGCTGGAGCGCAGGGGAGGGCAGATTTATATTAATATTTGGATATCTGATATGGCCTTCCAATCGCTTAAGTCGTTTATTGGCATAGGCGTTCCAGGAAGCGGCAGAGACAAATTATTTACGCGGGCCTCACAGAAGTCCTTCTTTTGTTCACCCAGGAAGCGACAGGACGCGAGAAGTTCATCTATTATTGATAACGCCTTCAGACATAATTTATCTGCCAAAAAGTTTGTTTAGAATACACGTTAAAAGTCTTGCCGAGCCTCTGGAGCCAAATGGGAAATAAAATTTATCTTCAAGGCAGTTATATTTGAAAGCCAGACGGCCGGTTCTGGTGAACTTCTAAGGTTGCTCGGTCTTCTATAGCAGGGCCGAGTTTCCTGTTTCAGTGTCACGGACCAATTTCTGTTTCCCTTTATCTAAGTTTACAGACGACAGGAATCCTGCAACACGTTCTCTCGAATTACCTCGAGACCTCCAGAGCGTATCCAGACCTCTCAACTGGTTCTCCTCAAACGTTCTGAGGGCGCTTGGCAGAATCGCGCAGGCGACAGCGGGTGCACATGCGCCCTGGTTTCAGCGACAGACGTTGGTTTCATTTCCCTCTAAAATCTGAATTAAGGGAAAAGGTCACCGACAGCAACATACAAAACTACGATATAGATTATTTTTGGACTGATTAAAACGTTCGAGTTCTGTACGGTGGGTTTATGGAACTACGTTTTCACCCCAACCACGGGGTTTAATGTTAGAACAGCTCGATTATAGGTGTACGAGTAGATTTTACAAGGGCAGACTTTACACGAACATTGCTAAAACCATGGAACATAATTGATATGGCCCATTAGACCCATCACAAAAATTCAGACATTTTATTCGGTCCAGAAAAATCAGGATTAGCTAGTCTCTCCACTGCCGCTCACATCAACGATATTCACCTGAAAACAACAGTATTAATTAATTATTTTATTATTATTAATTATTAATGAAGTATTTAATTCAAGAGAACTTAGTTCAAGCCGTTGAGTGAAAGAAATAGATCTGGTTTGTGCGAAAAGTGAAATAATCATTTTCACAATTAAACAGATCCTAATGTAATGGATAGAACATGCATGGATTTAAACTCGGACTTCCTGATCCGAAATCCAACACTCAGTTTTAACGCAGTGCTATTTTCCATTAAATCCGTTATACGAGGGATGACGGATTGCACTTTCGTCGAGCTAATCAATCCGTTCCTGACAATGAAATATAATCCGTAATGAGGAACGTTAGCCTACATAAGATCGACGGAAATGCAGTCCGTCATCCCTTAAATACCGGATTTAACAGAAGAAGTTTTTGAGGGCAGAATATCACCCTAGTGAATACAGGTCAGCATATCTCCATCTTGTCACCGTCTCGGTGATCTAGTGGTTAGAGCGTCGGCCACGAGACCGGGAAATCCTGGGTCGAGTCATACCAAAGACTTTAAAAATGGCACTTGTTGCTCCATCGCTTGAAGCTCAGCATTGGGAGGTTAGAGCAAGGAAGCAGGACTGGTCGGCCAATGTCAGTATAAAGTGACTGGGTGGGGTGTCATGTCTGGTGTATTCGGCTTGCACTCGCCCTGCCACAAGAAGACACACTACAAGTACACACCAGAAGGACTCCTGGTCGTCATATGACTGAAACACTGTTAAGTACAACCTCAAACACGCACGCACGCACGCACGCACTCCATCGTGTCAAATGCATGTATGCGACACATACTGGCCTGGTATACCATACACAGGTGCTGCTGAGTACAGCAAAGTCTGATTATTAACTCTCTCAGAGCAAACTATTGTGCTGTGTGACATCAGTTGTTGATGTTGCCCAAGAAAGAAAGCTCTTAATTAAACTGATTTGTAATGCCGTTCGAAGCGCTCAACCAATTAACCGCTCAAACATAATAAGATGCATGGTTAAAGATCAAGACCGTTGATTTTGTTCTGATGTTGACTGTTGTTATTTGCCTCCCGAAATACACTGTTTCCTGTTTCAATTATGCTCTTGAGAATATATTTTGGTGCGGTATGAACTACTAAACTAGTATGTGGCGTAGGGCAGAATCAGTCATTCGTTTAATTTAATTTCTTGGCAAAAATATAGTGTTCAATTAATGACGAAACCCTGGAGAAACGTTTACTTTAGGTGCGACCTCAAAACCTTTCTGGTTGCTGAAATACACATCATGTGTTACGTTAGCCCCATACTCAGATCTGCATGTATCATTAATGTAAAGTTTCTGTACCTTTTCCTTTAAAAATTGTCGGTGAGAAATTATGCTGAAATTAAGCTGTTGTAAGTTATTGTCAACTACAGTACTATTTTCGTATAATACACCGCCCTTTTAGTGTAGTGTTTACGTACATTGTCGTACACATCACGTCAGCCGACGGTACTAAAAAGCGTACACATTGTGATTTAATATGCGATTATCCGAGCACGTTGTCACATTTGTGCTAATGGTCTGACGCATGCGCCATAGCTCTGTGAAATTGGATTCGTATACTTAATGCAAGCTCTGTCCATTATGACTTCATTTACTGACTTAGGTTCCACTGCTGGCACTGCATGTGCGCCTTGGTAACAATAAGGGGTTAACAAGACTCGTGTGGCTGTTTGCGCAGACTATCACGTTTCGTTGAAGACTGTTTGTAAGGTTTGTATTATAGATTATGGTGATAGAAATTCAAATCGCAGAAAATTTACAAGTCTTCACAAGTGTTTGTTACATCGATACATTTGTTACATTGTTAACATGCTTCTCATTTCCGTAAATCAGTCGTATTGCGGATTTACTATATCTTCAAAATACAGACCCGGTTTCGCTTCTTTGGGGTTTACCTTTTAACCAGTGTTAGGGAACTTCTGCTGAGAAGGTGGTCAGTCTGTGGTAGAAGCAATATATAAATGTCCCATGCAAACAACGCCATTCAAGTTTTTTTAACGCCTTGTTTACAGAAAGGACTGTATGAATACCTAATGACGAAACTTGCTGCGATGACAGCTCTGTGCGATTCTCGGGTTATTTGGCTGTCCTCTGTGTATTTCGATAAGACGTGAATACAAAGTGATGGTAATGAAGTTCCGGCAATGGAATTTCGTGTTTGTGCAACCGAGTCAAATTTCATTCACCCCAAGGCATGATTGAGCACTCTATCAGATATCACTTTACTCACTTAATATCTCATATTTGACGGAAGTTTTACTCGAATTTCAATATCAAGCAAACTATGAAAGAGATTTGTCCCCGGTGACATGGTAATATAAATATACATTGTATTGAACAATGTAAGCACTTGGTGGACTACTTCATTTCATCGTGTATATTTGTCCCTTAAGTTGTAGTCCAAGACGATTGTGGTGTGGTTTTCAGGGGCCTACAGAAATATACCGAGATTGTTTGGTCTTGTGTGTGTTAAACAGTGAGTCAGTCAGTCAGTCAGTCGGTCGAGTGATTCAGTGTTTAAAGCAGGCATACATTACTAACTTTTGATTTGTTTATCTTATTTATTTATTTGTTCATTTAATTGGTGTTTTAAGTCGTACTCAAGGACATTTCAGTTATACCACGGCGGCCAACATTGTGTGGTGGAAGGAAACCGAGCACAGTCTGGTAGAAAACCACGAAGATCCGCAGGTTTCTGACAGGCTTTTCCATGTACGGCAGGAGAGAAAGTCAACATGAAGCTCTACTTGAACTCGTCAGTGGCTCCTGGACAATTAAGATGCACGAACGCACCAAACTAGATTTTGATGACGGTGATTTGACACTAAAATCAGAACCAACGCTAACAAAAATCAGAGAAACAAAATGAGTGATATATTATGAGTGATATTTTACATCACACCGTTTGTTTAAAAACAGGTCACCAGCTTTCAACTTGACTTGAAACCTGATGTTTCACTTGCAAAGTGTAATTTTCCTCAGAACTCTAGTCGCCTTATGGCAAGTTCATTTACTAAACATAAGTTATAAGAAAATTCGTATAACTCGGAAAAGTTGGGAAAGCCGGTCTTGCAGTTAAGGCTGGTGATTATAGCTGGTTGTTGTATGGATCGGAACAACTGTCTGTTACAGACGTAGATGTATTAAGACATTTGTGCAATTGCTTTATAAACTAAAATTGTTGACGGTTTGTGAAATAACACCCCTGGTTGTACAAGTCTTATGAGACCGGATACGTACACGTGGTTACGAAGTAACCAGTGACAACAAACATTAACTACAGCCATGTAATCCTGGTTGGCCATATGTAGAAGATAGATAACTTAAAATGTTGTATTTCCTTATTTTTGTTTTATTAATGTTTAACAACGTAGTACAAAAAATTTCAATGGACGGTGAAAACTGGTCTGTGTTTGTAAGGCAGAGCCGCCAGAAAAACAGCGCGAAATGGATTTGAAACCCGCGACATTTATAAGACCTGTGCAACACGAATACGCAAAATGAGATAAGAACTTTATCGAGATATTTCACTGTACGACAGAGTACGCCGGAGTTCGAGATGAAAGTACCCTTTTTTCTCGAGGCAAAGCAGATTTTTCCACTTATACCCAAAAGAGCTAGCAACAAGGCATCGCCCACTCCCCCAATCATGTAACTTATTGGGAAGGTGCCCGAGATAAGCACTGCCTTCTCCTCACTATAACTTGTCAGCGAGACGGCTGTGTGTTGTAAGGACTTCGGTGTTAATTTTACTAATTGCTCCTCTCGTAGATATAAAAGCCCTTTTATGCCGTGCTTCGTGAAGAGAGAGGAACGCGGGGCCCCATTTTGTTGCCTCTAACTCCCTCCTCCCGACCTCAACCCACCCATCCGCCTGGCTCCCACCCTTCGTCCTCTGCTAGAAATATGCTACTCACAGAAAGGGCCTTCAAGGCTAATTTACGTCTGCCGCTGGCGAACGTTGTATAATTTGCGGTAATTCATAATTATGAGTCTGCAGTCTGTGTTTGGAGGGCGGCAGCCGCTCTCTCCCCGATAAAACAGAACATATTGAAACCAAACAGCTGTGAAGTTCCAGCTTCACCGCAGCCACGAGCCAGAATGCGGTAATGGGGATGCAAATATGTAATATGAGGAGGGTTTGAGATGAGCGGGTGGGGCAATCCAAAGTATGGCTAGCACAGTCATGAAAGCGTGGGGGTGTCAGAAAGGTACCCCTGTGCTTGAAGGCGCGGGGATTAATACCTGCCCCTCACATAGAAAGATTATGAAACGATCGTCCCCAGCTATTTCCCCTCCACTCCACACGTTTCGATCTCAAGTGATGATCTAACACCAGATATTAAAAAAAAACTCAACGATATACGCATGGTAAGTTTGAGTATCTGAACAACAGTTTCAGATTCCACCGGGTCTCTGTCGGTTTCCTCCCACCATATTGCTGGCCGTCGTCGTTTAAGTCAAATATTCTTGAGTACGGCGTAAAGCCCGAAACAAATAAATAAATAAATAAAGTTTTGGATGATTTTTTGACAATATTGAAAAGACTAACTTCCACATAGATATTCGAACCGATATCCGGATGAAGCGTTTTCTTTTTGGCTTCAGGATATGTTTGGGGGCCTCCGTCTCTCAGTCGGTTAGCGCGCTGGCGCAGCGCAATGACCTAGTAGCCGCGCACCAATGCGTGAGTTCTAGTCTAGCTCATGCTGGCTTCCTTTCCGCCCGTACGTGGGAAGGTCTGCCAGCAACCTTTAGATGGTCGTGGCTTTTCCGCGGGCTCTGCGCGGTTTCCTCCCACTATAATGCTGGCCGCCTTCGTATAAGTGAAATATTCTTAAGTGCGGTGTAAAATTTCTACAGGTAAATTAATAATTTGTGACAGTTGAAGCCAATTTTATTGGACACGAAAAAGTTTACACTACATGTAATGCAGAAATTCTATCTTTTCGTCTGGAAGGAAATGCAATAAAGTTAGAAGAGTATTTCGCGCACTCATTTAAAATAAGACAATTTACAACTCAGTTGTCTTTGTAGTAAGCTTTTAGCCATGTCGAAATAACTTTCAGTGAGAAAGCAAAAATGTACTAGTGAAGTTTCTATTTCAACAATCAGCATTGGGAATTTTATGTGATCCTAGTTTCGTCTACAATTTATTTAATGAATAAATAATTTTATTGATTAAGAATGAGAAAATCATACAAACTCACACATGGATCGCGGGTTGTTGATTCCCTCGATGGTCTTGAAAAGAATGAATTTGCATGAAATCGGGGAGGAGTAGGGGGTGAAATTCATTACGACGGATATATATATTTAATAGTTTTCCCTACAATGTGTAGCGTTTCTGAAAACGGATACTCTTTCATTTTTTAAAAAAATTTTGAACAGCAGTTAAAATCGCTATCTAAACAGCCTAAGTTGTACTGTACGATTATAGCTTATAGTGAAATATTTATAAAATTGAAATCGTTGTGGAATAAGCCCACACCAGTTTGACAACTTTTTTATTCAAGCATGTGCTTTTTGGGGTTTGATGGGTGTTAATGAGCTACATTATGCTTATGTAAGACGAAAATATCATCAGCTGAAGATTATAATTGACCGTGACAGCAGGGATCTTATCGTCTAATTAATTACAGATGTAGGCTCTTTTAAAATGTGCAGAACTGGGCAATGATACGTCCACCACACCAGTGTTATAGTGCTAGATACACACTACGCTGTCACGAAGACGTTTTTTGGTAACTCTCGATGGTACGTATGCATTCTTCTGCGCACCTCTAACGTAACCTAAGCTGGTGGTGCTGGAGAACAGAGGAGGCAACTGCCATGAGCACAGACAATTCTGTCACTAACACCGGGGGTTCGAGTGACACCCTTTTATGAGACGTCAGTTAGCGACAACCTACCCCTCAAAAAGTTCATAGAGACACCCACAGGAAATGTCATGTTCCCATGGCTTATAGCATTACTATATCTCTGTAACCCTTACTCTCCTCAGTAACTCTAATGTTTATTCCTCTCTCAATGGATATGGCCAGACCACACATAAGATATTGGCAGTTAAAAAATGGCATGCGACAAGGATCCATGCTACCACGCCCACTAAATGACGTATAATTAGGCATTAGGAATATAGAGGTTCAGTGAGCAGAACTTGTCATCAGTGCTGATCTGTCTTATCTATAGGCCTCATCTGGAGACGGCCTGTCGCTGCCTGATGTGATGTCTACAAAACGACAGGCTTGAGGGGAAGAAAAAGCGCCAAGATGTTTCACCAACACAACAACCTCGCTCAGCGGATCCTCACTGAACTTGACTGCATGGCTTTTTGGTTTGTTTTTCATTGCGTGCGTAAAAACTCCGATCTTTCGTGAGATATACCGATTTTCATGATAATACAAGAGACGAGTTTTGACGTGTTGTCTACTGTTTCGTGTTGAGGACTTCAAAGTAAGAAATGAAATCTGTGTAGAATGTATAGTTACGGTATATCTATTACGGAGTAACTAATTTCGTGTTAGTAGATCCGTGATCTCCCCCACCTCTACCCCCCCCCCAACACTCACATCCCCTCACACCACGAACGGGCTTACTAAAAAAGCATGATGGCTCCATGCAAACTCACGCTGGACGACATGGGTTTATAACATAATTTTGCAAATACAAATAAAGATTGAGTTTCTATGCTGAACTATTTGGGCCATATATTGAACAAGATGAAGCTAAGTGACGCCACAGTGTCTTTTTTGGCTGTTGAACAGACTACAGCAGTTATATTTTCACAACAAATACAGCAAAAGATATATTCACGTTGAACTTAGCAATACAGCAATCACAAGACGTTTAGCAGTTAACTGGAATCCATGACACCACTGTGCTTCAGTTTTCTCAATATGGCACAAAATGTCCACCACAGAAACCCAATGTTAGTTTGTTTTTTTTATTCACTGTAAAAATGTAAAGAAACCCCAAAGACCATACTTGCAATCAGGAAGATATGGTCTGTTGTTTTAACGTTTTCGTACACGTAAGAACTGTTGCTAGTGTAACGTCCTCCCCAATGCTTCTGCTCGGACTACGACAACATAAGTTTATACCTAAATGATTTTTCTTTTTGATTTCAAAGCTTCCTACCACAAATAAAGATCAACTTTAAAAGTAAATGATGAAAGATATGTAAAATATATAATATAATATATATAAAAACATATGGCTTGAAAGATTTAAAAATACAGGCAAAAAGTTTGATTAGTTTGTCTTAGATTCCGCGGTTATTTTAAACATGCATCTTACATACTTCAATCTGTCAGTTATTTTTTAACACAATTCCATACTCACAGAACGAGTTCTGACATATCTGTAGATATGGTTGGACTGTTTATAAATTTGATATATCGTTGAAATCCGGCCTCCCATATCAGTTACGTCACCCGTATATGCCCACTCGATGATTTATTTACACGAATGTAATTAAATTTGGCAAAAAAAATGATCAAGCGAGTCCTGGGACTGCATACAAAGCCTCACTCTGATAAGCATCTAAAATATGCACTCATGCGAACTCATTTATTTATGCGTTTTCAGTTCCATTACTACGAAATACACTCATCGCTTCATTAACTACTTATGTCAGCGAATTACCTCCCCTTGACGCGAACGTCATGCGCAAGGTTGCGTAAAATTAGCATAAGCACCGACAAAGCTGCCATAAGGCGTTGTAGTCTGAAAGTCTGTGACTTCCGAACCTAGATTAAAACTTCTAACACGCTTCCTGCATAATGACTTCCAAAACATAATTAATATTTCGTAACATATAATTTTTGCCTCTTGGTCTCCGATGTGTTAGTAAAACATGCGGTAGATCACACGAATTAGCTGTGTCTGTGTTCATCGGAGTGTAGTAATCTAGTTATATGGTTAAGCTAATAGCCTCTGGGTCCGACAGTCACAGGGAGAGAGTGTCTGGGGTAAGGGCTTGGGAGAAAGCTAGGCTGTACCGTGGTATTACCCGGATCTTTTACGATTGCTTAAGTCGGCTTGTTTGAAGTGTTTAAATCATGCGTGCACAACAACAACATGACATTTTTTCTTCTATTCCGGAGGGAAATACACCCTGAGTGCTCGACTGTTTCGAAGCGTCGCCTAAAAAAAAGATTTTATTTTGCCAGATCCGGAGTAGTAACCGGGTTCAGTTTAGATACATCGGATGTTTTCTTGATATTCGCATTAAGTCACGTACTGCTACTATTTTTTTTTTGGCCTGTGTGCGCATCATTTCCTTAAGTTAACTCAGCAGTAATACATTGACGTTTAATAGGCAATTTCAATGCTTATCACAGATGTACCAAATTCGTGACATATCAGCGATGAACAAAATATTGATATTGAGATACAGTGGTCTACCGTACCTTTATGACACAAATTCTGATGATAAGCATATCAGATTTACGTATATATATGCATGCATTAGTGTACATGGCATATCTCTAGGTAATTCTTAAACAATTTTTGTATTAATTCTTTCGATTTTAGGGAACTATCGCACTGATATGAAGTCAATAAAACCGCGAAAAAATTCAGTTAGCGCCTCACCATGCACGGTCGGTTTCTGGAGATCACACAATCATCATAATGATTATACAATTTACCCAGTTTCGTTTCAATTTGAGCGTTTCTAATTTCCTAAGTATCTGCAGAGTGCTTTCGAGTATTTGATAAATTTCGTCTTGTTTTCGCATCTCACGGGTATACAGTCAACGTTAATTATTGAAGGGCGAAGCTAATGTGTGCCCTGCCGGCGCACATGTGGTCGTTAGGCTCCAACTGCTGCCGCCATGTTGTAAGCCAGCATGACCAAGAGGACTGTGTTTTGGCGCCACAGAGAAAAGGCAGACCGTCATAACACAGTCATTACTCAGGACTCCGTGTTCATTTCAGTTAATATAGTAATTTGAAATGAAGCCGAAACAGCTGTTGTTTTGTACATCTAAATCTGGAACAACTGTACATTGGGTTTGGTTGACCTGAAATAGTTCAGCATGAAGAACTTCATCTGTCTCATAACAATCCGGGGATGCAGATTATTGATGGCTTTGATTAGTTCATTGTGTAAATCACGATAATAATTGATTGACACACTGGTTACCTGACTAGTTTGTTGATTGATTGATTGATTGATTGATTGATTCCGTCAGTCAGTCAGATAGACAGTTCCTTTTGCATGGTTAACCAGTGGAAAGTTTGTTATATTGATTGCCTCGGTGACGGCTCAGTGATATGGCTGTTGACTGACAGGTGGGGACAGATGAAACAATTGGTTGTTTTCAGTCAATGATACCTGTCGCTATGCCTCCCATATTACGTTGGGTAAATCCATCAATGCCCAACTTTATGGTACTTTATTACTTAAATCTGTAACACTTCGTGGGAATGTCTGCCAGCATCTACGGATGGTTGTGGTTGTAATGCTACCCGCCGTGGTATAAGTGAAATATTCTTGTGTACGGCGTAAAACATCAATCACTTAAATAAGTATATAAATGTAACACTATATGCAATTATTTCAAGAACAGACTCAAGTCTTGACTCACTGAGTCACAGCCTAACTATTAAATGTACATTTCAAATTAAATATGTACATATCAATTAATAAGAAATCAGTTGATAGTTGTTCTTTGGGCGTTTACCATTTAACTTGTCCAAAGATTTTATACTGATATGAATTGTAACCGAAGTAAAATGACAAAAAATAATTTGGCACCACTACATGGCTTTTAGTGAAGGCGTAGAAACCTGCCTTTTCTCGTCACTTACACCGTTTTAGAACGGGGACCAATTTTTTAAAGCTCAATCTAGTTTTTTTCTCAGTTCACTCGAATTAAAACGACATGTGACGTGTCACCGGTATTAACAGAAGTACTTGATATTCCTTGTGGCAGTTTTAAAGAGCAGAGATAGGTCGTGTCCGGGAGGCAGAATGTAGCAGTGGTTCGTTTTTGTGTTACGTGTGTATCGTTGCAAAGAAAAATATCAAACCTTCCAAATGTGATGGACTTACACGTGTGCTGATTTATAAAGATGTTACCCCAAATAGCTCTTTTGGGCATGCGTGGAATGCTTGGGGACTTCCGGGTGATCACCGACATCCGACTCGCTACGACGCCTGTACACAATGCAAAGTATTTCATATACTTAAAGTGAAAGACAGTCCAGGTTCAAAGTAAAATTTGTTAAAAAGGTTGGACAATACTATGATTATTTCGATAAAGTATTTTTTCTAACAGCTACCACTACAGTGGAAATTGGCATTTAACCGTCCTCCGTCCTCTCGGATGAAACACAGCCATTCTGTCGGGATTGTGACGTAATTGTTCCAAGCGCGGTCAACCGAGACTGCAATAAGCTGCCAGGGCTGTGTTTATAACTTCAGAATAAATGTAAATTTATAACATGAAATGATCAAGAAACTTGCTTCAGCCACAATACAATGGCCTGGAAATACTTTCCCGTGTTGTTCACACATGTACTTGCTATAATTAAAATACATAACATTAAAACCGTGTTATGTCCCTATGTTATTTCATGTCACATTGGCAATCAACTCAGAACGTTTACATCACAGGTTATAAACAGCTGGTATCTCCTACCTCTCTCATTGGTCAATCTCCCATAAGCTTAAAAGCATGGGCGTCTTCAGATGCTCAGCGCAATACTCCACACTTTAAACGGAGATAATTCAGCAACGGATTCATGCAATTTCAAAGAGATTTTTACATTGAAGAGATAATTTTATGATCTTTTTAATGAACAGTACCTCAGCACTGAGCTGTCTTTTACTTTAACTAATCATGTAGGCCCGTAATTTATAGACAATATAGAACACCACTGCCTCAAGAGTAAACCAGAGCAGCGAGGACAGTGAGATAGTTGGCAAATGATCACACCTTACCGGTCGAATACTGTCCCTTGTCAATTTAGCTCTGTTTGGGTTTTATTCCAACTGTTATTCATGTAAATGTTTAAAAAGTAACAGCTTCTACAACCCCCAGCAACACGGCTTAAGCGAATTAGGTTTGAAAACACGTTGAGATATATATGTATCTTCGGTGTTTCAGGGTCTGTGTCAGCTGAGGAGCCTTGAATTAAGCAGTCAATGTTTGAGTCGAAAATCCCTACTGTATTTATTGATTGATTGATTGAGTGACTGACGTTTAACCTCATAATCAAGAACTTTACACTCACACGATGGCGGTCAGCTTTATGGGCGGAGGAAACATCGACCTTTAGTTTGCCAAGCTACTGAAGGACTTTCCCAAGGGTGACAACTAATAAATGGCCAGAAAAGCGCACAAGGCTGGGATTGAACCCACACATCGACAGACACGCGTCTTAAAAAGTCCTTACTAGAATCATTCAATCACGTGTTTTCTCGCGTTTTCTCTCAAAGTCATGTCTTTGACAGACAAACTTGTCTGACGAGGCCACCCGTGAAGCGAACGAAGACGTAGAGCAGACATATCATCTTAATTCTCTTGATATCAGAGGTCCATTCTGTATTCTGCAAAGTTCACGGATTCTGGGACTTTCCCTCTCTCACAGGCAAACAAATAAAGGTTCACTGTAAACCACGTCAAATTATCAGATTAAATTTCGATTAAAAGACCAGATTTTATATGTCAGCGTCTTATTTCAGATGATTGTGGACACGTGAGTATGTTACTGATTACAGACACGGCCAGGCCTATTAACGACCCGTAAACCCGTCAAATACACCCCTCACCCTCCAGGTCCCCACCCCCTCCAACAGCTCCCTCAGGGACTCGGGATCGCGCAGTTGGTCCAGCGTTAAGCCTGGGTGTGACCACATGACATGTCTCGTAGAATTAGACAAAGTACAAATCACAGCTATCAACTTTCTCCCATACTTTGGTCATGTATAACGGTTTGCTGAGAGCGCAAAAAAGCACGGGGAAGAAAAATGAACCCAATCTGCTAACGGTCTTGACTTGAAGTCTCGTAATACGCACGTAGTACTAGGAAGAGATGAGGATCGATGCTAAATAATAGAGCCCTATAATATGGCATACCTGTCCCTTTCAGTGGAGAATTGCTTCCCGCACATATCGAGGGGCTAGAATTAGGACCGAACACCAGATAGCTGTCATCACTGAAAACTGTCGAGTGTTTCTTTTTAACATGAATCCGTCTTAATTTTTTTATTTTATATAATTTCTCAGTTCTTTGCTGATTCAGGGTAGACAATGTTGTTTTGGAAATCGGACCAGGAAAGCCCAGTGTAATTGATCATGCGCGGGTGTAATAAATATATCAACTTTTCTTAACTCTTTTATTTGTTCATTTGTTTATTTGGTTGTTACTTAGCCCCATATTCAAGTATGTTTCTCTGATATAATGGAGGGTGGAAGAATCCATAGTGCCCAGGGTTAACCAGCCCACCTGTGGCAATCTCCAGGCGAACTTTTCCACATGTGACCTACAGATATGTACTCCGTATTTGTGGATGACAAGTGGAAAAAAATATAATACTGCTTGGGATCAGCAATGTGCGAAATTATAAATTTTAGTTGATATATATATTTTGTTAACCAGCCATTCCATCAGTCAACGAATGATTGACATCTGAAAAGGACAGTCAATTGTTCCGGCATCAGTCTACTTGAAGAGTGAATACTTGTGGTCATTCGTTTACTTGACACAGTTACGTAATATATACTTGACAAGCACCTGCCATCTACATGTTGTCGCCAGACTCGCCGAGGGCGGCACTGAAAATAGCCACCGGGAGCACGATTTATAAAACTGGAAGCGGACTCGTCAAGACTGCAGAGGTATAAACAAGGCTCTACCTCCATGGGCGCTCGAGGCGTGACGACCCAATGACAAGAGCAGAGCGATAAATCTGTTGACGAGACAGCCGTTTGTTTTTAGCAAGCTCACACAACTACATATATCGAAGATAGCAGCCTCGGTGGGTTTATTGTGAGTAAAATGTATTAACGCATTAGAGATCTCGCCCCGGGGCGAAATTTGAGACAGCCCAATATATATGTAAATGTATGCAGCCATTCAAGTATATATTAATGTATTAAGGTATATATGTGTGTGGGGAAAATAGCACAAGCCACAAGAAACTGTGTAGAACGTAACGTTCATTTAGCAATATGAAGGCCTACGACATAAAGAGCAAAACCAGAATAGCGACTACAATGCGGTAGTTGGCAAATGATCACAAGTTATCGGTGAAATCTCACCTCCTGTCGCTTTATTCTAACTGTTCGTGCAAGTTTTTAAGAAGTAACAATTTGCGCGGCCTCTAGCGCCATAGCTTAAGCAGAACGATTTAAAAACAATTGCAGTGATGTTAAATGTAGTATACCAGACGTCACTGGTCTAGAATCACTCAAAATGCTGTGCTCTCGTCACATTTAACATATGTACATAAAAAACATGTGAACAATGCAAAAGGACCTAGCCATTCATGTGACTAGTTATTCGTATGTAAACATCGCACATGCTTGTATGTATCAGCAAACTGCAAAACAAACTTCACCGATCTACCTGACATACTTAAACAATATGCCCATGCAACTATTACATAAGACATAGACGATACCTGATTGATATATGCCAAGACTTTCAAGGCCCAGAAACTTTATTAATTCTAGGCCTTACGTGGGAAGGTCTGTCAGTAACCTGCGGATGGTCGTGGGTTTTCCCCGGTCTCTGCCACCATAATGTTGGCCGCCGTCGTATGAGTGAAATATTCTCAAGTACGGCGTAAAACACCAATCAAATAAATAAATAAATTCCCGGCCGGTTAGTGACGACTGTTAAAATTGCTGTAAACATGACTGCGTTTCTTTTCTCCCAGTAACCGTGGTTTCAGAGGTTATGTGAGTTGCTACCCTGTACGTATTTACATGAACATTCAGACTAAAACCCCAACTGAGGTAAATTGACAGTATTACCGGCTCCCTTTTTCGACCATGTCACACAGCCGTCTTTTTCACGTTTTACACCACATGCTGTAGGCTATTGTATTACCACACAATGTATACAGAAAAGGTAAAAGTGATATTACAGAACAGAAGATTTTGAGGAAATCAATTTAGTAATAGATAGCCAGCCTAGCCAAGAAAAAGTGCCTAAAATTGGTTCGATGGCATCTCTATGTTACAAACACACTAACTACCCAGATCTTCTCATCAAGTACCTGGGATGATCACACAGGTGGATGTCAAGTTTGTAAGCTTCCGGTAAAAAAATAACATCATTCAAAATGGCCACCATAATGGGGATACTCTGGTATGTAAAGTAAAGCAATAATCATCAGATTTTGCAATTTTGAGTGACAATAGACGCTTGCTTGCGCTGTATGTGTTATCATATGTGATTAACACGTGCATTCAGGCAGTAAGAACTTAACTGAACCTTTTTGTTTCGAAATGGCTGCCATAAGGTTTCAGTAGTACATGCAGCACTATGCATGTCTTGCATATAGCACCTCTTTCATTGTTACAAACTTGTAATAACTTAATTCGGTATCATTGGTGAACATTACAATGGAGTCAGTACATTCTACGATTATCATTAGAAAGTTACGCCTAAAAAAGCTGAATATTGGGGGTGAGCTTTAGGAATGCGCTAATAAATGAACCTTTTCATCCTCGTAAATTCATTAGTGACAAAACAGCAAAACGTTAAAAGACCAAATACATGGCTACATTGGATCCAATTTATTGCAAAGATTCACTTCAAGTATAATAAAATAAATACGACTGTAGCTGTTTACCTTTAATATTTTGTAGCTGTGTTACAGGAATCATCGGGCTCACACCCACATGGAGGGATACACATCCTTGACTTGAGGCATTTGCATGAAGCAGCCTGGCACTGTTTTGGAAATACATGTTCTCACAAATCTGGGGGTGGTGGAAGATTACTCCAGTCCCCCCTTCAGTTTCTAACCATCCACCAGGGGATAACTATAGTATGCGACTGCCAAGTGTAGCTTACGGTTTTCGTTTTTTGTGTTTTATTTTTTAACAAAAATCAAATTTAGCGTACCTCACACCGTATTTGGTACCTGGGGTCTGGGACAAGTGACAAGAAATTTCTTCGACTTCTGCCAGTGATCCAGTTGTGAACACGGGGGCGTCATCCAGAACGAGAAGTTCCACTCATTACCCAAACAAGGCTTTCTTCAAAAATATACAACAGGAAGAGACCGGCAACATGTGTCTTTGCAATGGACTAAAACTTTTCTCCGTGCTTGGTACTCTCTAGTCCATGAAGAATAATACCGGTATCCGTGTCTTTATATTCTCGGCCCCGACTGGTCAGAATGCTTCGTCATGTTGATGTGGCTTTCTTATTGGAAGCAAAATCTCCACCGATTATGAACTTCATCACAAAGGCACATCAGGTCATCTGACAGGAATGAAAGACGACCAGCTTTAGATCACATATGCTCGGGTGGCACCACCACCGAAGTCACCAAAAATGGCTCCGGTGAATGTGTCTGTATTATGCCCGAAGTATATACAACAAATAGGTTTACCTAAACTCTAAATAAGAGCTTTCCTTTAATCAGTACATATACATGTACAACTCTGAATGTTACGTAGACCCGACTTTCCTCCATGAATATTCACCTTGATGTCGTCAGTGGTGACATCGGCCTCTTGCTACCATATCCGCACACACGAACACCAAATCATCTGTCGCATGAACCGTTTTATCCCTTCGAACATTCAAATGAGATACCATCCATTCCGGATGATATGGATTCATCATCATAGCAGCATCTGATGTGACAAACGCCTCTCCCCAAGGAAAACAAATATGTCACGCGCTGAACCATGTTGAATGATATGTTTGGAGACAATCCAACATAGTAACGTCTCATGAAGTTCTTTGAGATGAAACTGCGTGAGTGTCTCAGGTATGTTCCCCAGTTATTGCAATGCGAATCTGTTTTGAGCAGGGACATCTAACAGCGGAGGACCGTTCTTGAATTTGTTTCCAAGGTCGCGAGGTGATGTGGAGACACACCGATGTCTTCGATTAAGCCAGGGGACGTATGGAAAACAGATGTAATAGTTCTTCAACGATCCCTTTCACGCCTGCGGACTTTCTCAGTCCACCCATTTGTGGAATACTGTCCACGTAATGCTACAGGGAATTTTATTTGCTAGCTGGTGACTTCTTGCAACTTAGTAGTAGAATATTGTGGCAAAATTCCAGCTTACTAGCTGGGGATTTGAACAAGTGATCTCTGGGTTTCGAGGGAGATAACGCTTATACATTTGACACCAATGTCTTCAAGATCTTGGCCAATTGCCATGTCACGTTAAATCTAATATGCAAAAGTCATCATCGCTACAGTTATTGGTGTATATCAGGAGACTGGTCCATATCATTTCTTTGGTTCTACAGCACAAAGGTCAACCTCCTGAATCCAGTATTGACTAAGTGCTTCTGGTTGCAGCGCTTTGGGATTTCATAAAAAGGCTGAGGATTGTTATCACTGTATTGTTGCCATAAGCAGCGCAGGGAGAATCGGCATCATACATGTACCCAGAGTGGTAGAAGATCTACCTGTCTACAACCACGACTGGGTTGATCTTAAATTTGATCACATTTTCGTACATCAATAATTCCATTGATAAATTCTTAGGACCTTTTAGCTGAAGCAGATTTGGAATGTAGGATGAGTCAAGGCTTCTATCTCTGAATCCGCAGTAAGAGGAATCGTCTGGAATAATTCCCAGTCGTGTGCACTGGTGATCCAAGATGCCAAAATTGTTGCGTGAAAAGTATTCTAACGTCTCTTCCAGCACATCTATTGGGTTAGATGACGACGAAGCAACATAGGGCCCATTCGAACCATGGAACTGTCTGGGGCCACATTCCTTAGGCTCGTATTTTTGCAGAATGTTGATGCCAGCAATCGTGTCCATTTGTCTTTTCTATTCTGTGTAAGATATCTTTTCACTGCCCCTTCTTTTTAAAATTATATTCGTTTTCTGTATTACCACAAAAAACATTGTATATATTGAGTAGAGTGTTGTATAGGAAAATAAACATTGTCAAAAATGGTACGTTTGACCGCCAATTTGTTTTTTTTTTGTCGATTTTGGATACTTTTATGGCCAGCGTCAACCTGACATCCACCCTGCTGATGTAATATATGACCCATAGAACATCCCTGGCTAGTTAGTTTATTTGTAACAGAGAGATGTCATTAAACGACAAGACAGCATGTGTTGGCTGGCTGACTATAAACAGTACTTTGTATATGCTGGGCGCTCGACATCCTTGCACTTTTACCACAGACAGTGAAGCGATGTGTAGTAAACGTTAAGGCATTAGCACCAATACTTTTCTCACTGAAAACATACCAAATTCAGTGCTTCTGTAATTCTCAAAGTGTTTTGAATTGGAATTGAAAAGTTAGTCACGTGGTCAATGCACATCCAGGGCTCAATCCCGAACCTGGTCCTACCTAAGACTTGGACATCGTTAATCTTGGCAATTCGTCTTTTGGCGCTATAGACATTATAGAGGAATAGACCAAATCCTAGTTCGTCTGGTGTCAGTGCAATGTGCCCTGATGGAGCGTCGTGCCTGGTGTCTTTGGAGTGGTGTTCCAGGTAGGCAGCGCTTTGGATATGTCGGCATCGGTAACGGCCAGCTGCATGCAAGGAGACACCGAAATTAAGTTGAAAGCGTCGTTATCCTCCCAGTAAAACAACCAAAACCATCATATCATTCATATAGAGTGGCAATTGGAATAACTGGACGGGGGCTCTAGGTCAAGCACATTATCAGCTGCCTTGAAACATACGACAATTTCCTCCGAGCCGTGAAAGCAGTGTTGCCTGCAAATAAAGTCTCATAAACAAGGTGCCAAAAAAAAAATAAAAATAAAAATAAAAAGTAACGCAGAAGTTGAATTCTTCACCTCGGAAAATCTGTTTTGTGCAAGACGAATAATTAATTTAACACATTGTTACGCAAAAGAAAGACAGGATATCAGTAATCATGAAATAAGCAATGTAATCGCACTCAGCGTGGACAGCAGGTCACAATTGGGCGATTATTGAGGATAGCAGGCACATATTCTAACCATGCGTTTTAACTTTGATATGGTATACATAAAACCTCGCGAGGTAGGGTAGTATTTGAAAAGATGATAAATAACGGGAACTCAATATATTACGCTTGACCTCATGCCAACAATTATATACAAGGGTAAGACCAAACGCAGCAGCTTGTTTCGCCTGTCTCATCTTTTGTTTGTCAAATAATTTTACTTTTAATTTATTGGTCTGTGGCTTTGTTGCAAAATGATTTTGATTCACATGTGGCGCTACATTTTGTATATGTTTTAGGCCATGCATTTATTTCGGAAGGTTGGACGAATATCACTTTGCAATGCCTAAATTCCATGCTCATACTTGCACACGAGCCTGTAGCTAACACAGTGCGCGACATCTGAGCGGTTTCTAATCTTTGCCTTTACGCTTGGTGAAATAAATGTAATTAAATTTAAGTTTAATCTTTTTTTTTCATAACTTTCTGTGATATCATCCGTTATTTCGCTCGGGTAAAGAATTATGCAGTCAAGCTTATTACCGCTGTGAATATGAGTAGTGCTCCTAATACTTGCTGGATGTAATCCAAGGTGAACGAAAGTGAACAAAAGGCGTGCGGCATGGGTGGAAAGATCTGCGTAAACGATTGGTTGACAAACGAGGGAAGTTTGATTTACCTAATGATTGATCGTATGATTACATTGATGCATTTTTTCTATTATATGACCGAATGATGGACCCTTCCCAAGAGAGGTCTGGGCTATACTAATTGGTCTTGCTTCATCCATAATGAACTCTGAAGTAACATTATTCACTGAGGTGTCTTAATGATTGATGTTTAATGAATTGCAATTAACATATGTTCATCGCTATATTTTAATACCTAGAATTGCTTAAGCCATGGTGCTAGAGGTGAGGGATGTAAGTAGTTTCTTTATAATCACATACTTAAACAATTAAATAAAAGCGAAGCTGTGGTAAAGTGGCAAAAGGCCGGATTTCACCGGTTACCCATGATAATGCGACAACCAGCATACTGTCGTCGCTGCTCTGGTTTTACCTTCTATGCTGTCATATTTTAAATTAGCTTTTTGAATGATCGATTGACTTAACGCCAGCCTAATCGATCATGCTTGATCCAAAATTTATTTATATATTTATCTGATTGATGTTTTATTCCAGATTCAAGAATATTTCATTTATTAGACGACAGCCAGCATTATGGTGGGAGGAAACCGGTGATCCGAAATGAAATTTGAAGTAACATTTTTTCAGTCAGATAACTGAATAACTGATGTCTAATAAAATGCAATTAATATGTTCATCACTGCATTGCTTTACATAAAATGCTCTGGTTTTACCTTCTTATGTTGTTGTATTTTGCATCAGCTTTTTTTATTGACTGATTGACTTAGCGTAGCAGTCAACCAGTCAGCATATGCATGAAGCGGAATATCATGGTTGAACTCTTGTTTCGCCTTCGGAAAGCTTTTAGTTAAAAAAAAAACATAGCCAAAAAAAAAAAAAAAAAGAACTGAATGAATGATTATGGCTTAACGCCACTTCGGTAACATTACAGAAACACTGGGGAGAAAACATGAAAAATTGCTAGTGATATTTCCCCAGATGTCAGTTATAAGTCAAAGAATTTTTTTGGTCAAAATGCAGATGACACTTAGAAAGTAAATCTAGTTGCAACACTTGAAAACCCGCTTTTCGGGTCAATAACTTTTCATGTCCAGAGTTAAATATTTACATTGGAGCAGCTTGCTGTTTGCTGTTAAAGTATAGGAGTGTCTCTTTAGGACTGACAGACATCTGTTAACGCGTTTGTCTCTTCGGTCGTGACTTTTCCATCACATTATGTGCCAGACCTTACGAAAATAGATACATGTCTCCATACTCCATTCACTAAAACCGACTTTTATTTGTCTCTTGATAAAAAGTCGAGAGTCTTTTGTTGAATCTGAGCGTCTATCAGCTGTATAGTTCTATCGCTGGAATATCTAACAACTTGCCGCGAGCTGGACATAGTCACGTAAACACACTACTGTATATAGGGGGTTTCTATATATATAGTGGTAAAGTAAGTATACAGATGTGTAAGAGTGACGATTGATTGATTTATTTGTTCATTGAGTGATTGATTGTTCTTTAATGCCCTGCTCCAGAGTTTTTCACTCAAAAGATGGCGATCAGTTTCATAGGTAGAGGGCAGCGGAGTGCCCAGGAAAAAGCGCCCAGATTTGGCGAGTTATCGACGCAGTTTCTCTTGTGTGACGCACAGATGTGCACACAATATTGGTGGTCGGAGCCTCCGTTGCCGAGTGAACGGGTGCTCTCGTGCAGCGTTAGGACCCAGGTGTCTCCCACCAATGCGGACGCTGTGAATTCAAGCCCAGCTGACGCTGGCTTCCTCTCCGATCGTATGTGGGAAGGTCCGTAAACAATATTCGGATGGTCATGGCTTTCCCCGGGCTCCAATCGGTTTCCTCCTACCACGATGCTGGCCGCCGTAGTATACGTGATATATTCTTGAGTACCACATAAAACACCAAACAAATAAATGAATAAATATTGGTGGAAAACAAGTGGTTTAAAAGGACCTTTAAGCAGCGCAAAGTGTCACACAAGGGTTGTGGGCGGTTCATTGTCACCAACACACCAGTACAAATGTAGTATCTTATAATAAACAGGATTCTGTAAACATAACAGATTGAAGCTTATGATAAAAATGGTTCTACGAACACAATGGGCACAATCTTATCGTGAACGCCGTCACGTTAACTTTAAAATGGTACTCTGAAATTTAAACAGGCATTTTCACAAGATAACTAGAGCTTGAATTAATACTTTAGATACTATACAGCGACAAAAGTGTTTATTTACGACAACTCAACCTGTACCCTTACACACAGCGGTTAGCTGGTGACGGCACCGAAGGGACATAACCATATCAACAATCTAGATAGAGTCACCTCCCTTTAAAGGATAATGACAACGGAACAAATTTTTTTGACACACGGGATATATATTGCTCAGCTTAAGATTTGGAAAATGTAAACTGTTTTCACCGGGCTCCACTAACATCTAACTTCAACCAAGCCCTATATTTATTTATTTATTTATTTGATTGGTGTTTCATAAAAAAAGAATTTCAGCTACAGCGAAACCTCCTTTGGACATCTTAAGATATCTCAAATAACAGGCACAGTATTACATTTAGAGAGCATCTGTTTTCTTGCCACAAATTTGCAGGAGAAAATGAATTCCAGACATCTGAAATGAATCCAAGATATTTGAAGTGAGTTCAAAATATTTTAAATAAATGTAGGTCGAAAGGGCGATTCCCACTGGTGTTTCTATTTTTTCGACCATCCAGAGAGCAGTACAGGTCTGAGTCAGCGAATGCAGTGCTTCATAAAGGGCTTTGATAGGGCAAAAATGTTCAGGGCAAAATTTCGAGGCCGGGATTTCCACAGCATGCAAGTGGGTATGCATGCATGATTGGATTTTACGTCTTTGTCTTTGGTACGACCAAACCCAGGATTGATTCCGGATCCCCCAGTGCCCCCTTGAGACTCTTCATATTGTAATTTCGGTTGTACTTAAATATGCACCAGGCTATTTCTCAGGCCTAGTCGCACTACTCCTTGGAATACATTTCATGAAATGCAAGATGCCCCCCCCCCTCCCAACCCCGCCGTTCAACTTGCTATATGACGAATATTCTGAATTTACGCGAGTCTATACATAATACCATCTTGGGACTATAATCGCCCCATCAGTGTGTCAAGGACAGGTGAACGTTACCCAATACATGTAGTTACCCTACTCTTCCAGGCACAATTATGCCTAGTCAATAGAAAAATATGCCTTTGCGTATATGACTTTTCAGGATATACATTGTATATCGGGAAATGTTGGGCCAACGTTTAAAATCCTTTAGGTCTGCCAATATCTCGGTTTCCTCCCACCATAATACTGGCCGCCGTAGTACAAGTATAAGTAAAATAACTATAAGTATATATATCAGTGAAAAAGTGTAAGTGAAATATTCTTAAGTACGGCGTTAAACATTAATCAAATAAATAAATAAATATATAAATAAATGAATAAATAAATAAATAAAATTCCTTAAGCTGCATCCAAATTGGCAACTCGGAGTGACCTGTTGTTGGCAAATTCTTGACATTTGGTTATTCGGCAACTGCACTATATTGAAAAGCTATAGCGTGTTGGTCGTAACTTGCTAATTCTTGACATTTGGCTTGTGCAGCTCCATTTAATTGCAGCGAACTGCATGTTTTAGCCATATGTTAAAATCGTCTCTTTTCATTTATTTAGTTATTTGATTGGTGTTTCACGCCGTACTCAAGAAATTGTTCATCTATACGACGGTGGCCAGCATTATGGGGGAGGAAGCCTGAGAGATTAACTGTCCGTTATTGGTTTAGTGAAAAAACTCCACAACTGAATGTACCAAGTGATTAGGCTATGTCTGTACAGATATGACCTTTCTCATGACCTTGATAATGACCCAAAAGGAGGATTCTGATTAGCCCAGTGCTTTACGTTGGAGAGCTGGTTGACACTGTGTAGACCCGGAAGACGTCAAATACCTCTCACCCAATCAGAGTTCACTTCCGCCAAGAAGCTGAAACCCTGTATGTTGTTACTACTTCAGTCACGAAAGCAGTTGGCTCTAAACCAGATAACGCGGAATTGTACGTGGTTTTGCAACAACACATTAAGACTATGGCCTTTGGAGATAACATTTGACAGGTGGTATGAGAAGAAGGGTTCAGGTTGTCATCCAGGCACACGGCAGATACACCCGATATTGACATAAATGCTTTAGGAGATACCAAATGAGATTTCACCGAGTAATTTCAACCACTGCTTCAACACTGCTCACTCCAGAACCATATCTGTAAAGTCATTGTTTCACACCAAAACCAGGGATGATAGAAATGCATGTGTGTTACAATTAAACATGGATTCCAATCATTTTTGTCGTTTTCATTAGCCAAAGGGTCACACGGTTCACAACCAATCGCATGTGTACAAAATCTCCACAATGAAAACCAGAGTAGAGGAGAGGGGGTGGGGTGGGCGGCGGCGTTGAGAGTTGCTTAATTAAGTTCTTTGTGTATAGATAGATAACAAAAATATTGCGTCAGCGTGGGAAATTCAGCTACAGCGGTATGACATGAAGTCGAGGGAACCTTATGTCTCGGATGTCAACATTCGCGGGAACAGTATTCAAGGTCAGACTGGAAAACAGGCGCGGATGACCTCGAATGCCAAATACCCGGTCTGCGAAGTGGGCTAGAACCCGTTGTTCTGGTGTCAACATCCGCTTCAGCCGTATCCGGCAGTTGTTGACGGCGTACGGCGGATATAATTTTCCGTCCTCATGTTGCACGTGTACTTAAGTACTATTTATCTCCTGTATAAATACATACATTAGCAGCATTGAACTGACAGACTACAGCGAATTGGGTAACGGAATAGATAACGGCGAATCCCGAAGCACAAGTGATCGTCTGGTAAGACAGTGGGCAAATTTAGTGCTGCAATGTATCAATATAACTTTTTGCCAAAAGTAAACAAAAACAACGATAAGGAACAGTAAGAACAAGTTTGACAGAAGGCTATAATACTGTAATTAGATGTGTTAACAATGTTTCGATTTATTTATTTATTTGATTGGCGTTTTACGCCGTACTCAAGAATATTTCTCTTCTACGACAGCGGCCAGTTTTATGGCGGAAGGAAACGGGGCAGAACCAGGGGGAAATCCACGACCATCCGCAGGTTTCTGGTAGACATGAGCTGGACTTCAACTTACAGCGTACAATGTTTTGTACTTGCATTTAAATTTCATTGCAAGGACATCTAGTGTCAATGTTAATGATGTGCTCCTGAATACTTGATTATTTAATGATATGTTGGAGTTATACAAGCATACTGGGGATCAAAAATCTGTGTTGTCACATCTGGTTCGTATGGCACAAAACGATTCTGTCGTGACAATATAACAGTGTGAGCAATTCTATAAACTGCTGACGTCTGATATAACAAGTGATCATGCTAGGGGCATGTAGGCCTACTTTGCAGCTATTTAAACTTTTGCATGAACTGTTGCCAATTTGTACAATACGCAGGATTTCGCAATTTACTTTCAGATTTTTAACAGCAAACCGGCAACAGCAAAGACAACAGCACACCGACAACAGTAAAGATGGCGACAAAGTTTGCAGCGTTAGTCATCTCCTGTATTCTTCGTAAGTATTATGTATCGCGTGTGAACATATGCCAATCTTCATACTGCCGTTGTTGTTCTGGTAGAACTCCCCACGCCTTAAAGTGGTTTGGATTAACTATGTATCGGAGGCCGGTCCCGTTGCATAATTCTAAACAAGTTTGCAGTCTTTGCGCATTATTCCCTTCGCGCAAATCATTCTGTGAGATGCATGGAGTCGTCAGCATGGTTGTGGGTTTCCTTCTAACATAGCGCTGACCGCCGTTCTTTAAGTACGTCATGAGTACGGCGTATCAGATCAATAAATCGATCATTAAATAAAAAAAATGTATGTGCGAATGCATGTATGTATTTATGTATGTATGTAATTTCTCCTAACATCCACATGGGCACTCACATTTACCCTGTGAACTATTATATACTGATTTAGCCTTATTGAGGGGCCTCCGTGGCTCAGTCGGTTAGCACGCTAGCGCAGCGCAGTGACCTAGAAGCCTCCCGCCAATGCGGTCGCTGTGAGTTAGTGTCCAGCTCATGCTGGCTTCCTCTCCGGCTGTACGTGGGAAGGTCTGCCAGCAACCTGCGGATGGTCGTGGGTGGGCTCTGCCCGGTTTCCTCCCACCAAAATGCTGGCCACCGTCGTATAAGTGAAATATTCTTGAGTATGGCGTAAAACACCAATCAAATTAATAAATAAATCTTTTTTGATTGTATGAGTTCAAGTTCAGCTCTTGCAGGCTTCCTCTCCAGCCATAGGTGGGAAGGTCTGTCAGTTCTGTCCGGTTTCCTCCCACCATAATAGCGGCCGCCGTCGTATAAGTGAAATATTCTTGAGTAAGGCGTAAAACACCAATCTAATAAATTAATAAATAAAATCTTTTTGATTGTTGCTGAACGCCATACTCACGAATTGTTCACATGCACGATGGTTTTATAGGTGGTGGAAACAGGAACGCCCGTTGTACACAGCCAACTTTTGGCAAATTACTGAAGAACTTTTCCGTGCCCATCGGCGCACAGATAGTGTACATTGTGTACTGATGGAGAAGAATTGATCTACAACCCATGATTGACTGCGAAAACGGCTCCTCGACGCACAAACCGTGAGAGAGGGAGGGGGAATCACAGCCAGCCTACACAGAATCGGGCCGTGGGTATTTCAGATAGGGTCCAAGATGGCCGTACGTGGAATATCTGTCAGCAGCCTGCTAATGGTCGCAGGTTTCCTCCCTCTGAAAGCTGCCAGGTTTTTGGATGGAGGAAACCTGAATGTCGTAGAGTGTTCAAAGGAGACCACAGACGTTTACAAGGCACCTGACAATCTTCCATAGAAACAAAATGGGACGAAATAGGGAAATCTGGATTTGGACACGCCACCTCATTGTCCAAAGGTCTGCTTTAACCATTTCAGCCATCGATGCCCGATGTATTTATTTATTTATTCATTTATTTATTTATTTATTCATTCATCTGGTTGCTTTTCAAAGCTGCACTCAATTTTTATATGTGGAGGAAACCAAAACGTGAAATTAAAACAGAGATTTGTGTCCATCTTTTTGCAGTCCATGTCTGCTCGCTCTCCTTGGCTCAGCTTGAACCTCAAACTTACCCACCACCCGGGGACTGCGGACTAGATTGTTTCTTCGATGAGACAGTTTGCTACTACAGCTGTCGACACAAGTACTACCGGGAGGGAGCTTGTCATCGAATAGACACCCCAAATGGTGAGAGATGGCAGTGTCAGCCGTACGATTAATAGCACGGATGTTATGATTGGTTGGAAAGCAGACGACGGAGATCATAGGCTATTTAACTCGTGGAGTTACCTATTCCGTGGAGTTTCTTTAGGATTAAAATAGGCCTTATCTACTATAGGTAATCCATATGGGAACTGGCTAAACTCTGAAACTTCCATAAATATTATTTAGCAAAGGTGTTGGCTTTGTATCAGTGTTACCTTGAGGAAATGTGCACTATTCATGGGGTAATAACACTTTGTACTTTGATGTAATAAAATATCAGTAACGTGGTGCGAGAAAACTAAGGCGTTCTGCTTTATCATTTCATGATAATCCTCGTAAAAATGAAATCACGTTGAGTAAAAAGGCCATTAAACTAAATAACTTCACATATTTTTCCCCACACAATTAAGGGCATGCGGTCAAATGTTTTGATTGTATGGTACGTTCTGTGGACCATATTGATAATGTGTGTCAGTAGTGACGTCACAAGACAGCTTTAGGTTCATTTAATGTTCTTGTGAACTGTAATGTGTGCCTATGTATGGAAAAGTTAACACTATTTTGAAGTTCCTCTTTAGGACCAGAGAAAAGTCGACGTGACGTCATTGTTGAATTATTATCAATATGATCCATAAAGCCCACAGTACAATCAAAACAGTGAATGTGTTTTCAGACAGAATTTTTAATGGTCTTTTCACTCATTATAGGTTCATTTTTTGTGAGGTCTTTGCCTTTGATCTTAAGAAGCAAGGGTTAATCGCTGTTGATGATATGCTCTATATGTATCTGATAATTGTGTTAGCGAGGATTTCAGTGGAATTCATATACCGATAATCGACGTTACGTGTTTACTCGGCAATTGCAAGACAATCAGAAGACTGGCAAAGTAGGCCTATGTAGATATACGCCGTCGAAAAGCAGGTATCAACAACGCGGTAAAGGTTCAGGGTATGCTCTGATTTTACTGTCTAGTCTGTCATATCTTTTGGAGACGAAAACATCAAAATAATGCATAAAACTTCAGATGAAAGGGTGTGAAGAAATTATTACATTAATAGGCCTTTACTACTTCATTCGATTCACCTTTAAGGAGAAATTCACATTTTGAAATAATGCTTGAATGCTGAGTGTTTGGAAACCACCTGTTGGTATATATTATCTTTGTATAACAATGTTCTAAATAGGGATGTGATGGATGTCTAATAGATTTATTTGAATGTAAATCTTGTTTACATCCAAACCAAGAGCAAGTCAAGTTGTATGATCATATCTGCGAACGGGTAAATTAAACTTATAAATATGATAGAAATTCTGTCTTAACCTATTTTATTGCAACAGCAAAAAAACCAGCAAAAGTAAAGTGATTAGACACTTATCGCAGAAGATACGTATAATTAGAAGATTATTACACAAAGACAATATATGCCTCGATCAGTATTATTACTGAAGGAGATTTCACGGTGTCGGTCAGGATTGTGGTAGAAATAAACCACCGGTTGTGGACAGGCACCTGACAGATATACCAACGGACCACCTTAGACCAGCCAGCCAGAGCTGGGTTCGAACATTCGAACACGAGTAAACGTGACGACGACACAGTGTTTTGTGTAATTTTAGAGCAGTGACATCTAATAAATTGCATCACTTCATTTTCGCGACCAACTTCTGCTTTATCCGTGGTGCCAGTCTAGAGCTGAGGGGGGTGGCTTTATGTTGCTAATATTTATGCATTTATCTGGACATGTACAGTAAAACCTTATTTGAGTTTTACTGACAAGAGGTCGGGTTTCACCGGTTACATATGATCATTTGCCAAATATTATACTGTCGTCGCTGCTCTGGTTTTAATCCCTGTGCCGCAGTCTTTAATATTGCACACTTCTGCAAAAAAAACAACAAAAACGTTAGCTGTGTCAAAATCTTTCTCGTGAGCTGCTTCCATGAAGATTAAATCGTTCCACGTCATTTCATAACCTCATTTGGTAGAATTATTTACTTTTCATACTTCTTTCTCTTTGGACGCGGCTTGTATTTTCGTAAATATCCGGTTACAATCTCGAATGGATATATGCTACTTGACATTCTGGTCTATGAGTGTTAGGTTTGGAAAAAACAAGGGAGACTACTCCTTTGCCAACTAATACGTTGGAGTTGTCTGTTCATTATCTCCCTTGAGTCTAAAGGTATAAAACCAATAAAAACAGCATCACTATTTGTGTAGTAATTTCCCAAAGAACACCCACCTAAAACTGTATTCCCTAATTTTCGTTGGCCCAAATGACACATACTGTCAAATAACTAGACTGCCTGTCATACAACATGTCATCAGGGGTTGACCACCATTTTCTCATCAACTGAAATGCAGGTACCAGCGTTCTATCGCCATAGAAACTGGGTGTAGGAGGCACTTGCTCATTGGACAATAGTTTTCTCTGTTTAATTGTAACCACAAGTAATGGACTCTTTTTCAACCAATAATTGTTTTAGTTTATACCTGCAAAATTACCTGGTACTACTTCAACACACTTCAGAGATAGAAACAATCCTAACCCGTCCCTATCGTTTTCTGTGCGCCTGAATCTTGCATACAAAATCCCATTAGTGTTTTCATACCTAAATTCGACCAAGAGAAAATTTCAATGAACAACACTGAAAAAGAGAAGTTTTGAAGGATTTTGTAGATGGTATTACACATAATAATTGTAAGCCCGTTTTCTAACTGTCTCAGCTCATTTTATGATGTTATCAAAGGGCGAATTGTACCTTAACAAAATTTCGAGAAATGATTATGAAAACTATAAGAATGTTTAATGATTTCGAAAAGAAAACAAATTACATGTGCTTCGTAGAAAAACATGTATTTCTTTCAACAATGTCGAGCTTGGGCGGCTTTGTTAAAGTCAACCAATGTTTCTCGTTCTGGGTACCTAACAAGTTTACTCAACCATGTTTAAATATGTCAGCCAAAACACAGGTATTCCTCAGGAGCATAGATATTCCTTTCATGCAACACCATATAACAGACAAGTTCTCTTCCATCTGGATTAAAGCGCCATCAGGCAGAATACTAGGAGTTGTCATTCCTTTGTAAGCTGCCTCTTTTAGGAACAATCCATTTTTGTCTTTCAATATCCCGACACGGTAGCATTTCAATACCGGCTCCACCCACTGACATCTCCAAGCATTTTCCACTCACAACATGGTAGAGTGAATCGTCCTGCAATGACATTAGAATATTCTGTGTCATTTACATTTCCAGCCAATCAACTGATACAAAACGTTTTACACAAAGACTCATCACAATACAGTGTTACGTTTTGCATGTTTAGGCGAAGACAAGTGATGTTGGGATGTGGACAAGCAAACGGTTATCATTTATCGATCACTAAAAGTGTTAACAGCCTCTTAATAACGATGCATTTCGATAGACAACCTTTCTTGAGTATGTTCTTGAGTACGATATTTCTTGAATAAAACACCATTGAGATAAATAAATTGTATTATGTCCCACAGATTGATTCATTTAATTGTACAAAAGACGTGTTGTGCCTATGTATTCTCTAGAATATTTTACTTATACGAAGGCTGTCAGCATTATGGTTTGAGCAAACCGCGGGGGAAACCCACGCCCAACCGCACATGCGCCTTCCCATGAACACCCGGCGAGGTAGCCACCATGAGCTGAATCACATAGAAAGCACTGGTGAGAGGATCCAGAGTCATTACGTTGCGCTAGCGCGCTAAGCTACTCGGCCACAGAGGCACAACTTACCTCCTCTCTCCCCATCCCACATCCTTTTTTCACTATCTACACATACAATTGTACGAAATGAGATCTAGGCGTCTCCTTAGAAGAACTCCATTATAGCAACAAAAGTCATGTAAAAGATATGTATATATTTATTCATTTATTTCATTGGTGTTTTGCGTCGTACTCAAGAACATTTCACATATGAGACGGCGGCCAGCATTATGGTGGGAGTAAAGCGGGTGGAGCCCGGTGGAAACCCACAACCACCTGTGATACTTGAACTCAATGGTAGTGGTGAGGAAATGGTGAGAGGCTCCTGGGTCATGCGCTAATCATCTGAGCCACGGAGGCCCAAAAAAACGTGTCTGATATATTACTAAGTGGACCAAGATTGCGTGGTTTTAAAAACAAGCTCCTATATAATAATTATCGAATTCTTACCTTTCGAAGCTGCCACTCTTGGTTACCTTTTTTACGATGGCAGTTCAACATAACAGGCTTGTTTTTTCCAGAGTAATCCAAACAGCCGACGTGTGACTCGATCGAGCTGTCTTGTGACAGCCAAAACAGCTGCAAACGAAAAGTCATGGTAGTGCTTATCGAGAACCTGCTTTGACGACTAATCGGTAGAGTGTTGTTTAACAAGACATTTTTCACTTATACGATGATGACCAGTTCTAACGCATTGCCAAGGCCCGCTTCAGTGGATTCAACCGAAGTGCAAGGTGCAAACCACCGACCTGTGGTAAGTTACTGACAGACTTTGACACGTAGGGCATTCAGACTTATGCGCCCTCTTTGTAGAAGACAAGTGGCCTGTAAGAAATGTAAAACTGCACGAGCGACGCGTAACTAAGTTGGGAGAGAGAAAATCTACAAATTTATTGTCTAAGGCCGGAACTGAACCCACATCTTGTGTGCCTAACTATTTTGTGTGCTATACCGAAGGGTTCAGAACGTTTCGTTTTCTGTCGTGATGCTGCAGTGTTCGTGTACCACCTAAGTGCTTTCTGGGCACACATGAACCTAAAAGTGTGACGTAATCCAAGAAATTAATTAATTAAATCCTTAAGGCGGGAAGGGTTTTTTCGAGTTTCCCTTGCGTATCTAGGGAAATATCTATGACTTGAACATTTTTCATTATGTGTTTTCGAAGAAGTGATACTTCAAATGGCCATGCGAACGAGAAACGGGGAAATTATGTACGCGTTCGTTGGATTTGAAGCAAGCTTAATGTAACCAGAGCTCGGACATATTCTTCGTTGTTTATCTCAGTATATAGCCTTGCTTACGCTAGGCACCTGTAAAGGACTGCACAAATCAATTCAAGGCCTCTTTCGATGTTTTTGTCGGCAATGGGTATTTCCCTTTTAAAATAAACTACATACGGCCTAGGAGCATGTTGGGAAATCTTTTCATGACTCGTTGCAATAAAGGTATCCACTTCCTGAATCTTTGTGGAACACAATTTCCTTTCATCTAAAACATGCCGGTATGAACTAATATGGCTGTCGCTGATAATTTTGCGTTCCCAAAGAAATGCCTCTTCTTTTGGAGTAATCTGTACTTGATATACCTGGAATCTATTGTTGCCACAGGTGCTTGGAAAAATGGCCACTTTTGACCCTTGGAGGCACTTAGGTACGGCTTTGTTCCGGATCTGCCAATAAACACAATCAGCGTCGTCGATAATATATTCTCAGTTCAACATTTTTTATTTCAGAATGCTTATAACGCGAAACAGTTAACAAACTTTTCAGAAAGCATACTTGCTTATAACTGAAATAAGAATATCATTTGTGCATCTGGATTTAGGTGAAGTTCACTGTTTTCAATACTGTATAACAAAACGGGGTGAATTTTGAATATAAAAAAACTTTTGTCCCAGGGCACCAAAACTATACAATTAACGTATCTTTAGCTACTTAGGAACTTTGCGCCAATAATTCATTACTTTCATAGCACGTTATATACTGATCGACATTTACAAGCTTCTAGGCATGTAGCGTTCTGCATGGCTATAGTTTGCATAATAGCTGTGTTGAAAAGAAATAAATTGTGAACGGAAAAGGAAGCGTTACAAACAGGAAGTTAAAGATAAGGATACATAAACTGGTTTCGTTTGTTGTATTGCGATATGGTGTTGAAGAAATTTGAAACTGTTCATCATCTGTAGTAATAAAAAATAGTAGTTTACGAAATGTCTGCACAATTCCATGAATTTCAGGCGTGGACTGTTGTATGGATTATAGCGTTCTGTTCCTTTTCTTTGTATTGGCAAAAACCTTTGGCAAATGTATGTCAAATCAACTGAGCACCTACTTATTAAATATTTAAGACAAAACTTTATCAATTAAAAATATGCGAAGAATGTTTCTACTTTTTGCTTATAAATATAAGTAATGTTTAGGTACTTATGCCGGTAAATAATGCAGTTTTAATTGCATATGGCTTGGACATAACCGTACCATCCCGATGGGTGTACTGGAGGGCATGTAGCGGAGCGGGTAGATGTTCTTGAGATACCACTCAAAACTGTGGCACTTCAGCCTATCCCTCAGGGCTTTCCTCTCTGACACATCCCCGTAAGCAAGCTGCGGTGAGAAACACGGTCAAGCTCATATTAAGTGTCTAGGTCTACCTATTCCATTCATGCTTTTTTTATTTTTTATTATACAGTTAGGTGTTAAATTAATGCCGTGCTTTATAGAAATGTTCATTTATGTGGCGGTGGTCATATTACAAAAAAGAACAAAATGTGACCCACCTTTGAATAACAACAAAAAAAGGCCTCTCTCTAAATATACTACGTTGTGCGAGTGGTACATGTCATTGTGGCAAAACGCACTCACATAATTTTGTGTACCAGCAGTATACAATTTGTGTAATACATCCACAATCAAGTGTGTAGCAGTGATACACAATTTGTGGTCCAATGCAAGATACACATGGATTGCATGCATGTGCAAACTTGCACGCAGTCATTTTTACAGAGACGGAGTGCAACAGACCAAAAGCGATGTAGATGTCTTTGGTTTACCTACCGGTTTGTCTCCACTTATTTGATAGTAGATATCCTTATATTCGTCCATCCAAACCTCTGCCACCCGAATCAAGTTTTTACTCAGGACACGAAAACCTTTACCTTCCCAGGTTATTGGTGACGACTGTCTGAAAATATGGCCGACAATTGAGCACGGGAGGACTTCCAGGCTTCCGCCACACATCCATATCTACGGGGTAGAAAGTACGATGGAAAATAATAGTAAATCGTGTACAATATATATCCAATAATATCAACTGCATAACGTTGATGTTCCATTCATTTGTTTGTTCGTTACAGGGGAGGTAAATTTAGTTTTCAAAATAATGCAGACAACCGGGACTTAACATGAATAATGGACAAAGAATTCCCTACATAATGTAGAGAAAAATCAGCAATACATATAAAATACATACTCCAATGCTTTGGGTAAACACAAAAAGACGACCACTTGTCTCATATCCGGCATCTGTTAATTTTAAACATATGTCAATCGGTAAATTTTACTCGTATCTTAGAAAGTACGAAAGGGGCTCCGTGGCTCAGTCGGTTAGCGCGCTATCCCAGCACAATGACCCGAAGCCTCCCACCAATGCGGTCGCTGTGAATTCAAGACCAGCTCATGCTGGCTTCCTCTCCGGCCGTACGTGGAAAGGTCTGACAACAGCCTGCGGATGGCCGTGGGTTTCCTCCCCCCCGGCTCTGCCCGGTTTCCTCCCACCATAATGCTGGCCGCCGTCGTATAAGTGAAATATTCTTGAGTACGGCGTAAAACACCAATCAAATAAATTAAATAAATAGAAAGTACGCTACCTTCATCTTTGTAAGCTGTGATAACAGTCAAATTTCGTTAAAAGAAAAGACAACAGTAGACCAAGTGTATATATGTATCGATAAAGAATCCTAATCATAGCTCATTTTTTTTTAAAATTTTTAATTTCAGTGATGTATGATAACCGATAAATCGCAGTTCAAAGTAAAATTGAATGGGCCACCACACTCTGAATTTTAACTATTCAAGGGCGAAATATTTCTACCATCCGAGAAGTCATCTGTTTCCTCTGTGACATCAGAAGTACTTAGTTCACCATTTTGCCATATAGAAATAGTGCTAAATCGGCTGTCTTCCTTGTGATTGCGAGACAATTGTGATTTACTTTAAAGCCATTTTCAACGAGAAAGTGGTAGTGTAATATCTGGGGTTATTCCCCCAGGCCCCAACCAGGAGGCCACAGTACGTTTGCAGAAATGAAATGTGCAACTCCAACGCAAAATGCTCCTCAAAACCAACCATACAGATAGAATATAGATTGTATTGTTTTAGAAGTACATAAACAGATGACCATCTCTCATATTCCCGGTTTCAATTAATTTCAAACTTAAACCAATGGACAAAATGTGCTCATATTTTAGAAAGCAAGCGACCTTCACCTTCGTTAGCTATGGTAACAGTTATATATCGTTTAATTTCAGTCTTTTTTTTAATTATACCTGTAAAGAAAAGCGGAGAATATTCAGAATACTTTCTCCGTTTATTCTGTATGCTTCATGTGTTAAAGACAAAGCTTTTTGGTGTCAAACAACCGATAAAAGGGAAGCAGAAATGAAGACTCACCTTAAAGGAAAGTTCCAGGTTTTCGCCTCCCCAAAAATCCAAAGCGGGATCGTATGTGCCGATACGTGTGAAGAAGTCCTTGTGAATGGTAAACAGCCCACCAGCCATTGTGGGGGACCTGGTAGAAAAAGAACTGGTTCTTTACTGGTTAATCAACCAAACACTGGATGAATTTCTAACTTCATCTGGATATTTAATTTGTAGTGTTGACTAGCCATATGAAAAAAATTTTTTATAATGTAACAGCTAATTATGTGACTGGCTGCCGGCCTTCAACTTTGCATATAATTTGGGGAAACCAGTGAACCATGTTTGCGCAGAATGATGCTTGACAGATTGAAAGATTGACGAACTGACGGACCTAATAAACAAGTACAAATAAACAGGCATGACATAACACGTGGGAAGGATGTCGTTGAGGCTGCACCTCGGTGGCAACACAGCAGCTTTGTCTCGTAAAACAACCTGCTTAACAAAGAGAATGAAGAACATGAAGTGAGGACAGAGGTGTTTACAGTACAAGAAAGTTAAAGCAAAATTAAAGTGAAAGACAGCGCATCTTCTAAGTTAAGTTTGCCATAAAGTTTGCATAATGTTATGTTCATTTCGGTAAAGTATTTTTTTCTAGCAGTTACTACGACAACGGAAACTGACATTTGACCGTTCTCCATCGACAAGAATGAATCGCAGCCATTTTGTCTGAACACTCTTGTCACTTGAGATTGTAGTGATCTGCTAGGGTTGTGTTTGTAACTTAAGTATATGTGTCAATTTATAACATGAAATGATCAAGAAACTTACTTTCGCCACAACACAATGGGTGTGGAAATACTTTGCAGTTTTGTTCACCCATGTGCTTGTTATGATTAAAACATATAACATTAAAACAGTTTGCTTTTCCCATGTTATTACATGTTACATTGACAGACAACTCAGTACGTTTACGTCACAGCTTATCAACATTCCTCAGAAGCTTAAAAGCGTGGGTGCCCTCAGATCCTCATGCAGTCTGCACCATAATACTCCACACTTCTAACGAAGATAATTCAGCAACGAATTCATACATTTTCAAACAGGGTTTTGCATTCAAGAAAAAATTTTATAACGTTTGTAATGAACAGTACCTCAGTCATGAGCTGTCTTTCACTTTAATAAACATAATCGGGTTGGTTAGCCGTACAACCTAAATATAACCGCTAAAGTACTTACGTATATTTATTTACTTATTTATGTTTTAATTTTTGCATTTTTGAGTTAAATGCATTCAGATGTTTGAATTCTATGGTCAGCTTTATGGTGTAAGACATTCTGCGGTACCATGGATCTCTGAAGTCTCATGCGCTTTGTCGCTTACATTCACCTGTTGGCGGAATGTCTGTGACCATTATTTTTGTAATAATTTCCTCTTGGGTAATAACAACTATTTCGATATAAAAAGCAGTGTTTAGAGATTGAAAAACTTCAGAGACCTAAAATCTGTTTCATTGCTTTTTATGGTTCTAGATACCAAGGAATGTAGACCTGTCAATGCATTCAATTTAGTTCATTTATATGCACTTCATTTCTTAGCAGTCTTTTCGCTTTAAACTTTATTGCTCCTTTACTTTTACTCAAACTCTTATACAACATTCCGTAGTGACGTGTTTCTGTGGAAAGGTTTGCCAGCAACCTGCTGATGGTCGTGGGTTTCCGCACCAAAATGCTGGCAGCCGTCGTAAAAGTGAAATATTTTTCAGTATGGCGTAAAATTTCAATCAAATCAATAATTAAGACTTTCTGTAAGCTAAGACTTTGTTTCTAAATCAAATGAAAAGAACTTGGACAAATATGCCCAATACATGGCGCACCTCAGTGGTTTCACGTGCTCGTTTTCGTCAAATGGGTTCTCAAAAAGATCCCAAATGAAGTGAAGGTTCCATGCGAATCCCCCAACGTAGGTGTTGTAATGAGCCCACCCATCAAACTGAAAGTCTGTCTTGTTAATGGTGGTGATGAGAGGTGTGACAACATTCGTCCAGTTCTGGGCCACACGATCTAATAAAGGTTCCAGCCAACCTAAAAATAATAGCTGAGACAATTATTATTTGTGTGTTTGATTGTTGCTTAAAGTCATACTTAAGAAATATTTTCTTTACACGATGGCAGATAGCTTCATGCGTGGAGGAAATTTAAGTCAATGCCCCGGGATAAACCAGCCACCTTTTGGCAAGGTAGGGCAAGGGTCGACGACCGCTTATTTTCACAAAGGCACTACGAACTGTCAATGAACACCAAACATATACGGACGCTGGACATTCATATTGAGTAGTATCGAATGTACAAATGCGGACACTAACATTCACAAATATCAAGAGGAAATGCCTCATATTGTTAGACAGGTCCGACGGTTAAGTTTTTGGCTCGCTGCGACTGCAAGGTCAGAGTTCAAATCCAGCTCTCGCTGTTTGTATACTGCGTTTTTCAGTTAGGATCTGTCCAGCACTTAGCGATTGGTATTGGTTTTTCTTGGAGCACTTCGATTTCATACAACCACAAGCCTGGCCACCCTGATATAAAAATGAATTCTTTAGTTCACCAGCTAACACCAGAGTGAATAAAATACCTACAAAGTATATCGTAATTTTATCGTCTCTGAAAAGCACACGGAAAGTTTAACAGTGGTGGGTTTCCGGGTCTTTAATGGGTATAAGTTGAGAACCTAAAACTAGAATCTGAGTTTCCTTTGAGGTTATAAAAACTTACCTTCAGATACTTCTACGTGCGAGTCCAGGAATGTGAGTGTCTTTGCCTCAGCGTGGGAGTATCCCAGCAGACGTGCCCTGATGAGGCCCTCGCGCTTCTCCGTGCGTATCACTCGTACCTTTTCAAGCTTGGCGACGTAATCCTCCAGGGGTTGTTTCAGATGAGCTGCGATGAAAAAAAGCATTTCCTGGATAAAGCAATGTATCTATCAACTTCAAATTAACACTAGTAAAGATATAGGTCTAATGATTTTGAATCGAGTTGTGATCATCAAAAGAATTATTTACCCGGCTTTCTTGGGTGTGTATGTCTGCAAGTTTACCTTAATATACATCAATACACGGCTACATGACGGCAAACGCAGAAAGGGGAAGTACATCAATAAAAGCGCCTAAATAGAAGTGCTAAAAGAGATGAGTCTGCATTCTTCTTGAACCAAACCGCGGATCATATTTACAATATATTCGAAACATGCGCCTGGTTTAAAGTCTATGACATTACAAGTATAGTGGAGAAGGGTCTCAGTGGCCGAGGCGCTATAGCTTAGGACAATGACCCAGGAGCCTCTTACCAATGCTGTCGCTGTGAGTTCAAGCCCAGCTCTGGCTGATTTTCTCTCCGGTCGTGCATGGGAATGTCTAACAGCAACCCGCGGGGGGTCGTGAGTCCCCCCAGTTTTCTCGCACCATAATGCCATAAGTTAAATATTCTTGAATACGGCGTAAATCGTCATTCAAATAAATAAATAAATAAATAAATAAATAAACATAGTGGAGACATAGGTCACCATGGATCTGGAAATTACCTTGACGCGGCGTTGTGACTGGCCTACTTTGTAAATAGGCCTCAGATAGTGGTGATTACGTCTGGATGTGCACGTCCACCTGTCTTGGACAATCAGTGCATGCACATTCTATCAATTGAACATTATTACGTTCCATACTTACTTAGATCTGAGAAGTCGTCGACAAGGATTATCTCCCTTATGAGGTGTGGCGGCGAGCGATCCAGCACACTGTGAATGGTCCTCAGCAAGACAGACATTGCCTCGTTCACGAAACAGATAATGACACTGGTCTGCGGTAGGTCTGACCGATGGGATTTCTTACAACTGCAATGTTTTCACAATGTAACATGTTTTAAATATTAATACCGTGTATCAAATCAATAAAAGGCATGTTTTAGCGAGTCATCTGAATTTTAAAGGGAAAAGGGTAACAATTTATTCTTGTTTTCCACTCAATATCACCACTAAGTTTATTTCACAGAATTAAGTTGATTCAAAGATTTTACACATTGACGTCTCAGAGAGAGTTGTCACAGACTGTATGAGCCCGGGACGATAGCATGGCACATATCTGAGAGTTGCATCTATAGGTAGGGGTACAATGTGTGACACACTGTACGAACAGGTGACGGTAGCCTGGCACATATCTGATAGTTGACTCTTTGGGTAGCGGTACAATGTGTCACACACTGTACGAAGCGGAGACGATAGCATGTCATATACCTGGAAGTTCTCTTATGGACACGTTGTGTTACAAACTATACCGATCAAGGACGACATCTTACCTAGAATGACGCATATCCCTCAACTCTCTGTGAACTGGAATACGGTCGCTCAAATACTGGTTGAATCTGTTTAAGCGCCAGCCTTTGTCGTACTCACTCTTTTCCTCCGGAGACAGTTTGGCCATGTTGATTATTACTCCTCTACCATTCCGTCCTGTAGAGAAACGACCACATGAAGCGTTTATCGTTTCAATCAAACAGTCAATGAGGGGAGAGCAAGTTTACTCTGCTGCCAGGCCCCCCGGTGGCCAGTTTTACGAAGCAATTGCAAATTGCGCATGGCGTAACTTCATTGAAAGCATGCAGTGCAGAGATACGTCACCATGGTAAAAGCGCCCGACGCAGCCTTGCGACATCTTTGTAGAGCGGGCACCAGAAAATAAACTGATACATAATTTGCCTCCTTTGGATTACCTCCTTTGAAGACACTCTCCGACGTTAACAGTGCGTTTATTCGAGGCCTCTTTGGTCATGCCGGATATTGAAGTAGCTGAATGCGATGCATCTAAGTTAAAGCGAAATCAGTCGGTAATATTTTTTATAAATCTTGAGCACAGGAAAATAAATTTATTTACGAGGAAGAGAGCTTTGAGAGAAGATAACAGATTTCTTTTCAAGGGTTTTCTCTCATTATAAATCACTTACAATTTCGCTAGATTTCCTCATTTCACGTTAGGAAACAGCGTTCGGTACGGATTTTCTGTTCACAAAGTGCAACGGGTAAAATCTGGACTTTTTATTTATTCGTGTATCTAAGGGCACACTTTGAGTATTTCGGCTTGTGCATTTACTGGGGAAGAGGGAATAGCTACTGCATAAGTGGATACTGGTCAACTTAGGCCTACTTGTTTATCTTCTCGAACACAGTTAACTGCAAAGCAATATTTGTTAACCACTTTGAGTGAAACATGGGCGTTGTGATGCGTAGAAAAGCAAACTAAACTATGGATTACATAGGTCTGCCTCATCCAGGATACCCAATGAGCTGCCACTAATCTTAGTATCACACGACAAAAATACTGATCTCGTGTTATATTATGTCGGCTGTCACCTGACAAGAGAGTACTTCAGTGCAGGTCTATTTGACGACGCCTGCAGGTAGTACGCCTTTCCAGAGTGGCAACTGTTTAATCGTGCTTCCTCAATGGAGCGAGATACCAAAGACATCTGACTCACTTAACGTCTCAGTATTTAGACAACAGGAAGGCTAACTTTAAGGAAGTCCTGTTCCGCTAATCGTCATGGGGATGTGCCAAGTTCACATACATACATAATGCTGCTTCAACTGAAGCCCCCTGCTGAAGACACCGGACACAATGCCCTTTCCACTCACACTATACTGACACCGATCCGGCCAGCATTCAACACATCTCTGTATACTGAGCTCCAAGTCAATGAAGTAAGAATACTACTAACTTTATAGTGTAGGGTATGACTGGCCTCGAACTTGATAACGATTCAGGACGCTTAAACCTTTCGAATAAGTAATAGGTTGTAGGCTTTACCGATGCCACACACTACTTTTGTATGTAGCTTCCCCTGAAGCCAGGATCTGGAGCCAGCTTCACAAAGCGAATTCTGGCTGTCGCCTAAAATCCAAATTAAATTCTTGATGCTTCCTTCAGAGGAAAAAATTTTTCATCCCTGACTCTTTGCATGGAATCGTATTACAATAGCACCCAGTTACAAATGTTATAGTTTGTAAAGACGGCTGAAGTACGTGTGATAATATACCTCAGAAATAAGTATAATTTTATCTTACAGGAAATGCATGTGATAGTTTTGCGGAATATACGATCACTGAAAGAATATTTACCCATATAATCCCCCGATGGATTGTCAAGAAACTGTAAGCTATGACCCACTTGCAGATTAAGCAGATCTTGGCGCAGAATTTCTTGCGGACTTTCTGGGGTCTGAAACACGAAAGTGCACTGCTGTGAAAAGTATAAAAAAAATCTTACTTGAACGATTTGATTTATTTATTTATTTGATTGGTGTTTTACGCCGTACTCAAGAATATTTTACTTATACGACGGCGGCCAGCATTATGGTGGGAGGAAACCGGGCAGAGCTTGCTGGCAGACCTTCCCACGTACGGCCCGCGAGGAAGCCAGCGTGAGCTGGGCTTGAACTCATAAAGACCGCACTGGTGGGAGGGCGCTGCGTTAGCACGTTAATAGACTGGGTCACAGAGGCCCCTACATGAACGAAACAAGGCCACCAATATTTCATGCATGAATACGTGTATTTACTCAGTGAATTAGCATTGGATGTCTTTTGTCTCTTTTAGTGAAATACTCCCTGTAGTCGTTACTACTGGTATCGCAGTTTCGGAACGAACCTTAGTAAAATGTAATCTTATTTTATTAGTTTATGTATTGGTTTGATTGGAATTTTACGCCGTACTCAAAAATATTTCTCTTACACGATTTCGACCAGCATTATGGTCGTATGATATATATTCTTATTTGTTTATTCAGTTCATATCTTAAGCCAGTTTCAGTAACACATCATTTTCAAAGAAAATACCACATTAAAATGTTTGGAAGTGAGCATCAGGTGAGGTGCATATTTTCTTTAAAGGCGTTTTGTATTGGAATTAAATGTATTATGATGTTCGAATTTTAAGTTTATTTATCACACAGCCAAGACTGTATATGTGAATATATTTGGGGATGGCTCATTTTGAAACACTATATGGGGACTGGTTATTCGGTTATTCATTGAGCCACAATGTATATGGGGATTATTCATTAATGGTATGATGTCACTGAGCAAACAGGAAGGCTAACAGACCATAAAACCATATCAACCATCCCCATATATTCATTACACTTCATCTTACATGGTCATCAGAGAGTTTCTGCGCGACGTATTTAATTGTCTTGGAGTTATTGTGCTTAGGGATTATGCATAAACTTATATCAAGCCATTTTTCTCAAAATATAGGCCTATCTTATGTTGCCTTATTACACTTAGCTTTATGTATGCATATCTCTCTATTAAGCAGAGAACCACATACATGAATAAACAAAGGTAACGGTCAAGTTAATAAGTGAAGCGTTTAACGCAGCAGAAAATGCACAATCCTCGAATTACCTTCCTTGGTACAATTTCTCATCTTGTAAAATTTTGTCTTCCTCGTTTTGGTGTCCGCCATCGTATAATTAAAAAATTCTTGGCTATGGCGTTGAACAACAATCAGATAGGTACTAAATCAATCAAACATCTGTCAATAAACATGAAGGCAATATATACCTGATTCTTTGTGCGATTGTCATCTACAACGTTGGCGTCATCAGCGTATTCGTTGACTGAGTTAATGTCACCGGTGTCTATCCCCGCCTCATCCCCGTCTATGCCTCTATCCTCGCCTTCCCATCGTCCCTCTGTCCCGTTTACATCATATTCTTTCCCATTGTCAGACTCTTCATTGACCATTAAAACGTCTCCGTTTTCCTCCTGTACGTCTTTGACAGAAACATCCGCAACACCGTTTTGGGCTAAATTCACGCTGTTATCAGCTTCATTTACTACATGGTCTCCTTGCTTATTTAGGTCACCTTCGTTTACCTGCTCCTGCTCCGCTTCATTCACTTTCGCACCAAACCCCTGTCGTTGGTTTGCTTCATTCACATTTACGTAATCATTGTTTACCTGCTCCCCGTCATTCACATTCATATCAACAACGTTTACCTGTTCTGCTTCATTATCATTTAAATAATCATCTTTTATATGTTCCGCCTCATTCAAGTAAATGTCACCATCGTTTAGCTCCTCTGCTTTATGCTCATTATCGTCAACGCCGAATTTCTGTTGTGCATCATTGATACCATCTTCTCCTCCCGTTCGTATACCATTTTTATTCAAAGCATGTAATTGATCACTCTGCATTACAACATCACCCGTACCCTCAATGTCAAAATCTCGGACTTTCTCGTGCTTTACGTCTAAATCGAAATAATTGCCGTCTTGATTCCCAGCTCCTCTATTCCATTTTAAAATCTCGCGGTACTTCCCGAGATCTTTGTCTGGGTGCATGTGCCCTGCGTCTAGTTCGAACAGTTCTAAAGATGTAGCCGACATGAATACAATTCCAACTAATATGCACCACAAAATGGGTAACACCAGTATTATCAGCGCAAAACTCCGCTCTCTTCGGCGACTCATTGCGTTTGTTGTTAATAGTTCAGAGAAAGAGGCAAAATATCCGAAGACAAAAGACTGCAAAACGTAAAAAGTACAACTTGATTTGCCACTATCAGTAGAAAGTGCCGCCTGTAACTTCAGACATCACAGTAAGGTTCAGCTCAAAAAGCCAGGTTCATATACGAGCAACCTTTACATCAGCGGAATGATATGTCAATTTTTGATTACAGTCATGAAATTTTCTTCACTACTTGCAACGACAGGGATTCAAAAGTGTTGCCACAGCGTTCGTTAACCTAGATTCTTACGTGTTATCCTAGCTCGTTATTTCCTTGGAGCTCAAGAGCTGAAACTTGGGGTAAATCCAACTTCCCTGTAACGTAGATTATTTGGTGCATACATCCCTGTAATCAAGGAAACGACGGGGATGAGACAGACTGTGTCAGCCGTGATCGCTACGGCCATTAAGACTGGAACTCATATTCTGAAACTATTAGTGTTCGTACTACGAGCGAATATTTTTACAGTGATTTTACCCGAATATCTCACTGTAATGCGCTGTCCACTTTGCTCACAACAACCACGTCAACACAAATGCAACAGGATGCGTGAACATATGCCTTCTGCTTTAATGCCACATCGTGTGCACGCGTAGCCTGCTTAACAGATCAATTTCAACTATAGAATTACAACTACGACATCTGAAAGTGGATGTGAAGGTTTTGTTCCTACTCACTTAGAAAAAGATGCGTAAGTTACATTTCAAGAGACTTATACACCAATCAGACTTAATATGCTTGTTCTTGTTTACTTCCCCGTGTTCAGAAATTCACCAGATAAAACTGCAAATTTATTTACAAGTATTAAAATATCGTTTGTATCGTCAACTGACAACTTGGATCGATTCCCGACGAGCTGTGACACGCGCACTCCTAGCGCACATAACGAACATTGTCTGACATAGGCCTTCACTATTGACTCTCTCTAATATGGAGTTACGCCGACTATACAGTCAATCCAAACTAAACTCTACTAAGTCAAGAACATAAAAGACGTGTGGCTACAGCTGTTGTGCAGATCCACAGAATAAACCTTTACAGGCACAATGACGACCTGGCTGACCATGTCATTTTCAGTGTAGTGCGTGCATGACACTCGGAAGTGAATCTAGGCGTCAAATATAGGGCGCACGCAAAAACCATGAGGGGGCCTTGTACACCGGCGCTTACACTCACAGACATTTTTGCTTCTGTAGACAGTTTCTCCTATTCTGAAGAAAGAAAGAAACAATATTAACGAAAGTATCAGGCAGAGAGAAACAATTCAGATTTGTTTTTTTTTAATTCATATTTTCGTCACTAACAAATTTGCTACACAGAATAAATCAAATACATATTCAATTATGGTGGGAAAGTATATCTCCATGCGAGTTATCGTATGTCACAATTTTTTTACAGTAAAGGGGCGATAGCAGTCATTAAACTACAAATCTAGTTTCAGTGTGAAATAGTTTCATACACGTCCACAGACATATATTCACATACATATCTGCATGTGAGCGATAGTATTATGCACATAATAGTAATACACCGTTATGCATCATATCCTTTACTATTCAAAGATTAGCCAATAAGACTGAAACTGTTTCAGATATATAGACTTGATTTATTTATTCCATTCTTTGATTCATGTTTTACACAGTACTCAAGAATATTTCACTTAAAAGTAAAAGACAGTTTTTGAATGAGGTACTGTTCGTTATAAAGATTATAAAATTCTCTCTTGAATGTAAAAATCTGTTTGAAATTGTATGAGTTCGTTGCTGAATTATCTTCGTTTAAAGTGTGGAGTATTGTACTGTCGACTGGGGATCTGAAGGCGCCCACGCTTTTAGACTTATGAGAGAATGACCAATCAGGAAGCTAGGAGATATTAGCTATTTATTACCTGTGACGTAGGCCTAAATGATCTCAGTTGTCTGTCATTGTTACATGTAATAACATAGGGATAGCACAATGTTTTAATGTTATATGTTTCAATTATAAAACGTACATGTACTTGGACAACAATGTAAAGTTTTTCCAGACCATAGTGTTGTGGACGGAGTAAGTTTTTTGTTCATTTCATGTTATAAACTTACCTATATACTTAAGTTTCAAACACAGCCCTAGTAGCTTACTGTAGTCTCAGGTGACAAGAGTTTTACGCGCTTGGAACACTTACGTCACAGCTCAGACAGAATGTCTGCGTTTCAAGCCATTCGACGGAGCAGGGTCAAACGTTAATTTCCTCTGTCGTAGTGGCTGTTAGAAAAAACATTCACCGAAATAAATATGATATTGCCCAACCTATTCGGCAAGCTCATCTTAGAACATGAGCTGTCTTTCACTTGAAACGACGGTGGCCAGCATTATGGTGGGAGGAAACCGTTCAGAACCCACGACCATCGGCAGGTTGCTGGCAGATCTTCCCAAGTACGGCCGAACGGGAAGCCAGCACAAGGGCCGCATGGGGGTCTAAGGGTCATTGCACTGCGCTGGCGAGCTAAGCTCGATTAAGATTTGAGAGCATTTTTTACTGATAAGGCATATAAATTGATGGTTAAGTGTATGATGGATCCCTACAGTATATACAACTCTAAAAACAGCAGTACACAGTTTGTGTAATTTGTATAATGCGCCATTAATGACGTGAGTATTAGTGTTGACTAGGTGTGTTGTGAGGACTAGAAGTAAACTTTAATGAAGCTGTTAAGTAAAATTACTACATTAATTTTTCGGAGGAAAATATCGTACACGTTACAATAAACTAATGTAATTTGAAGTCCAGAAACATGATAACAAAAGTTATGCGCTTTATTTGTGTGCTGTTGCTATTATTTCTGAGTGATTTGTGCTTAATTCAAGGGTGGTAAGAGCTCAAGCCGAAGAATCCAAGATACATTAACAGTAGCCTCCCTTTGCCAGTGGCGTTCTGGCTGGTAGGCGCGGTATCAAATATTTGAGTTTCTGAAATGAAAACTCTTCCATTCTCCTTAATTCTCCTTATCGTATGTCTAGTCTAAATGAACCTTTTATGAAATTTTTCTTAGACGCCCATGTTACAGTACATGAAACAAGAAATAGTTGAGTAACATTTTTGACAGGTCACATGGCACAGGTGGGTTCGAAACTCCCATATGGTATTCTGCTCTGTCCTATTCCGTTCTGTTACCTTCAGTTCCATTCTGTTCAGCTCAATTCAGCTCAGTTTGTTCATTTCACTTCAGCTGTGTTATAGGTTAAGATAGGTTAGGTTAGGTTATGTTCTGTTGTTCTCTTATGTTCTGTTCTAGTCTAGTCTGTTCTGTTGTAGTCTAGTGTAGTCCACCCGTGAAATTGACCGCCGTCGTATAAACGAAAAACCCTCGAGTGTGGCGTTAAACAATATCCAGATGAATAGAAAGAAGCATTTTTTTGATCCATGCGTCGACTTGTGACTATCTTCTTGAATTTCGCTTGTTATGTACCGGCTCAACTTGAAACCAATCACCCATTTCGTCACTCAGATGACTGTCAGACGCACCCGGTTTTAAGATCATTGTATATACGACAGCTCCATAAAGGGTAGACTTCGCTCGTGCTTTTGAGGATCAAGTGTAAAACTATCGTGAGCCTTATAACATAGCAATGACCAACGAAATGAGCATAAAAAGCAGACCAGACTATCAGAGGTGTTATATTTATGGCGCGTGATTTTCTGAATTTGATACAATGGTTATCAAAGTGAAGATAAAACTGTCCAACATTTCGGTGAATTGCGTTAAATCCTGCAGGCAGTTTTATCGAGCCGGCATCTCGTCCATTTTACACTCCCTTTTGTCAGCTGTTTTTTCAGCCTCCTGCTGGTACGTTGGGGTCTCGAAAAGAAGAAAAAAACGCTTCTCAGAATAGTCTTTCATTTAGAATTTTATTAATACGAATGGCTACATAAATATCTTTGACAAAGGTTATCTCGAATGACCATTTCTCAGCGGGCCGCCTCTAGGGGGCTCTATCATCAGTCGCTGCCGAATTACCTATCTAATTCCCGTGGAGTCTCAGGCTAGGGCAACCAGGATAACCCCCGTGGAGATTTTAATGAAAAAGGGAAAGGGATACGTGAAAACGTCTATCCATGGTGGGAAGCGAATAGATGAAAGTATATACCAAAGTTGTTCTGTTCTGTGTTGCACGCCTTTGCAAAGTGAAGGCAAAATGAAACCTACAACTGAATAATACAGCGAAATATGATGTGTGTTATATGAGACAATGAAAATATACATACAACTGCTCTCAGGAAACAGATAAATATGACCTGGATACGAAGTCAGCCTTTATCAAATTTACTTTGTGCCCATCATGCAAACAAAATGCAGGTGCACCTAATTTTCAGTGTCCTCCTTTTGAGACACCCATTTCATTTTTTTGGCATTGTAAATTGTGCAATGTGACGGAATTTCATTCACACTCTACTTACGTAACATAAGTTTGGTCAGTCCTTTGCAAAATTATATGTAACTTATTAAATCATGAAATTTTGCACGGAGATAATTCTTAAGGGGTTCAGTCTGTGAAAATTGCTCCATAGCTCCATGTGAAGACATATTCCTTACAGAAATCCAGTTATGTTCACATGCTTCAGTAGCTATTTCGTCTCCACTGAAATTGTACATTGATTATCTGCGCTTGTTGTTTAATGCTCTGATTCAGATGTTGTAGAGTGTGGCGGGCGAATCGCGGGGCCTCCGTGGCCGAGCGCAGAGCAATAGTGCCCAGCATGATGGTATAAACGAAAGGTTCTTGAGCACAGCGTGAAGTACCAAATAAACAAATAAATAAACAAAACACGTATCTTAGATTTCACTTCAAGCATTTGAGGGGGTTTCCGTGGCAAAGATGGTTAGCCTGCTAGCGGAGCACAATAGATTTCAAGTCCAGCTCATTTTGCCTTGCACTCAGGTAGTACATGTACGCGTGAAGGTCTGCCAGCGACTTTCGGATGGTTATTGGTTTTTCTCCCGGGCTCTGCCCGGCTTCCCCTCATTAAGCTGGCCGCCGTCGTCTGAGTGAAACATTCTTGCGTACGGCTTAAAACACCAAAACAAATAAATATATAAATAAATAAATGAAACACGCATCTAAAAGCTTAGTTGCCTCTTCAACCATTTGGACAGCAGGAGGAGAGTTTTTCTGTCATTTGTAGACATATCTGTTTATTCCATCATATAAAAATATAGCTCGTCGTAGGTCCGCTGTACTACCCGGATGGAGCTAACAAGTGCCGTCATCGTGCTTTGGTTCAGGTTTTGGATGAATGCATCCACTTAATGGTGGTTTGATCTCAATCATAGATAAACCCTGCTTATCTTTCCACCAACAAGGGCGACAACTGGCACTCGAGGTTCCTCACGCAAGAGTGATTTTAATGAAGGCGGGAGACAACGCAATCAAAATGGCGGATTGAAAGTTAAAATTCCCAGACGCCATATGGGATTTATGCGTTTCCCTAGTGATTGTCAAATGACCGTGAGGAACAAACCGGCGTGGAATTCACTCAACCAAGTTCCAACAAAACTTTCAGTCAGCATTTCAGTCGATTTTCCTGCTGTTTTTCTTTTTTTTTATTATTTTTTTCGAAGGCGGGGGAAGGGGATGGGGCGGTGGAACGTTCAAATTGAGTTCAAAAGTTCGGTGATGTCCTAAGATGACCCGGGGCTATAAACGTTGACAGTTCTGTCCAGGGTCTCATTTTGTCAAGTTGTGAGCATAGATTATATCAGAGGAAGAAAAGACTTGGCAATAGACCAGCTTAGAATGGCAAAGCCTATATCTTAATTTATTGCTCTCAGCGTGATGTATATTTCCATACGTCATTGGCCGTGAATAAACTCCGGCTGTGGAAGACCTATTATATGCTCCTATCCACCCTTGAGGATTGTTATGTTCCCCGGGCAGTGTAGCCTCCAACAATAGCCTTATCTACGGAGCATCAAACCACAGATCTAATCTACCCCTTAGGTATAGGCCTACTAGAGGATCCCTTACAGCGCAAGTATAACATGACATTCTTCGTCACGTAAGGTGACTTCTATAGTCGTGTAGAGTGGAGCCAAAAAAGCAAGGAAACAACCTTTCCTGACTAAAGAATAAATAGAAAAGGTTTCGGCCTTGTTTTTGTCATGACGAACGATCGATTTTATCACAAGACAAACGGCAAGCTGCTTAGATCAGATGACGATCTTACACAACCCTGATGTCTATGCATCTATTTACAATATACATTCTCACAAATAAAGGGTGATGATCATTCAATGATCAGGAAAAAAGAAAACGATATTTTACACTTTAACATTTTCTCTGTTTCTTTAGTGGTAGGCGGCATGAGGGTGCTATAGCATTTTTATCGGTGCGTAAGCGCACGTAATTAGTACCATCACACAATTCCCTATATAAACGAAACGGTCTAAAAATTCTTAGATGTAAATATTTGCAATCCTGCTTTGATAATCTACAGATGGCGTATAAGGCATATAAGTACATACAGTTATTGGAATCAGCCATTGCACATTACTAAAAACTTGTTAAGCGATATATTTTCTTGAACGTTAATATGTTGGACACCTAGCGCAGTGCCATTAAATGAGGTACTTTGTGTTACAATGGTGTGCTACAAGGTGGTGTGCTATATCTCCGATTATTAATTCTCCCTTGTTACATTATCTATATTTACAAGAACACTTTCCTTTGGAAAATTTGTTGTTTTGACCAAGAAATGTTGACGCTTGTAGAAAGAAGCTATCAACATTGTGAGACTTTCGTTTTATTTTATCTCTTTGCTCATACATCAACGTAGTTAAAAGATGAGCAACACATCAACATGATAATGAGCAAAGACCTGGTTGATGGTCCCCTGGTGACGACGCCATATTGGCTGTTTATGAGCGAGCACGGACAGGCGTTGCGTGTCAGCACATCTTCCAGACACTGTACCATGACTGAGAACAACACTTGGGAGCAGAGGTCAAATCGGGCCAAAGACATCCAGTAACCAATAAGTATACAGCGAGCACAGAGAAACTCCAACGGGCTGATCGAGTTACCTGAGATTGAATTAAACGCTGCTCAAGTCGTACCGGTTTTCTTTTCTCTTTGCCCGGTGCAAATTTCCTTTCCTTCGGCTCGCCGGGCTACCTCCTGTGCGTGCGGTGTCACGGCAAGCTGAAAGGAACAGAGCTTTAATTTCAGATAAATTTTAAGTCAATCCCCCTGGCCTTTGTCAACCATTGAGGCCGACTGCCTTACTTGTTATTCAGCTCATGGTTTTCCCAGCTTTATCTACATTACCTATCGTCGGATGATTGTTTTGCTAGCGCTACCCGAGAAACGCTTATGTATAATTGTGGGGCAATACTTTGACTTTCCTCTTTTCTTCCTAGTCGTGAACATTTTGTTATGTGGAACTTATAGCCTTGTTTACTGGTGGGGCTAATGTTCACTTAATACACAACACCGCAGTCATACAAGTTCACAGTTGTATGTTGAAAATCTACATAAAGGTTTATATCTGAAATCATAAAAAAGGTGTGCTATCTTGGAGATCTCTAATATTTGAAAATATACTGCCTTAAGATCTGCAGTCCGTTAAATTAATAATAAATAATAATTTGGGAAACGACGTTATAACAACAAAGGGGCGATTGTTGCTGTAGGGTACAGTAGCCTCTCCTCTGCTAATGTGAACATGCTGTGATATACAGAACACAAAAGCAAGTAAACAACACAAGGTTATGTTTTGGAATTATGATTTTCGGCGGGTTGTGTGTCAAATATTGCAAGAATATTTTACATTCTATACCAACGGTGCTATCTAAACACGTTTACTGCCATGTTAAAAATTAGCAATCAGCCTCACCCTACTGCAAGTCGGTGACGTGATATTGCACCTGAATGTCACCCTTTAGTGGTAAACAAAATAACCCGACATCCTGGTTCACCGACCACGTATTTCGTTCCAGGGAATCTGCGCCATAAATAAACTCTCCGAAATAAGAAGACATGTCGTCGGGACAGAGCCGAAAAACATTAAAAGCGACCAAGCCAAAGAATCAAGCAAGCTTACAAAAACCGATATACTAATACAGGTATTTCGAAATAGTATTAGCCACATTTATTGCTGTGCATAAGTTTTTGATTAATGAAACGATAAGGTGATATGACTGCATGTACTTATTTTATTATTCGTTGTTACTTAAGGCAGTTTTGAAGACATTTTCACTTATATGAGAACAAGTGCTCTTCAACAAGGGTTAGACTGAGCATTGCGCGGCTGCACGAGGGTACCGTTTCTGCTTTTACCTTCATTGCGATCGCCTGCGCTTTATTTCTTTGGTTTATCTGATTCTTGTCCCAAAGTCATAGTCAAGACTTTTTCGCTTAGCAGATGACATTCAGTTTCATAGGTGCAGGACCTAGGCGTCAAAAACGACATTCGTTCACCAGTGGTCAAAAATATTTGCGTTCCGGGTGAACAATCGCAAGATCATTTTCCAGAAACGACAGATAATACAAACCACCAAAGAACTAAGAAATTGTATAAAATATCAAAATTAGGACGGATTCATGCAAACAGAAACAGTCAACAGTTTTCGATAATGACGGAAAGGCGTAATGAATGTTATAGGTGGATGACTGATTTTCGTTTCGTTTATTGTTTCATTTTTCTCTCTTTTTCTTATGGTTCATGTTACAAGTTTTTTTCTCTGTGTGTGTGCATGTGTGCGTGAGTTTTGCCAGTGGCGGGAGGGGCATGGTGCGTTTTCATCATTATCAGTTTTATGTGCGAGTGCTGACTTTACACATCAGTCCAGTAAGCGATTTACACACAAATAAGCCAATTATGTCGGTGAATAAAACCACAGACCGTTCTCTATTATTGATGACCAATCACCAGCTACGTTCTAAAGCCTCTAGGGTGTCTTTAACGGAATCCGGAAAGGTCATTTCAATAAAGAGCTACTTACAGCTTTCAATAAGACCACTCAGTGATTTATACTCCAGCCCTAGGCGAGCTGCCCGACTGACGGTTTGACCACACAGCGGGTAGCACCCTATGGAGCCCCGAGGCGAGGCGACGCGGTAGATTCGTTGCAAATAGCACCGTGGCTTTGTACTCAGATACCTGAAAGGTGATCGTCTACCGCCATTGTGGACACCTCGAGCCCGGGGTCTCACGCGCCGCTGACTCCAGTCGGTGGGCTGCGGGAGATTTCAGCGATGATAACAACACAACGGCATCTCCAGGCCTCAATACGGCACGCAATTTTCTCATCAGGGATTGATTCCAGCGTTCCTCAGTCGGCTTCAACTTAGCTCTATTATCTGCATGGGCTCCAAATTTGTTTACGCCACTGGAGAACAGTCTCCCTGGGCTGTGCCTCTTTTTTCATGTTCTGTCAGTGATGTTGGACCGCAACCGTTGACTGTGTCCTTGAGACACCAGAATCTCTCTGTGAACATCTAATATTCCGAAAGGGCAACATGTTAAATGAAACGACAGACTCAATTTTCCTTTGTTGTTATAAAACAAACTGTCAGTAGCGCCTTACTTTTGAAGTCATGTTCGAATTTAGCTTCTCACCAGTCGCTTGCAGATAAGCGGACGAATTTTGTAGATCGTTCCTCTACTCCAGTACGGACTCGATTGCATACCAGAAAGGCAGGCTTCATTTTGAAAATGGTTCAGTAACAATGTTCTCGTTCTTAGGGATTGCATTTGCTTCACTTTACTGCCGAATATTAGCCCTGGGTTTTGAACCAACGAATCCGGATTCAAAATGTACAAATTACACTTAGCCTTTTATTTATTTGATTAGTGTTTTACGCCGTACCGTAAGAATATTTCACTTATACGAAGGAGGCCAGAATTATGGAGGAGGAAACCGGACCGAGACCGGGGGAGCTAGCCATTTATATCAGAGAAGCTATAGTTTGATCTGTTAACATTCCTTCCCCTAGCTGATGTTATACTCCATAATATTCGTCCTCGAGACATAACGGACATTACAAAATTCAACTATAAAGTCAATAGCGTCAGCAGTTAATGGTGGCAATGATTAAACACCAAGCCCTGGTTGGAGCATGCGCGATGGGACTGGCCTGAGTCACCGGAAACATTCGACAAACGCGGTCATTACAGCGTCGCGACAAGTTAATAGGTGAAGTCCCCACGAATGTAGGATTCAGCGTTTGTCAAATGGTGCGATAGCATGAGCTTTGATTGAATTCTTGCTTTACTGTAGTAACCCTTTTTTCTTATGGAACACAATGCCGTTTCTCCAGTTCGTTACGACGCTTGCAGCTATAATAGATGCCCTGGTATCTTGTGCCAAATACACAGCGATAAGCATGGCTCTTTACAGATTTGATTATTTATTTTTTTGCTCGGAGTTTACGTCGTACTCAAGAATATTTCACTTACACGACCGCGACCAGCATTAAGGTGAGAGGAAACCTGACGAAGCCCAGATGAAGCCCACGGCCATACGCAAGTTCCTTTCTATATAGACCATATGGCGGTGTTTCTGACACAAGAAACTGAACATACAGTCTTTATATCGCAAAGTGAAAAGCTTGCGTAATCTTCGTTGTTTAGCTGGATACACTTTTGGCCAACATATGCCATAGCTGCCACTGGTAAATGCAGGTCTGTCAGCTATTGTAGGACTAAACTCGGAGGGATTCCAGGCATATTGGTCGGATGGGCTTCTGCTATAACATGGCTTAGCCTCATTTTTTTTAAATTTGACGCATACGCGGTAGTCAATTTTAACGGCTTTTCTGAGTCATCGGAAGCACCAAAATTCTCGGTGGACCACACTGTCCCCTGCGTAGATGTCCTCCAGCCCGTCCGATATGGCAGGTGTTGTTTATGTAGAATGTATATGTACAGATAAGTCCTTAGATTCATACTGCCTTGTTCGTATCACCAGAGGTGCTGGTCTTGTTGGTGATATCATATGACTCTGGACATTTGTCTTGAGAGTCTCTGCTAATTTTAACTACACATCTTACTCTCTGGATAGACTTTTGTAAAGGGTTGCTTGCAAGGGTTGGCGTATGTAATTTCAACACTAGTTTGAGCATGTTTGACCTAAGTAAATAACAGATAACGATGTACTAATGAAAGAATTAAAATGCTAACTAAAGGACTGACACTGACAAGTCAAGTATGTGTGCAATTGTAATTGTATGAATAATATAAAAAAAGTAAGTGAGCAATTTCCGTTGATTGTTTGACTGTTGGCCATATGACGATGTCTTCCCCATCCAGTCACATCATACTGACACCGGACCGACCAGTTCTTGTTCCAGTCCTCTTATGCCGAGGGCCAAGCAAAGTAGGACCAGCACTACCGATGTTAATTAATTAATTTATTTATTAATTTAAATACATCCCGCAGAGAGAGCTAGAAATCCACGACCATCCGCAGGTTTTTGGCAGACCTTCCCCCGTACGGCCGGAGAGTACCGATGCTAAAATCAAGCGTGACTCCATTCGGGAGTGAACCTAGCCGTCCAATTCCACATTCGTATACCAGCCGTCAACCAAATGGGCGTTCCGGGTCACAATAATTGCAATACCAGTTTCTAAAAACGACAAATAACAAAAACCACCAAAGAAATGAGAAAATATATAAAATAAAATTATGACAGTTTTCAATGATGACAGTGTTCTAGGGGATGAATAAAATCAGTTTCCAAATCGTGTACCATTTTAGTATATATGGTGCCGATAATGTAATATGAACCTTTTATGTTACAGTTTATTAGGCAGACGCTCTATGTATACACTATGTGCCAGCGCAACAAGTCCATGGTGATAAAATAGACGACGACGGGAACTCGGATAGTTGTGACATCGGGTCCCGGCAGATAACTGTAGGTGACACATGCGCAATTCGAACAATCGGGCTCAATATTTCCTCTGAATGGAAAAGTGAGGTAGTATTGATTGGATAATACTCCAACACAGACTTTATAAGTTGTTGATACTCTATAAAATGTTTACACTGTTGTTTTACACCTGGTTAAAATATATCGGAATTCAGTCTAGCTCCATGCAGATAGAACAGAAAACTTTTGCATAGGCTTATTACATACTTCCCTAGGGGTTAATAACTTGACAAAACGCTATTACGTCACTTCAATCTCCAAAAGAGCAGAAAATGATGGTCATGCTTGGTTTATTTTTTGACATCTTGAAGACAAAATTCCATGTTGCATATGCTAGTATGGCCAAACACCGCGCGAAACTTTGGGGATATATGTTTTGTTGAGTGAAGTTGAAAAATGTGCCACACATGTAGTCAGGGAAAATCAATGCGCTTGTGTATCCTTCAACCTGCAATCACGGTCGACGGAAGTCAGAAACATTGAAGCACCTGCGCACTGATGGAGCAGAGGCAGTTTGATTGACTATTTAGCTCGGGAAAATGAGGAAAAGTCGATAGCATACCGACCCGGCACGGTGCGGAATATGGGATAAGTCTTCCACTTCTGTTCCGGGGAGAATCACGGGCTGCGAGTACATGGAAAATCTGATAGTGCTGTCAAATGAGTTGAGAGCAGACTCGAGAGTGCAGCTTCCCCCTTTCGCCATCGTGATGAATTTACAAGGGCCGTATGAGTGTCGAGGGAATAGAGCCAATCACAAAGTCCGTACCGCACGCGGTCTCGTGCGGCCCAGACGGGATTTGAGGGGTGACGTCACAGTGGCGCCATTTTAGTTTCCGATAACGGAGCTTGGCCTCTTCGGCGGATGGGGGAACGATGCTCCAGGGATTCCGCGCGAGACTGCAAGTCGCCGGCATTCCCCGCAAGTAATAATTATTCCAGTGTCGGTCGCTGAATTGTCGATTAAACGTCATTCATCTTCCACGGGATGCGAGATCACGCGCAAGACGTTTTGGATCCCTCCAGATTTTTCATTGGAGTTTTTATGCTTTTTTTTCCTTAAGCAAACTAAAGAGGGATTTCATATGCTTTTCTTTCTCTTCCATTTAACCCGTAATGAGACAATGAAAATCTATTAAGGGCTCTAACAGACGATGTGTCCTTTTTAATGACGACTGAGCCTGGAGATCGATGTAACGGTCAGAGCCATCCATATTTGTGCAGAACGCTGGTAGGAACGCTGTACTGTTTCTCTTTTTGTCCTTGTTTACGTATACATTTTATCCTCATCAGCTGATCAGATAAATGCTCAACGGATCTATTTTAAAGAATGATGATTTTCAACAGATGAAAGGTATAGATTGGCCAGTTAATAATTGTTTTGCAGTTATTTGAAAATAATTTCTTGTAAATTTGAAATTTATCGCAATTTATTTTATTACTGAAAGAAGTCGTTCATGTTATTGATATTCCTGAAAAGAACTGATACGAGATTAACACCAGACTGAAAGCTCGAGTAAGCAATTCAACAAGTTGTTACATATCAGTCTATGTACAGGTACACACAAGATTAGCTTCGGAAAGAATTCGAATTCAAAACTGTGCCTGGTTGTTATTCCACTGTTAAATTACGACTGGCCTGAAATCAACAACAGTCACATCTTCGAGCAAAAATGCTGTGTACTTAAATAGCTATTATCTTTAAATTTTTTCGTTGTTTTTTGTCTGCATTTGTCGGATTGATGTTAGAAGATACAAAACGGAAGAATAACTAAGAATGACACTTGTTTGGTACATTAGCCTAATTTTTCTGAAACACTTCTCTGTTATCATTTTCAAATAAAACTTTGAATAAAAAATAATCCATGTTCAGCTTACCCTCTTTCATAATAACAACAGCACAGTTTGAGCAAAGATTTTGACGAAATTGGAGTGTGGAAGCTTGAGAAGAGGAAATGTGTTAAAACGAGTATGCTCTAGCGAAAGGTTCATCGTTACGCCTGGATTTAAAGTACGTTTTCCTTCTCATCCAGATACAAATGATTAGCTTTCATGACTTAAGTAAATCACATCTATTACTGACCTGCTGTGAGTGGTATTATATTTTCACACATGTGAGACGCATAGGTCAATGAAAACCAAAAGATCGTCAATGAATTTTTGACGTCATGTGACTGGTGTTTTATGCTGTACTCAAGAATATTTCACTTACACGACGGCGGCCAGCATTATGGTGAGAGGAAACCGGGCATAGCTCGAGGGAAAGCCACGACCATCTGCAGGTTGCTGACAGACCTTCCCAGGAACCGTAGGAGAGGAAGACCAGCATGAGTTGGACTTGAACTCACAGCAACCGCATTGGTGGGAGGCTTCTGGATCATTGCGCTGCGTTAGCGCGCTAACCGACTGAGCCACCGATCACCCCGTCATTGAAGACGAGAGTGAAGAAAAGATACAGGTGCCAGACAACAGTTTCTACGGCGGTTAACGGTGGAGCCCGGAAGAAACTCACGACCATCCGCAGATTGCAGATGTTGAACTGAATCAAGAGTAAACTATTTGATTTGGGTTTTACGGGGTATTCCAAAATTCATTCAGTGGAGAAGCTATTTGATGAATCAATATAATTTGAATGAGGACTCTTAATTCTGAGCTGTTGCGCGTTTACATGTGCATTCACAAGGATACTTGGGCTGGAAATAGTATTCGACACTTCAAAACGCGCCGTGTATATATATTTACAGATTTATTGGATTTACGGTTTGTGACATAGCTGGTAATAATTCACTTGTTACATGGCAGCCGGCCTTGTGAATGGAGGAAACTAAGCAGTGCCACATTTTCTGACAAAACCTTCTGGTGTATAGAGGAAGTAACCGGGTTATAATCGGAAGGTGGGAAAATAATGTCATATTTATTGATATAAATTGGCATATGTTCCAGGAAGATAAAGAGAAACTGCTTAAGAAGATAGCGAACATGTTTCATGCCACAATAAATATACAGCAGTATATTTAGGCTGAGGCAGACGTTATCAAGCGGAGATGAAAGACACGACTCTCTTTTATTAATGAAGTTTATTGCGCCGATTTAAGTATTTATCCGTGTAACACCTGGAGCGTTAGTGATCTCGCATCACTCACAGGTCGAAACTGTCCACTTGAAAAGGACCCGCTGATATCGCGAGAACCGGTTTTTCGCGAGATTTATTGCAAAGCAAAGAGCAGTATCGCTTAGACGTCTTGTATTATCGACTTAACGGATATAAAAAGGGAGGGTTGAAGAGAAAAATCAAAAAGTTGACAACTGAAACTACACTGTTCATGTGAAGACGCCTCGTAAAATAAAATGTATCAGACAAAAAGAACCCTACTCACGAGAAATCATTGCAAAACCACAGCGTTAAAGACAAAGCCATCTGCACGTAACGCAGAAAGTGTTAGTCGAGACAGATTCCGGAGACGTTCTCATTGCCCACGTCGGCGAATCCGACCATCGCGGAGCGGTGAAGGGAGGTTAACGGCGTACGCCGACAGGCTGGAGCTGTCACGACGCGGGTCGGTTGAGAGATGGAGTGATGTACTCATAATGAAGAGTGGAGCCAAAGGAACTGGCATTCACGCTGTTTGTGTCTCCGGTCCTGCTTGAAGAGGAGTGTCTAAAGACGCCATTGGTTTTTGGATGTCTCTCTACACATATAACCCAGGTGGTCTCAGCCTTGAGGTTAAATCATAAAAGGGGGGGGGGGAGGGTCGTGAATGGTCGAGTAAACAAGGCACCTGTATTTCATTCACTGGGACACATTTGGTGAGGGTTCAATCCCAACCTTGAGCAGAGAATTCCACCCAATAACAATTAGCGACAGACGACGCTGATCTTGACCTTTGCACAGTGTTACGATCATTGATGACAATTCTGTCTTCCTCACCTACTATAGTGTGCACACGTATAGCTCGCATGTCAGTCACTGGCCAAACTGGTTGTCAGCTTGATATCGTATACAGGCAAAATATCCTTGAGTATGGGGTAAAATCACACCAAGAAATAAAGCTAGGAAAATTGGCGACAATTTGTTCAGAAAACTTCAGCTGAAATTCATTAAATTCTCTTCATTATCGAGCTGTTATGTACAACTGTTTCGGGATATCCTCACAATCCACAAGCCCGCCAGCAACTGAATTTTTCACACATTACATAGTGTGCTATGTGCGAGATATGTTGACAAAAAGCATCGTGTTTAAATCCTGGATATGATATTTATCATATAAAACGTGTGAATGTCCCTTTTTCTGCCTTGCAATGCCTGTTTTGGCTGAACTGCCATGTTCCAAAGGTTTTTCCCAAACTGTCTGCTAACGTTAATATTTAGTGTTTTCCGCAAAGGGTGAAATCTATCAATATTTGAATTTCTCCGTGTCGGAATGACGATTTTTTAACCATTATATTTAAAACATTAATAATCAGGGGCCGGTCATGCGAAGAGGTTGTAAAGCTGCGTCAAACGTAACTACCTTGTCGACGTATCTCTACAGTACATATGTCGTTCTGGCACTTACGTTTGACATAACTTATCCCTTTTATTTTTAAACCTCTTTCCCATGTCTAATGTCTCTACGAGGTTTTGAAATATATCTGAAATATATACTAACAAAGAGTTCTACACGGAGAGTGAAACCAGAGCAGTGCGATATTGTAGTTGGTCACACACGACCGGTGAAATCTGGCCACTTGCCACTATACCTTCGGTCTGTAGGGTTTACTCTATAACTGCTCATGTGAATGCTTATGAAGAGGTCACATTCACGTCTCCTAATATCTGAGAGGTTTAGCCGGACTTATGGGTAAAGGAAATTTGCAGCTATGTCAACTGTAATTTACTAGATTTTACTCTTCAGCGCCTAGTAAGTTTGTCCACAAGCAAAGAAGTTTTTATTTAAAATAATTTAAAAGTTACTTAAAACTGGAAGCAAGTCTCTGAAGTCACGACAACGGTGTGTATTGTATATCCTTTTGGTATTGAAGTATCCGGCCAATACCAATTCTCCGAATTATCTATGATACCAGATATCGTTGACTGGTTATTGATGAATCTGTCAATCATTATTAAGGTTGCAGGTAATGAGCTACCAAATAGGTTAGCCAGGTTGTGAAATATTGGTTGCTATATTTACTGACTGTGATACTTAAGACATCAAGACCACTTTAGACAGTAGGGAACACTTAAAAGACCGTTTGGTGCTGATTCATCAAGTTGTCCTTGCCCTTCATGTAAGACTTGATTTTTCCCGTCGCTGCGAATCCTGATATCGGCTGCACCTGAGTTTAATTCGGAATGTACTTATTCGTTCGTACATCTTTATTTTCAGGAAACGGCAATACGAAGTCTATTGCCCATTATACTATATTAGATCATGACCAAAGAGGTTCAATGCTGGAATAAGCATCCAGTTGTTTCGAGTGATGCAATTTTATATCAAAAGATTTGTTGGGCTCTAGTCTAGATGCGGTGGTTTCCCCCATGTGAGCTCTACCTGGTTTCCTTCACCCACAACCCTGACCCCGACCTCATAATTAGAGATAAATTCTTGAGTGCGTCGTAAAACGCCGAACAAATATTTATTTATTTATTTATTAATTTATTTATCTATTTACTTATTTTATTGATGCTTGAAGCCAACAATAAAGAATGCTTCACGTACACATTTTATATGGTGGGAAGAAAACGGGTATAAATCACCAACCTTTGTGAATCACTGACAAACTATCCCTTATGTAACTATACAAGTGTTCTTCGACTTTAAAGAGCGTTAACAAACACAAAAACGTCACCGACGGCTTTTAATCACCCAATCCCCACCAGCGGTGAAAGACGGTGAATTTCCTGACCTGGGCCGGGTTTCAACCTGCACCTTTTGTGTCTAGTGCAAGGTAATGAAATCGGTACCTCTCACCAATGCGGTCGTTGTGAGTTCAAATCCAGCATACGAGGGCTTCCTCGTCAGCGGTACGTGAGAGGGTCGGCCAGCAACTCGTGGATAGTCATGGGTTTCCGCCGGGTTCTGGCCGGTTCGCCCCATCACAATTCTGGAAGCCGTCGTATAAGTGAAATATTCTTCAGGATGGCGTTAAACACAAATCAAATGAATAAATAAATACAGCGAGCGAAAGGCAGTTACCTCTAGAACTCGGTGTGTCTATGTAAACAAAAAGATAAATAGATCTCAAACATGTCAGATCGTTACTCGTCCATAATCACTCACACTTGCGACATGTTTTTCTCATGAAAAGGGATGTACTTCAGACCTTTCAGTGGCAAACTTGCTTTAAATGTGTACCATATGGTCGCACCGAGCGGAAAACATCAACGCACTCGAACATTTTTGTCGTCTAGTTTTTGTTTTTAGTCTTTCGTTCAAGTGTGTGTCGCTTTTCATATAAATTCAAATTTGTAATCGTTGAAAACCATTTCTGTCAATTATGTAGTTACGAATTGCCTCTAGACCCTTTTCTTGCTTTTTTTATTCTATTTCTTTTATTTTTTGCAAAACTTTTTAAGGTGATGCAAAATCGGGTTAGTAGCAAAGCATTACGGTTGCATCCTTTAAGGCCTGATATAATTCTGTTCCATCTTCAGACAGTTTATGATGAGAAGAGTGGCCATTTTGATTTCATCTTTTCCTTTAAGCACTCACTCAGTGGGGAACCTTTGGAAGTAATCTGCCAGACGGAGTGGACTAAAAAAGGGACTTAAGCTCAATTATATGGTGCCTGTGCTTTCACTGTTCTGAATTTCTGCGAATGACTTTGAGCGAATAATTTTTGAATATTATTTGCTCATAGTTGGAGAACATCTTTTCACGGAAGCTGCATTAAAACAAAAGACAGCAAAATATATAACCAAAGTTATTTAAGAACAAAGGTTCGTGCAGACCTAAACGGGCATAGGCATTTTTTATGACTCAGTTGGTAACAATATAAATCATCTTTTAACCTAGAATTCTTACGCTGTCATAGGATACGCCATTTCAGAGAGACTAGAAACACGATTTCCCGTCATTCGTACCCTCCGCTCTTCAGTATTAAGGGCGAGACACTCCTTTGTGTGCGAAGCGTGGTCCCCATTATTATGACAATGGAAGGCCACGCACTGCTTTCTCCTGGCCGAGGCATTGGTGAATAACCCAGACGTATTCCACTACCACTTTTCTCGTTGAAAATAGCTTTACAGTATACCAGACTAATCTCGTAATCATAACGAAAACACCTGATTTAACACTACTTCTCTATGGCACTGTGGTTAACTAGATACGGGTGACGTCACAGCGGAAACAGACGTCTTCTCGGGTGGCACGCAGCTATCATTCACGGCATTTACTGCACAGTGCTGTTGAATAAAACTATGTTAGTCACAGACTTTGCAGCATAGTCGTGTTGAATGAATTCATGCATGTCCCTGTGAGTCTAGGGTTTGCACTATACATGCAAATGCTGCACACTATTGGCTCCCCTTGGTCGAAGTTTTTGCTCCAGCGTGCTGTTGAATAAAATCTTATAGGTAACTATTAACTACAGAATTTGCAGCATAGTGGACGACTTGTCCAATCGTCACATTTGTAGCATAGTGCTGTTGAACAAGATCTTATAGGCCTCTCTTAGTCATGAGATTTGGTGTACGTTATAATGTTGTTGAATAAACACATTGGACCCTGTTATAGTCCCGGAAATTTACTACATAGTGCTGTTACCTGAACTCGTGAGCCCCGTTTTTATTCACGGGATTTGCAACGTAAACAACCAGAGGTTCGTTTATGCGTCACTGTATACCATTTTCACAAAATCATGTTGAACTAAATGTCGACTAATGGCCTGCCTTCCCATGCCATCAGATGTAGCCATCCTACCCCTGCGAAAATAATCATGGTATAGTTCTGTTCAGAAAAATAAAGCTTTTCCCTTTGAAGAGAACATCCTACCGACAGCTGAGAACTGAACAACAATCGAATTAAACGTGCAGTGTCGTGTGTTCGTCACATTTGGAGCAACTCTGAAAACGCTAGTTTTACTGCTTTTGCAATCAGCTCAGGCCTACATTTGCACTGAGTGCGCATGTACCGTTCTAGCGTGTCCTTAAAGTTAGTCAAGTCATGATCCCTATACACTACAGTTAATTGATTGGCCAGAAATATGTAATACTTCTGGTTTTGTTTTTAAATTTATAACAAGACAATCGCAAAAAGTGGCCGAACGTTGGCAAAATATTATTCTGTGATTTGGCAGATGTTTGTCACATATTTTTGACAAGGCACAGAAGAAATCATGATGTATGATCTTGAGTTGTCACGACACGACTTGTCATGCACAGGTGTGTAAGGCGCTTAAATAAACGTTATACACGTGGTTGTACGCATTCAAACTGTTATCAGATATGACAATAAGCAGCTCTATAAATTGCTATCGATTTTTGGTTGTCAATCAATTGACATTTAATATTTTAACACTGGCAACTCATTTAAGGTCACATGGGGGCACGATATGGCTAAACTATTTCCCGAGTGGAGTTAAGCCATGAAAATTCATTCATGAGCGCTTTGGTTTTCTGTACTATTTATGTAGTCAATTTGCCAACTTTGGTCCCAACGTCTCTCTACAACTTATCAAAATACCAACCTAGCATCACCATAATCCGTCATTTGAAGGATGACGGATTGCATTTCCGTTTATCTAGCGGATCAGTCCGTTGCTGCGTATGGATAAATTCGCTTTCAGGAACGGATTAATCCGTTACCAGGAATTAAGGGATGAATCATTTAGATCAACGGAAATGCAATTCGTCATCTTGTAAATAACGGACTTATTTATTACTTTACGTCGCACTTAAAGATATGTTTCCTATAAAGCTTTCAAAATACCAAGACATTTTTTGGCTTCCATAAGGGCGTCCATCGGGGCGTTCACTACTACACCTAGATCCACCCATTTACCGGTTATAGCCTGACCTCTGTCATCCAATAGTATCTCTCGGCACATATGTTATCCGCATATGTAGTTTTTAAATCTGTGTTAAATCATGACTTCAGGCACGCCTTGCACACCTAAGACGGACACTCTCATTGGTCACGGAACAGAACTTTGGCCCTTGCACTTCTTTGTTCGAAATGTGTTAAGTGTATTTGAACTGAACTCTAATTATATCTACCAACCAACGACGTCGGAGTCACCCCTGCAAAGATGATTTCTGGTATATAGCGAGAATCTTACGTAACTCAGAAACCAAACATTACTTGGCCAACACGCTTTGGGGCATACCTAGCCCAACGTGTCAGAAAGCAGCAATAAAAATCTTGACATATGTTGACCTTCAAAATCTGGATCTTCCTATCTCAGGAAACTGGGGTGGGTTCCTGCATGGCAACTCCAAGGGAATGTCAGTCTCACTACTGCATGCTTGACACTTTATGCCCTCTCTCCAAGAATTCCAAACTTCCATCAATATAATTCTCACCTGCCCAAAGTTATGACAGTTTCCATTATTTTCATACCAAGCATGTACCTGTAAACCACAAAATGACTGGCTTACAGCAACAAAAGGCTAGCATACACACGATTGCATTACGAAGACCGGCAGCGGTGATAGGATATTGTGTCCGTGGTAAATCATTCACTGGCATTTGGCAAATTACTGACAACTCTTCTCCGTGGGACATTGAGATATGTTGGCCATATAAATGGCACGACAAATGGACCTGGTGTTTTATTTATTTATTACTTATTTATTTATTTGATTGGACTTCTGCAGCGTAATGACCGAGGAGCCTTTCATCAATGCGATCGCTGTTAGTTCAAGTCCAGTTCATGCTGGCTTCCTCTCCGGCCGTGCGCGGGAAGGTCTGCCAGCAACCCCCTGCTGGTTATGGGTTTCCCCCGGGCTCTGCCCGATTTCTTCCCACCATAATGCTGGCGTAAGTGAAATATTCTTGAGTACGGCGTAAAACACCAATCAAATAAACAGATAAATACTACCAGTCCAGCTTTTTTTCCTGTACAGCAGTGTCGGGCAATGGAAATAGCCAAGTAATCAGACTAAATCGTAAATTTGAGTCTGGCGAATCAATTAATTCCCAAAGACCACGTGATATTAGGATTAAATCTAAATGTGTGACTATGTACCCGGATGAATACGACTGTGTACGTTATCAATGATTTCAGCTAGATCGGTTTCCTCACACCATTATGCTGGCAGCATTATGTGAGTGAAATATTCCTGAGCACAGCTTAAAACACCAATCAAATAAATAGATAAATAAAGAAATACATTTATTTGATTGGGCTTTTACGCCGTACTCATAAGTATTTCACTTATATAAGAGTTGTTCAAAGCTGTATAAATCGCATCATACTCATCGAAGCAATGTTTGGGAACCGCCTTTTTGCTTTGCAAGCACAACTGTACTGACAGATACAGCACAGCGTATACTAGACAAAAGAAGAAATAAGAGATTGCTTGAACCGAGTCGTTTTATAACAAGACACTGTTCTCTATTGTTGGTAACGGCCATTTGTCTTTACTGAGGGCCGGTTTTGACCGCCAGAATAATTTAATGATTTAGGCAATTTAGGTCATTTATATGACAGCGATAAACTTAATGTTTGGATTAAACCGGGCAGAGCCTGAGGGTCAGGATTCCCCTCCACCCTCAACTGCAAGGTATTTGCCGTCATTATTTGACATGCTCAAAACCGTGGCTGTGCCAGCCTGTTTAGTCGGCACCATTACATCTATAAAATCATTTTCCCATTACGCCGTTTTTCCTGGGGTAGGGGGGAGAGAAACCATAATCAGCCTATATATCCCTGGCTGTTATGAGTATAGACACTTACACAATCTAGAAGCCACGCCCCTTTCCGAAGTCCCTTAAAGGGAAATGTGAGAGGTAGGTTGTTTAGGGGGCCGTAAAAAAATTAGCGTCACAGACTGCCGGACTTTTTACTCTCTCTTTCTCGGCGGTTACTGTTTGGGCATGATGAACGACCTGACGTTATCGCCGACGCGGACTAATCGTAGTTATCGATAATCGTCCAACGGCCAGCGCAGGGATTTAGCTCATAGATCAGGCATTAGCGTGAAAGAAATGACACCAGAGATAGGATCTAAAAGGTGCGTTTTTGTAATTATATTACTGTGGCGCCTGGCTGACCGGTCATGCGATCTTATCGCGCTCTTCATAAAACCTAATAACGCTATACCGTGATATAATGATTCATATCCCAGCTATAGATACATCCCAACAGAAAATGTATATTAGTCAATGTACAAGTAAATAACTGTACATGTGCTCTGCATAACGGCATTCAATGTTTGATAACCACAGGAAGTCTATTAACGCACATCCAGACTCCCATCGTGTTTTGCACATGCAATTGAATTACGGAGTGAGTATATAGACATGTATATATAGGTCCGCACACAGATAGGAAAATATAATTTTCAGAGGATACAAGTTGTCTGCTATAATCACCTATTAGAAGTGATTTACCGCGCCATAACTCATGATCTGTCTTGTTTTAAGTTGTTACGCAAGAACGAAAATGTATATAATTGTCAATTAACATGTTTTGGCTGGTTTTGTTCGGCTGTAGTCTACACTTCAAAACGTATACAAGCTCGTGTATGTAAACACAGCACGCAGGTCCATGGGAAATAAATATTCAATGTAACATACTTGTATGCCGCATGATTTCAAACCTGTTTCTGAACCGAAAAATCGTGCATGGGCGAGAGGGATGCATGAAGTAATTATTCTTGATCGCATCACCAAGTGTTCGATAGACATATACATGTATATGGCTGTGTACAGGACAAGTGCTACAAGGACACATGTTCTGAATTCCCTACAACTCGGTTTTCGCAGAGCTCAGACTCACATTCCTCGCATGTACATTAGGGCATTCAAACATGGTAAATTTACGCCACGTGAATCACGTGCGAGTATGCAAATTTTCTGCATTTACAACAGTGTGTTCGATGCTATGTAGGTAAATAAAACAGAAAACATCGGTTTATCTATGAAATGATCCAGGGGTCTATTCATATATAGCGAAACAACATATTATTAGAGGGAAAGAAAACAGTTAAAATTTGAACTATGTGAATAGCTTCATTAAAGAGAACTGTACTGGAAACCGTATTTGAAAACATATTTACTTTTATATTTGTTTTTTCTCTGAGACATTCTAATGTTTTCATTGCATGGTGGATTTTATGTATATTGATAATCTGTGTCGTCAGCGATTTTCTCCTGGACCTACAATCTGCAGGTGTTAAGTTCACAAGAATTTATTCGTAACGGAATGCAGAGGAGTGGAAAAGACTATGTCACGTTACCGAGGTGATACGTCATGAATATAGTCCATATAATCCACCATACAATCAGAAAATGTGACTGCATGTATATCTCACAGAAAAAAAGCAGCTAACAAATGGAAAAGATATTTTCAAATGCAGTTTTCAAAGGTTTTTCTATAACGAAGCCTATTTTGTTTTGACAGTTTTTTACCTTAAGACAAAGCAACGATATCACGAATCTTTGTTGCCTATATATACGTACATGTTCAGGGGGGAAATGAGTTGTGTGATGATCGGGCGTGGAGTGCGTATTGAATGTGTATAAGTACACCTTATATCCGACAAGACCTGGGTAGAGGTTTATGTGATAAGTACATTTTGCATTTTCTTCATGCAGTGCAGAGCCTTCGAATATCATCAGAAATCGTTAAGTAACATTGTCCTGTTGTAACATCGGTATCACTATCGTAAATCTACATCAAGATTACAACGGTCAACAGTCGGCGATCTCTTTTAATGCACAGTTTACTCCACAGCCAATGCATGATAAATCTTAACAAAGAATCCTTTCATTGCTGTTTAACCAGTTAACTTAATCATTAGCCGTTTGATTGGGGTTTGGCGCTGCATTCAAGAACACAACAGCGGTGGGGTTTATAAGTGTATAGCTAATGACGTCATATGCAAGCGTCTGTATGTGCAAAAATGCTGATGACATTTTGCACCTGTACATCATGTACCACGTAACATATCTAGCTGGGTGAAATATATTAATTAGAGGAATTATTACCTTGAACACCCAGACATCCTGCATACACTATCTAGAAAAACATCTAGATATATAGCTGGTAACATAATGAAGTGTGCATCTGATAAAGACGTTTATATAGCATAACTTTGCGTCATGCATTAATAGGGCTTCAAGAATACTAACCTATGGGTTGAATTTCAGTTATAGCTTTGAAAAAATCTCTTTCGTTCAAATCCGTATAATTAATTTAATACACTCTTCTTTTCAGTTAAGCTGCATAATGAGAAAGTCTTCATGAAATAAGTAGCGAAATCCCATTCGATCTGGAGACCAGGTCAAAAGTGGACGTCCAGTACGAATGTTGGTGGCATCTGGCCCAGTTTTCATGACGCGCACTTAGATAAGTATTCCCTTACCTGCCATGACAACGTATGTTGTAGAGATAGAAAGTGCATTTATCCAAGGGCTACTTGACACTAAGTATGCTTCATGAAACCGGGCCATGGTGTTGTCATTATGTTCTAACTGTGTGTATCGTGGGCTAAAGCAACTATGAAGGCATAGGCCATACGTCTATGAATAGCAGTGTATATTTGGTGTTTATACTGGTGCTTCTTGAATACGATAGTTTTCTGTTTCGTAGTTATCACATCATTGAACAGGTAACGTCGCTTCACGACAAGAGTAGGGCAAATCGATGCATTCTGACATAGAGAGACATACAATAATGCAATCTGAAATATTTACTTTAGACTTGTAACATAACGTATCTCTAAAAAGATAGAGAAAGAGGGGGCTTTCGCAAGTTGGGCCGGAAATGATTCAACGTTCAATGTATACGTAATATATACATACAGTACATGGGATGTGATGCCCCTGTTTTCTCGGGCTACCATAACCCGAAAAGGGGGAAGAATAGGGTAAGAAGAAATGAATCTGTTTAGTATTAATGAGCACGAACTGTATTTGAGACAATGGGGTCAACGACGTTGTCCGTAAAACAATACGTGGATAGGCTGCATACATAAATAACAAGAAATAGGCCGCTCCATACATATATGCGGACAATTGCAGTACTTGACCGAAACCTCTAAAGGTTATCTCAAGACACAACTCCACGAAATGGCCTGAAATGGCCTGAGCGTCGCGAGAACAAACCAGGAAAGAGTCGTGTTAAAGAATTAATCTGACTATTTCACGACAGTGTTCTTGCCGTTGAAATGCATGGTATTGTGTGATCTTGCAAGTAATGGTCGACTGGTGACATTATTCCACCTCTTGCCACCATCCACAGATATCCACGGTATAGTGAAAATAAAAACCTAACTGAGGTAAATTGAGAAGAATACCGATTTCAACGGTAGTGCGTGAACTATCACGTGAACTAGCTGTCGTCGTTGCTCTGGTTTTCTTCTCTAATGCTGTGGTATTTTATGTTAGGCATGACTGTACGGATCACCCCACATCAATGGTATACGCTGTCACCATGCTCATGCACACATATGGTAAATCAAATGTTTATCCTAATGCCTTGTGAAATGAAGTATTCATCATGGTGTAAATAGACTTATACTTGCAGGAATGCACACGGTGTTATCTTAATCAGGCGAGTTAAAACGAAGATAGCCATAATTGAACGAGACTTGTATTCGGGGAATTTCCGCTCTCCGAAGATGACCGAAGAATGTCAAAGATTTGTCAAAGACGTACAGAGAAATATATGTGTATTTTGAACTTCCGCAAATTTAAATTCTACTTTCTTGTTGTTACGAAGTTTGACAGGTCATTTGTGGAATATTTGTCCAATTCACCAAGCAGCATTCCATTCAAAGTTCTGTGGCGTGACTGGTACTTGCAGAAACATATACGTGAACCACGCCATATAAGTGAAAAGCGTCTTTAATACGACGTGCAACACCAACAAAATAAATACATAAAGTACTAAAAAATACACTGTAAATGTTATCAGGGTTGTATGTTCTGTACCACATTTCGATGGTTTAAAAATGGTATTTGTGGCTTCCACGCTTGGCACTCAGCAATGAGAGGTTAGAGCACGGGGACAGGACTAATCGGCCGATGTCAGTTTATTGTGACTGGCTGGAGTGTCACGTCTGGTGTCTTTGGCATGATGCTCCAGTGGCGGCAGCACTTTGGGGGCATGGACTCTGCCACAAGAAGACACAGTATTTATACATACACGTACTAAGGACTCCTCCTTGTCATATGGATGAAAAATTGCTAAGTACACACAAAAACCTAGGCATTAAATTAAAATAATTTAGAATATCTAGCTCTAAAACCATTGAGAACAACTGAGCTTAACTGAAGATTACGTTACTTATGTAGACTGTAAATACGAAAATACGTTACCACAGAATGTAGAGGATGAGATATATATTAATAAGGAACTCGTGAAACTCCTTTCCGCCTTGAACAAAACCATGCACTCTTTTGTTCTTTCCATTTAATTATTACATCACCATTACAGGTGTGCGTATGCTCGTAAACACCTGTGTAGTACACAGCTAACGCAAGCGAAGGAAACGTTGTGTTCTGCTTAGGGCTGGGCTCTTGCTTTGTTTAGGCCGTCCACTTGTCTCCCATTAAAAAGAAAGCGCTGATATCTGAGCCTGTTCAACACCGTTGGTGAAAGAACACAGGAAAATCGGGGACCTAGGATGTACAGTAAATACTGCTTACGTGCCTTGTCAGGAGTCAGTGTATAGTGTCAGGGAACTTCTTGATTGCATGACTGAATCACTGAATGAATGTCTGATACGTCCTCTGATAACGACAAAGTGATGAGCTACGTCACTTCATACAGAAGGCTTTTCACGTCACCATTTCATCCATGATTGCACCATGAAATCACTTTCGCGAAAACGCGTGTTAAATTCAATTAGCCTTTCTTGAAGAAATAAACGTGTAAAGGTTTTCTAATTCTGTGTGCCCGTCGAAATTATGTTGAAGCATGCACACAGGGCCCCCATGTGTGTATATGTAAACGTGTTAAGTTTTCAGAGCAGAGAAGTTTTTATTTTGTGGTCTAGGTGTCAAACTTCACTCCGGCGTTCATCCATCTGAAGTACAATGGCGCTTTCACCGAGGTGACATCGTGCGGGTTTAAGGTGTTTTTTTTATCAAAGTGTGACTTGGAAAAACTTACGGAAGATACGATTATTAAACACCGAGACGGCGCCTGTTTGACAGTATTGTAAAAAAAATTCTTTATTATTTGTTGGTTGATGTAATGCACTGGCCCATATTAATAGCTCTAGTCGGTGGTCTCAAATTTCTTAACTTCATGTGTATACATTCATATATGAAAACACATTCCGTCTATACATGACAAGAGACTGTCTGTATCTCATTTGCATAAAGGTTGGGGAAAATTGCATTACACCGTCAGACTCTTCTAGCAATATATCTAACGATTTGTTTCCATGTCAGGGCCCTTACATCATTCTCATGTATTGCATTTGAACACATGAAGTCGAAATGCTTGATTTATACACCACTATATAGCAGGTTAAAAACAAATCAACTCATAGTGATGTATTTTAGAAATTTAGATGAATTAGTGTTTAAAGTTTGCTTTTGAGTTCATTTTTTAATTTAAACCTGCTCCAGCAACACGTGCATTAAAATTTTACATTATGGACTGATGTTAAATTCGCTTAACATCAGTCCGACATCAGCGCACACTTTATCCCATAAAATTTGCATTGATTTTCCCCGTGCCCTTCTACTGAGGTAGTTATAATTTTACGACTAACCATAACTTGTATCATTTTCATTCCAGTTATCAACACGACACGTGCGTATATTTATGTAATTGCAACACAAAGGCGAGACAAGTTCTGGCTACTGGACATAGCGTTCAGTCTATAGACAAGTATGTTCAATGTGCTTTGAAATTAACGTTGAATGACATGAGGCAAAATATGTAATTGATATTAAAGGCTGGTCAACCATGGACTGTATTGGTGTATTTATTTAGTATGCGGTTTTAGTGTCAATTTACTGGCATACCTTGGGCTTAATATAAGAGCACCAAACACCAATACGTTTGCTCAATGAAGGTAAAACGCATGATGTATACATTACCAGTTGAAGTGTGTTATTTTGAGAGATGCCGCATGCAATTAATGAAAATTTGGTTTACACATAAAAAGATACAAGCCTTCGCGAAAACCAATTATTATTAAAAATGGTACTGTTGTTCTAAGACAATGGCCAATACTCTGCAGGCCTGTTTTTTCTTTCTGTCAATTCTTGAGAGTGACGACTCCGAGATGTCGATTGCGAAGACGGCACCTGTTGAATGGCTGGGCATGGATCGGGGCAGCTGTGACGCAGCTGCCGATGTTTGGAGGTGTGACACGTGTCTGTTTGGTTCCTGTAAACAGCTGATCGTTTTCAAGACAAACAAACTAAACTCTTCCTTTGTACTCGTCCACGCGTAGTACTCTAAATCCGGTTTTGTTTCTTCGAGTAACTGTGAAAACTGTGAAGTCTCCTCTAATGGCAGCTTTGTTAAAAAACTGGTCTAAGAGAATTTCAAAAGAGAAACGAAACGAAGAAATGTGCAGAGAAAAGGTGCTAAGTGACTTTTAATGTTGCCTGCAATTACAGGGCCTCATTTCCAGGTACACGCCCACTGCTTCAGCATGGGGGGAAATTGAAAAGTAATATGAGTACCTGTGAAAATGTGTCCTTGGCACGCGGCACTGATCAAAGGATTTCATTTAAATGAATCTTAACTACTGCGAGCCACTTGATTAGCACAATCTAAGGCTGTAGAAAGTTGTGCAATTGCAAAGGTTTAAATAAATGTACGTCCAGATAAGGCCAAACACAAACCTGGGACTTTGCAGGCAGATCGGGTGCTTTGGGAAAAAAAACACTAGCGAAATGCAGGAACAAAGTGAAAAATCTAAATAAATGTGACAATAAAATTTCTTGTGTTCACATTACTCATCACGCATGGAAATAGTAAGGTGTAATGATAATAAGGTGTACAGAAAATAGAAATAACATGAGGTAATATTACAAAGAATTTACTAAACTGTGGACTTCTACGACCATTTATTCCATCCACAAGTCATTGAACTGGAACCACTTTCACCAAAGGTGGTACGATATTTTTAGTCGTAGATTTTATCGTACAACGTCATGTACGATATCTTACATAATTGTCGTACCGTCAAAATCATAGTACACGCACGACATTTTGATGAAAGTTGCCCCAGAGCTCCTACAACATGCGCCAACTACTACGCCAACTCACAACAAACTATACAATTAATCTGTTCCATTGTCTAAGATTGTAAAAAGTCTGTTTATGAAAGGCTTAAAACGATTTCCTCAAAATCTCGTGATTGTGAGATTATTTCTCGTGAGATTTGTAATGGCAGACATGATCTGCGTTTCTTGCGGCATGCGTTTTGTAAAGAACAAACCTTATATATACATATATATACATGTCGTCCGGAGATGAAGAATTTCAGATTTCATTCCAAACTGGCTTCAAGACTTCTGTACGTTTAGACATGATTTGGAAATACAATTTATAAAAAAAATTATGATGTACCTATCGAAGGCCACAAAATGCACGTATTAAAGACCATCTCATCAACGTACAGCTTTACTATTGTGAGGAGGAAAAGCGACACATTGTTCAGAAATGAATGTCGAACATGTATATTTTCAGTGATTATGCAACGGGCAACTGTATAACGAGTCATCATGCAGTCACGTGACTAGCATTATGGCATCGACCACGCAATTCGCTGAAGACGACGTCAAACTGTCAACATGACAACTTCACGGTGGGCTGCGCTCGCCTCACATGGGTGGTTCCTCTGTTCCCCTCCCGCAGGGAGGCTTAAGCGACGAGACGCCAGGAAAAGGCGGACTGTCAGTTGCAATTTTGTGAGCGATTTTCTGAGAAAAGACAAGAAAAAGTGCTAATTAAGCACTGGAAGCAGTCTAGTGCAACGTGTACATCGCCACGTTACTTCATCGCTGACGACCCTATGTAAGCTAATAAGAGACGCATGATGTAAGACTTAACAATTTTGGATCAGATGTGTTAGCATTAGGATGTTTTTACGTCATTGAAACCCGATTGAAATAATAAGAAAAGCGGAAATGTATATCGTAGTTGTGAAGGATGTTTATGATTACAGTGTATATCAATCAAGAAACTAGTGGAGGTGTCTTTTCTTATGGATGAATTGTTTCTGTGACAACGGTCATGTCATCATAATACATCAATAAAGACATCAATAAACATACTCATCAGTAATTTCACATTGAAATCAACAGTTCGAAAACTAAACCACGGAGAAGAACAAGCAATATATATGTATACTTCCAATATGTCGTACAATGACTACACATCTTTTATTATTTAAACATCAGTGAAATGCCAGTATTTCCCTCGACGATAAAAGTGTTATTTTCACAACAGTGAAATATCACATACCATAAATATTGTTCTCGTGAGAGGTGGAAATGATAACCAGAGATGATAATGCAAAGTCCTTAACACTTCACATTTAAACCATGTGTTGCAGTAAAAAGTTGGTAAATTTGCCAGAATCAATGCTAAACTCTCCATTAGTTTGCAGAGGTCCTTTTATAAGAAAGAAAGAAGAAAAACCGCAGCTTTATTTCTCTGATCTTTTTTTCACCACCCCTATTCGAGTAAATAGCTGAAGTCCAACAACAATATTCCCCGGAAACCTTTAGTTTGGATAATTAGCTTTGCCTATTACGAAAAGCATTCAGGCCTAAGTCCAGATCGTGGTGCTGATAGAGCTAGTTGCGCTCTACAAACCGATACCTTATCTTCTGGCGATCGCAATGGTGACATTTATGAAGACTCCACTGGCTCTTGAATTATGCCTAATTAGGCACTAGGTGTCATGTCGGTGTTATTTTCACATGGATCATATTCTAACCAAACCGCGCACTTTGTGAAAAGAGTTCTACAACGTTTTCTTTTCTTTCAATTTGTTTGTTTTGCCATTTTGTAAACTTTAAAACTTCTGCATAATTGGTCAAAGCGTCATAAGAGCATTCCTTTATGTCTGGGGTGAATATATATACTCAAATGATTTACGTTGATACTTTACAAAGAAAAGCGCTACTATTTCGTTAAATATAGTGCTTATTCATTTATTTATTCATTTTAAGCCATTTAAACAAATAATGGCTGTTTAGTGAAGAAGCTTTTGTCTCCCTTAATGCCTTAGTATATAGAATACATTTGATACATTTTAGCGCAGCAATGAAAACACTCAACTTGGCCACTGGCGCGGGCCAGTAGTTTTCGCCCTTCACAATCAGCGATGCACGAATATGATATTGGATAGTCCACCGCTGTAACGAGATATTAATTTATATAAATATAGCAACATACATTATCATGCCATAATACTAACACGATTTCATACCTACATATTATCACCCAAATCAATGTTAATATTAACATTCCCACGATATTTCTTAATGCACAATGACAAATGTTTCGCCGAAAACGCTTCTTTCAGGAAGGATGTTGTTGGGTTTTCCCCGGGCTCTGCCTGGTGTCCTCTCACCATAATGCTGGCTGCTGTCGTGTAAGTGAAATATTCCTGAGTACGGCGTAAAACACCAATCAAGTCACCAGAAGCCTTGTAAAACTCGAAGTCACCTTTTACAAATAATATGAAATCAACAAAACAATATGTTTTGGGGAGATCAACCCGTTTTCCTGAACACAAATATTTCTCAACTAAATAAAATCTTTTCAGTTTTCTCGAAAACATTCTGAACTTGGGGCAAAGCCTTGGCGGTTTCGATGCACAGGATTAACGTGCAGGACACTAACCAGATGTTCTCGCCACACTGACAAAGTCGTGTCAATTTCGGCTGTCTGCTCATTACGTGCCTTGGCCAATTAAGTAATTAAACCTGCTGAAATCCGATTGTCGCCCCGGGCCTGTTTACTTGGTATCAGTCAACTGACCATGTGTGGGCGCGTCGCCTGCTCTGCGGCCGCTTAGGTACTAACAGGGTGCATTACCAGGAGATGCGTTCACTCTGCAATACTAAAGGAAGAAGAAAGAAACAAAACACGCGACAGCCAATCACAGATCTCTGATTCCACAGTGTGGTTTTTCTTACCTCAAAATATTCCCATTTTTAAAATAAAATCGTCACACACTAAGCCAGCGATAATCATCAGGCACTGCTTATCATTCACCCTATGTTTCGCCTCAAATGGAATTTCACGGTGACGTTTTATTGTGACGTATCGGTAGGTGTTTTAAACATGTGCGTGTTTCCTGTCTTTTATCTCTGCCTTTTCCTTTCGGGCCGGGTGTTCGAAAGTACAGAGTACATGACTGATTCACGGCGTTTGCATTCCTAGTAATGGTCTTTCTTTATGCTCGATATTCAACAAACTATCACTTATACGAAGGAAATTTTATTTATATGTGAAAGAAACCAAAGTGAACTATGGGCAATACAGCTCGGCACACACGACAGCTTGCGACGCAACTCATCTCAACTGGTCGTAAGAAGTTGGTCCCAACAGCCGATGGCGATACACGATAAAAAACTGAACCGACATACACTTAGAGAGTGGGATACAACTCCACATGGGTCACAACATTATTTCGAACACTTACGACCCGACGCAACCGTAGCGGTGGGGTTGAGTTGGGTTGGGTTTTAAGCTCTCATGCATGCCGGGCATTATTCGCCATGTACTTGATAAACCCATTTACTTAAAGTCGCATCCTAACTGTTCAGAGTTGGATTCGAATCTGCGATTTCATTTATTAATCAGCTAGAGCCCCATCTGCTCATAGACATGAAAAGGCTTTATAGCGGAATTAGCTAGCGAGGGTCCACACGAGTTAAATGAAACTGTAACTGCGCTAAACCGTAACTGTGGAATTTTCTTTCGGTCAACAGCAAAACGCCACCTTTTTGATGGTTGACAGCAGTTATTACCGTAATACCGTCTTCTGTTCACAAACGGTGTTTTACGCCGTACTCAAGAATATTTCACTTATACGACGGCGGCCAGCATTATGGTGGGAGGAAACCGGGCAGAGCCCGGGGGCAACCCACGACCATTCGACCTTTTGCTGGCAGACTTTCCCACTTACGGCCGGAGTGTAAGCCAGCATGAGCTAGTCTTGAAATCACAGCGACCGCATTGGTGGGAGGCTTCGAGTCATTGTGCTGCGACAGTGAGCTAACCGACTGAGCCACGGAGGGCCCTAGTGTGATTTGGCTCATAGAATGCAATATTGTGAGAAAACAGTGCCACAAGCTATATTTTACTCGATTTGTGCCTCCATTACTTGACAATTAACTGGCATGCAGTGTACATATTTCGGGTTTGTAGTATTATACGAGTCAGTACAACAAATTGCTCTATGTTAACGCAGCTTTATGGACCTGTGCGATTCCCCAGTGGAGGATTTCGGCCACTCTCCAAGGGAAAAAACTTAAAACTCATGGAGGAGTACTGTCCTCTATCTACTTGAATAACAGTGCCAGCTATAATTGTCCATGTATGGTCCTGTGCAACTCACTAGTTGAGGTCTTCGGCCACCCACCAAGGCAATTATTATGACTAACATAATACTGCTGTTTTACGATTTATAAGATGTGCTTCCTTTGTAGAGGGTCGGGGAAACCAATTGTATTTATTTGTTTGTTTGTTTATTATTTATTTATTTATTGATTTGATTTGTTTTGTTTTTACACCGGAACAATAATTCGCTAAAACAACGGCGGCCGGTATTATGGTGTGAGGAAATCGGGCAGAACTCGGGACAAACCCAAGACTATCTGTAGGCTACTGGCAGACCCTCTCAAGCACGACCGGGGAGGGAGCCAGCCTGAGCTGGGCTTGAACTCAAAGCGAGAGTGTGTTGCAGACAAGTTCCGAGTAGAAAATGAGCGATAGTGACAAGGTCTGCACAAACTCCGTGTACATCCTGGCAGTTGCTTACGTGAAATAAAGAAGCTTAGAAAATGGGGAAAATAAAATGAAACGATAGGGTATAGAAAAAAGAAGGAGAGAGCAGAAATCAAATGGGGGAATAGCGATTTAATCACGTTTGTTGGAAAACACGGAATATGAAACTAAGTAGGTCTGCGATGGAGGGAAGAGGGCTTTTGCGGGAACCATTTTTCTTCGCGAGTCGACAGAACGCGGTGCCAGTTTGCCTGAACGCTTGTCAGATCTACACCATCACGTCCACTGCCGGGTAATTCAATCTCCCCCTGGGTGCTAGCCCACAGCCCAAAGGCATATGTCATTTGGGGAGTGGGGGTGTTGGGGGAGAGTGGGGAGAGAGAGAGAGTACCCTCTCAGACCGCTGTCAGGGCGAGTTGTGTAGCACAGCCATAGTAAATGGTGCGCAACTGTTAGAGCGCGCTGGTATACACTGATGGCGAGATTAGCGCGATACGGCATGAAGCAAGCGGCTCCCGTTACCGTACAGCATTCACACCCTCGGCCTTCATTCGAATCCACATATATCTGCCACCAAGGTCTCTTACACTATAGTTTTATATCTTCTTTTTTCTTTTTTCCTTTAGTACCGGTATCAAATCCGAAGAGACCAATCATTCAGTCATCTTTCGGATCACACGCTTTCAGGCTTTCCTTGACCTTTTTTCCCCGATACGTCCAAACTGTTCCGTTTTGCGGCGACAATTGCGTTCGGCCCACTTCACTCTCCCTTGAGCGGCAGGGAGCGGGCGCTATTGAGGCCCGAAGTGCCGGTTTCTGTAAATTCGACTACACGGCTGGGAAAGTAATCTACCCCCATACAAATCACTCGGGCGATTATAACATCGCGTAGCCACGACCGCTGTTTACACTTCTCATTAGACGTAAATAATAATATTGACACAGAGCGCCGGGCGTACGCTAGCGGTTAATAGACAATCGTTTAGTCCCGCTAAACGTCTAAATAAACCGGCGTGGAAAAGACATTAGTCGTCCTGGTGTTCACTTCATCTGCCTAGAATTGGCCTTTTCTTGTCGTTTTTTACTAGTCAGCAAGACCAGTAGCAATTTGATTACTTGTGCCAATAAAATTTAACGCCTGGATGCAAGTCCTTGATCACACTTTAGACCCGCCCATGTGGATTTTCATATCAAGTCTGCGTCGAATATTTCGCATTACAACATGCTACGTAATTGTACCACTACGAATTTCAGCTTAAATAGGAAATAAATATTCACATGAAAAAAACACATCAACTCATGGACCACCATGACAGCACACCGGGTTCAAAGCTGGTTTGATGTAGTTTACTTTTTCGCTTATCTTTCGCAAGAAAACGTGACAAAAAATATCTGACTTAAAATTCCAGAGAAATTTTCCGATGCTGATCAACTAACCACTGACGGTATACTGGTACATTCGATTAGATTTAGTGAAAGCCAAGTTGCAGAGTCTGAAATTAATAATAATAAAAACATTTAAAGAAAAGCTAATTTGACACACACAATTTAAAACACACTTATTATTATGACAAAACAATATTTTATATCTCCCCATGTCTTTTCTTAATAACAACTATAGGAGTATGTCCACATTATCTGACGGTATTCAGATTGAAGCACAAAATTCATTCCATTCACGAAAAAAGACAGAATTCTTTCCTTCGATCTTTGGAAGTAATCATTTTGTTTAATGAAAAGACAACTTTAATTGCTGCTAATGAAGATTTGACCTCTCCAACCAGCCGGAAGCCAATTGACGGGCTGAAACTTGCGCTTACTCCTTATCTCATTGTACTCCCTAAAATTTTATCCTTATTTTGTTCAGATTTCGTTCATGTCGCTACCCTAAAAAATCATGGTCAAATCTGACTCTGTTTTTAGGGACGTTTAGGCCCTTTAGTTTTGACATTGTATATACCCAATTTACCCGTGTGTAGGGGGTGAAAATGCAGATTGGGTGGGGGTGTGGTTACAGGGAACCGTAGAGGGCGGACTTGCGAAAGACATCCAATGTCCAGGTACATTCTTAGTACTACTGAACTTGATAAATGGACGCAATACAATATGTGTTTTCTGTGTAATGGCAGAATTGATCATACATTTTGGGTACAAACTATTTTGTTACATATAGGTCTGTTCTGCTAGTAGAGTATACATGTTTTTTTTGTAACGTGGTATATTTTCTTGTCCATATCATAAAATTAAGTTGCTGTAACATAATTTATTCTAGTATATCATAAAGATATAATATTATAAAAAATATATTATGTTAAATTGAAAGGATTACTTTTTTTTTAGAGAGTACTGATGTTATAGCTATACGTGGAATATATTGGTGTCTGAGAAAAAGATGGCTGTTTCAGGGTCTTATGCTCATTGTTGTTGTGAAGCTTTATATGTGTGAGATGTTCAACCACGTGTCAGCATAACATCGAGACATGCCAGATAAATTGCCCTTTGGTATCCATTCGTTTTGGGACGTCAGTATGTGGAGTGCATATGTGCCCAGTGAGTGTCATCACAACCAGCCATACGTTGCATTTTGGCCTCCTCGGTTTGAGAATTCCAAGCAACGACTGGAGAAAATTGTGCACTGCATTCAGAATGCTCCCCCCCCCCCCATGGTAAAGGGGTAGTCCTTCGTTCACTGCACCGGGACAATTGTTCCCTGATAAGAAAATATATCGAATAGTTGCCTGGGGGCAAAACGAGGGCAAAAGCAAATTCCTGACAAGGGAGAAGCTGAAGACGCACTTATTGCCTGATTGGAGCTGATTGGTTTACAGAAGTGCCTCCCTTGCTGAAATAAATCATTATCCTTTATAAAAATAACACAACTCCGTGAACACTGTCCTGCCATCAATTTCAGGATGGAATAAAAACCTCCTGGAAGGGTATTTCGGAAGAAAGTGGATCGAAACCAGAAGATTGGAGTCTATTCTCTTAACCGCACTCTTGGCTGCCAAGCCTTTGATTCGCGAGTCGATGAACATCGCGTTCGCCGCTCTTTGTGGCGTCATGCCTCGGGTATGTTCCACCAGGGGGAGCTACCAACGGAACAAATATTTTCTGATCTGCAACAAAACGTGCCAGAACTAACACTCGGGGTGGTCGGTGAGAATCATTACATTGATAATACGTCTCTGGTATCTCATTTCCTGTTACACGTCGTGAAGAGATCGTTCAGGAAAGAGAGCGGATCGAGAATCAATGTCGTACCAAAACGGTCGGCGGTCGGGATCATTAGCCTTCATCGATCTGTCTCTGTATATGACATACCATGAGCTTTAGAATCAGGAGATTCTTTCCCACCCAAACACAATATATCCCCCTTTCCCAGACATACCAACGTACGGAGCTGTTTACTTTACCTGCCACGTTGTGAAATTCTGTTGGAAAATAGCAGAATATCTGAGTAGGAATAGTCCAGGTGCTTTTCTTCTTATTTCTTAGAGGCCATCAGAGAGAACATGTTTTCCTCAGCGTATTCACGATTTTACCGCATCATGTTCGCTGATACAATTGGTAAGTCAATATGTGTACGCAAGAACCCCCCCCCCAAAAACCCCAAACCAAAAGCCTGTCTAAAGATTTCATTTATTGAGAGCAAAGATCTCAAAGGTCTTGATTAGAAAAAGCCAACGAATGTTATAGAATAAATTTACAGAACAAGCGGTATGCAAATATGCTTTCAAAATCAATCGCGCTCCAAAACCATTTAACTTTCTTATACAATACATAGACCCTTGAAAAGGTGCCACTAACATTAATAAATGTACATTCAGTACTATTCTGAGGGTATATCAGACAACTGTGGAAACTGCAGGTACATTAATTGACTGATTTCCCCTGTGGATCTCACCGGATTTGAAGCCGCATCTCCACAGCTGCAACACAGCACGCAACTGACAGTGTTACATTTTTCGGTCCGTCGATCAAGTTGGATTTGTTGGTCACGATCAACCCATTCACCGCCTTTACTGCACCCGCCGCCCAATTTCATCCACGCCACAACTTCTTCCACGGCCCAACTTTACTCACCTCCTACATTCATCCACCGACTATGCACCTTCAACTACCGTCTAATTTTATCCACCAACTAATGTTTCATCGAACGCCCTACTGCATCGACCATCCAACATCATCCACCGCCCAACTTCACTCAGTCGCCTACATTTACCCATTGTCCAACTTCACACATCGATCTTCGCTGACCGCCCAACATCCCCCAACCCAACTTCTTCCACCGCCCAACTTCACTCAGTCACCCACATTCACCCACCGTCCAACTTCACTCAGTCACCCACATTCACCCACCGTCCAACTTCACTCAGTCACCCACATTCACCCACCGTCCAACTTAATTCACCCACAGACTATTTATATCCACCTTCAAACTGCATCCACCTACAAACTTCATCCATCGCCCAACCTATTCCATCGCCCAAATCCTTCCACCGCCAGATCCCACCCAATCGCCTAACCTCTTCCCACTGACCATTCTCAACTTCCCCATTAAATTCACCTCTGTAATTTCCATCATTTGCCCCGGTTGTACACTGCTGTCATATCCTGCTTCTATCAGAGGTAGAGGAACGCGTTGCGTGTGGCTCTGTGTGGACATGTTCCTCGACTATTACGCGTGCACCGTGCGTTTTACACCTACTTCCAGGCATCGCTGAACAAGCTATAAAATCGCGCCGCCATGAATGGCTTTCCCTCATGAAACCGTCTACCGTATAGTCATAAATTTACCACGACGTTACATAAACCTCTTCAGTCGCGAGTCCATCGTGGTAATAATGCCACAGTATGTTTGTCTGCTGCGATGGTTTTATCCCAATTACCCGCAGCCTTTGCATGTTTATCTGAACGTTCACATTTCTAAGTTATGCCACTTCCTTTTAACAAACTCATCCTTATAATGCATATTATTCATTAACAAGCCCTTTCGTACAACTCTTTTTGATTTTTTGGATGTTAAATAAAATGTACTATTTATGTATATAATGTCCTAGTACAAGCGTCTGGGCTGCATCCTCCTTGTTATATGTGCATATAGCCAGGGCATATAGTACAGTCACCATATCTGGACAGCGTGTAAAGGTGAACATGAAATCATTGCCAGTCCCATGCCCACTCTTCATGTGCAAGGAAAGTAAACCGATCGACTCTCATCATGTACAAAAGAACACCCCCGGAAGAGCTGTTTGGTGTTAACATATGGAGCGATCCATATATCGATGTAGACTGCTATCTGTAAATACAGCCACAGAAATGTATATACGTTACACTACCAGTCGGGGAAGGCGGGGGGCTCAGTCGGTTAGCGCGGTAGCGCGGGGCATTGACCCAGAAGCCTCTCACCAATGCGATCGCTGTGAGCTCAAGTCCAGCTCATGCTGTCTTCCTCTCCGGCCGTACGTGGGAAGGTCTGCCAGCAATCTGCGGATGGTCGTGGGTTTCCACCGGGCTCTGCCCGATTTCCTCCCACCATAATGCTGGCCGCCGTCGCGTAAGTGAAATATTCTTGAGTACGGCGTAAAACACCAATCAAATAAATAGATAAATACTACCAGTCCAGCTTTTTTTATGTACAGCAGTGCCGGGCAATGGAAATAGCCAAGGAATCACACTAAATCGAAAATTTGACACTGGCGAATCAGTTAATTTCCAGAGGCCACGTGATATTAAGATTAAATCTAAACGTGTGACTATGTACCCGGATGAATACGACTGTATACGTTATCAATGATTTCTCTACGAATGTATACAGTTAGATCTGTGATCCGTTTCATTCTTCCTAGCTTAGTTTCCAGAAATACAGACCTGTACTCTTCCATTCACTAACCAATAACTCCGCGTTTTTGAGTGTGCTTTCATCAAAATGTCATAGCTCTATACGCCACAAAAGGATTGTTAAAATCTCCTTTTAACCATACAGATTGTAATACAGATTCATATCACCTGGAATAATAAAGACCTAATGTCAACATATATACTGATGCACCAGTAACCTGATGCAAGCCAAAGTCCGTTAACCGCGATTTTCGATTCTAATGGTTGCACTCGGCATCGTCGGGATAAAGATAAATAAAATGCGGAATGATACGTCATGCTGTAGCAAAAAGATGTACACCATTAGAAGGGCGAGGCTCATTTCGTTTCGAATTGTTCACGTTAATTTTACTTCAGTAATTATCATACAGAACAATAAGAAGCTATTGCAAAAAAAAAAAAAAAAAAAAAAAATACAATGCATGATCTTATTTTGAGAAAGAGCAGCAACGGAGACAGGTGATTCGAGAATGGCGGCTTGCTGCCCAAGTAAATGCCTCAGTTACATGTAGTTTATTTACGATGTTATCGTTTTTATAATTCCCGCAAAGAATATGTGGTATAAATTCAAAACACAAACAACCATTAATTTTACAAATAAATATCCAGAGAAACAGAGAGAACTCACCTTGCAGCGATTGCAAGTCAAATTTGGAATGTTAATACAGAGTGACGATATACATGGATAACATTTCCGTCTCTATACAGGCATACCAGCCTCCAGAATGGCTATTGTTCTTAGCGTTCACCAAAACGATTGACAGTCTTTGCAACGAAAAGTGGCGCCAGGTGACTTTTCCTTATTGTTCGAGATCCATTAACATCACTGCTGGAAATTTGGCTCCTACAGTTCTTCTTGTACGTTGGCTTCCCTTCGGAAACAAAGACATCTGCATGTTAGCAGTCTCAAGTATCGTGCGCTAAGGGTACCACTGCACAAGTCTAACACTGTTGCCTCCGAAACGGTTGGTCGCGGGTTCGATCCTGAGCCTGGGCACACATAAGAATAAGAATTATTCCATGTAGGAAAAGGAGGAGGATATTCCAGACGCTGATCGTTATGTCAAGTGGGTGTTATGTCAGTTGTTTTGGCATGTACTTCCAGTAATCGGTAGGCCGATAAATATATCGGTATTAGAAGCGGTGTCCTGCACGCATGCAAGAAAACGTACATCGTCCTGGTATAATGGAAAATCTTAAAGCTGGCCTATGAACCAAACTTGACATCGGTCAAATCTACACTGTGAGGAGCATGGAAATACTGCTGTTAAAACCTGGACAGTCGTTGAAGTCTTGAACACATGTGGGGAGTATGGTACAGCCTGGCCAAAAATTACAGTTTGTGAAAGCTGGACAGTCGTAGAAATCCGCACATTGAAGAGCTGTCGAAACTTGCAGCTATTGAAATCTGGACAGGAAAATAAAGCAAGAAGAAAAAAAAATCGATGAAAAAAGTCGATTCAAAGTGAGCAACTTGTGCCGACTAGAAAAAAACGACAATAAATCATTCCAAATTCAAAAAAAAAAAAAATTATTCAAGGCTTAACCACCCACAACTCTTTATTCAAACAGGAATAAGAACGTTGTTCTAACATGGGCTTTTGGTCCCCGTTGTCTAGTTTCTAATCAAGATACCCCACCCACCCCCACCATGCAGTCACCAGTAACCCCTACATTCAATTTGACGACTGTCGACTGATAATTTCTCGTCAAGGACTGAGGGCATTGTTATCGTTTTCCCCATTCATTTGATTGTGTGATATCGATATAGGCCCATAGTGGGATATGTGCACAAAAAGTACGCGCTATACAGCATAATCTTAGTTCAGCGGGTATATCTGTATAAAGCCCACTATCGCCAGTAATCGGAATACGGGAGTTTTTTCGAACTCTTTTATCGCTAAAGGTAAGAAAAACCCTAGTGTATCATGTGACCTGTCAGAAATGTTAGGCAACTATTTCTGATTCATTTACTATAACAAGAGCGTCTAAGAAAAGTTTTAAAAAAAGTTTACACTAGACGCACGATAAGGAAAATTTTGGAGATGGAAGTTTGTTTTTTGTTTTTGTTTTTTTTTCATTTTAAGAAGAGATTGAATGAGAGGTCATTTGAACCTCCCTAACAGGTGATCGGTAAATTAAGATCCACAAAATTGCCTGACATTTTTGACAAGCCACATGACACAGTTGAACTCTTTTTACCTTCTACGGCAAAATAGTTCGAACTGGAAACTCCTCTGTTATAAGAGGACTTACTTTGTCCGTAAAACTGTATGCTTCGAAAGTAGAAAAAAGCTCATTTAATAGCTGTTCCCAAAACACTTACACAGCTCATGGTTTATATAATAGGCCTACATCTTTACAATCTTGTAACAAACCTCGATATTCAATGCACTTTAATCATGCTTAGCCAGGCCACATTTATACAGCTTTTGTGAATTTGAGTATTTAAGTGTCCACGTTACGGCGAAAGCATGACTTCTGGGCGCGTTTCTGTGAGCGCAGAGCAGCAATAAAATGACAAATTTAGACGCTGTAATGTCTCGGACTGTCTGTCTCCCCAACAAAAACTTGAGCTGTTGCTGTCGTGAATTGTTTGTTTTCGCACTAGATCACCTCTGCAACCGTGCAAACCTAACAAACTTAGAGTGTGTCTTTCTTTTTTCCATTTTTTTTTCTCCTTGTTTTTAGTATTTGAACCTGACGTTAGATATTGGCTTAAAATCAGACGAGGGAGATATGTATATTAAGGCTTTAAAGCGACAATGCTCACGTAATGGATGGTGATCTGTGAAACCAAACGGTTCGTACATATATCTCGCCGAAGGTTGTGTTATTGAATTAAAACTTACTTTCTGTCATTTGAGATGAGAAAGGTGCTATGCGCACAGGAAGAAGAGTGGTAGGAAGGAGGGAGGTAGCGGGTGGAGGGGTGGGGGGGAGACAGAGGGCGGTCATTATCATAAAACGTGTGCAGAGGGGTGTGAAAGAGCGAAGTTGATCAAGTCGGCGCCTTCCGTATGGGGTTCTTGGGGGGAACCAATCAGGGAGTCGGAGAGCTTATCGGGGCGCTGGTTCGGTAATGATGCTTAAGTCGCGCGGGGCAGCGGAGGGCTTCCAGTGAAGCGAAGAGAACGGCGAGAGAAGCTTAACGCGTCGCCGTCGACGATCAACAAGCTTACACACAGCCAGTTTACACCTATCCTATCGTCCATTCGCTATGTAGGCACGTATATGTTCTACACCCCTCGATGATCTGTCGTTTATAAAGCCAGAGATCCAGAGGACGTCCGTCGGCCGGAGCCACATTTTTCCAGCGCAACTCCTGACAATCTGAACTGGGATTATAACACGTGTTTTTCAACGTCGTGCTGGACACAGAGACTCATACACGCATGACGCTCATCTTCTTCGGTGGCGACGTCGTCGGACTTGACCAGTGTTCTAATTAGAGTAGGTGATTTCTTGTGCTGAGTTGTGTGTGAGCGGCGAGGTACGAGCGCAGGGAAGTTGACGGGCCAGGGAGAGAGAGCGAGCGTTACGGAGGACAGATCCTCGGCCAGTCATGTTCCGCCGGCTCCCCGTGCTAGGCGCTCTGCTCGCCATCACTGGCATCCTGGTTACCAGCTCCCAAGCAGGTGGGTACACGTCCATAATGGGTATGGGCCCATAGTTCAACAACTGAGGGTCTTCTTGTTGTTGGGGGGGGGGGGGTGCCGCGATTGCGTTGTATTGTGTCAAATCTAACGCTGCACGTGGATCGACACCATAGATTATGAAGATGAATCGTGATCTGTAAACGTGTAGAAAAAGGAGAAAATTGCAGCGGATTTCTTTCTTTTCTTTTTTTCCCCCTTCTTTCTTTATTTCAGTGCTTCTGCTGTTGTTATTTTTCGTCGATAATATTGGGCAGTGAAGAAAGGGAGTGATGTGAAAGAAGGGAGAAAATATGCCTTGTAACACTGAAGAGTTGTGTGTTTAGCGCCTTTGTCGATGGCCAAGTGTTGAGGGTTTTTTTTTTTTTTTTTTTTTTTTTCACGGGACATGTTCGTCGTTGGACTCCCCGCGGAAGATCCATTGAATTGCTGGGTCAGTATTTAACACAAACACACACTCAGCCCCGGCACATACAACCCCCGTGTCTAGTGTCGGTTGTTTGCTAAAAAATCCTATTGTGTCGCGCGGAAGACGAACAAAACGATTTGCAAGGCGACCAAACTAATGAAATTCTACCTTTTAACTTTGATAGACTTAAGAGCGTGCGATATTTACCCAGGTTATAGACCCGATCAAAACACTGACTACACGCCTTAAAACTGCACGCCTTAACGTGTCTTAACGACCTTAGTTATACCGCTAAACCACACCGCGTATGTGTGCAGTTTTACGCACTCCCTTTCAAAACAGGCTGGACGAAGGTGGGCTATTTACGTTGTGTATAATGTATACCACGGGTTGAAGGTAATAAAGGCGCAATCATAAAATACACTTCTGAGGGAGACCTGCTGATTTGAAGTCAAGATAGGCACAGAACTGGGTTTGGGCTTTGACGAGTGTTTTATCAGTTAGTACCCAACTTGCGACGCCTTGTATTTCCGATATTTATGCTCGTAGTAAAACCTAACTTTTAGTTTTAAGGCGCCATGTACATGTATGGTGAAGAGAGTGTGGATATCGGAGATAAACACCGTGACATTTACCGTGTGTTGAGCATATCTGTTCTCTGTACTATACGTGTGTAAACAATCATGTCGAAAACATTCGGTTCTGACATAAATCAAAGTAAAATGCATCACATAAAAGGAGCAGTGAGGATCTTGGATATATAGGTTTAAACATTGTAACCTTTTACCCGATTGTGGGGGGGGGGGGGGGGCAGATTGAAGAGGTCCACCTGTAAAGCTCCCTGCAGTTGTGAGGCAGATGAATGGTAAAATGTCAGGTGAAACATACATCCCATGTTGACGCGACAGGTGTTTGTGGAAATGGACATGTTTGTTTTGGCAGCCATGTACACGCACCTGGTTACGAAATGAACGTAATAAATGCTGACGCCAATCATTGTGGTGTAGACTTGTTCATTAAATATAATATGAGGCATCAGAGTATGGTGAGTGAATTATAGTAACAAAAGAAAGGAAAAATGTATTCACAACAGTTTTCAAGGTACCTTGTTTTATTATCGTTTTGGGTTATACACATATTGTAAATTCTTTTGCTTTTACCTCTTTAGGCATTACACGTTTCCCATGACATATAATTACCCCAGGATCAGTTTTCTTCCATTCAAAATCTTAGAGTAAGACTTATTTCCTCTGGAAATCTGTTTATTTCCTTGTAAGAAAATCTTCTTCAGTAGTGATATTTATGAGGAATCTGTTTGCAACGGATATGTATGTAAGTTCTAATAATCCTTAATGCTGGTGCCTGAAGAATGTCTGTTTTTACTTAGTATAGGTGGTGTATTCTTGTGTGTGTAAAGGATCAGTTTTCCACTCAGTAATAATCACAAGGGCACTTGGTTAAGGGTATTATCTGTTAATCCAGTTCTAATCTCTAATCCTCATTGTTGCCTGTGTAACCCTGCCATTAATCCAGCCAATTGTGGTGACAGTGAAAAGGATTAGGGCCTTTAGCACCACTTTAGTTGTCCTTTGAAAATATACACTGGTTTTTGAGAAAAGCATTATAGCTTGGACTGCTCATGGGCTTTCTGCTAAACTAACAGGCAACGGCAACAACAAAAAACTGTTGTCTTTGATGCGAAACATTTTCAACACACGGTGAAAGTGTTGACAGCAGCGGTTTTTGGCTTAGAATCAGAGGCAATGCTATGACAAGTTTTAAGTTTTTTGTTTTACTTTCTTCTAGGCAAGTAATCCATTAAAGTGTGTCATTTGCGAGTTGTAAAAACTGTGGAGCTCATGTGCTATTCATAGGTAGAAAAGTCTTGTTTAGACACCAAGATCAGCCAGTTTGGGACCTATAGTTGCTGATGTAGTTGTATATGTGTGTATGTGTGTATGTGACTTATGATGAATTAGGCACAAGTTCACAAATAAAATAATCTAAGGTCAAGAGAAAGTGACATGTGGCAGGGAATGAGTTGAAGTGAACTGATATTTTTGTAACAACTATGTAGTTGGACTGGCTATCTAACCTATAACACAGGTTTGGGTTAGCAAAGGGATAAAATTGATATAGCACAAAAAAGAAGCCCAGACTACAGTCACCTGTTTAACACACCTGTTGTGTAGGATTCAGGTACAAATACCTGCGTAAAAATACCTATGTAAGATAATGTGCATCGCTGTAATAAAGGTAACTTTGTGCCTTAAATGTGGAGGCCCAAAATAGCCCAAAAATTCTATAAAAAGCAGTTCAATTTACTCACAATGGAAACTATCCCACCTTGAATTTAAGGACTGACAAAGGAATAGGATAAACAATATTTTAATGTTAAGTGTAAGTCGGATTACATTATAGACAGTTCATAGAGTTACCTTCAGGCTTTCAAATGAGGGTATCTCTTTTTCTATATTTGTCTCATGATCTGTTTATTAGAATAGGGCGTCTCAAAAAGCCCTTCCTTTGTTACAAGCGAGCTGTTACAGAGTAAATTCAGAGTTAATGGGGGGCTTTTTTGTAACCATTTAGATATATGTAATTGTCTACATGTGGAAGAGGACAGCCACATCACGACTTAACAAATAGTATTGGTAATGTGTCAGTCTGCTTTTGATGTGATGCTATTGTTGGAGGAAAAATTGATGTAGATACACTGTAATTTTCAAAAACTGCAGATGTAACAGTTGTGATACAGTTACCTATACATGTGGCTGGTTTCTGTATTGTATCAGAAATGGCACATCATAAATGTGTTGTAAATCTGTAAATGCCCCAAGCTGAGTAAACTGCAAGTTCACTAGTTCGATAACTGTGTAATTTAATTGCTTGCCTGATAAGCAAAGGATTAATACTGGTATGTGATTCAGTGTCAAGTCATGGTATTTATTTATTTTATTTATTTGATTGGTGTTTTACACCGTACTGAAGAATATTTCACTTATACGACGACAACCAGCATTATGGTGGGAGGACACCCGGCAGAGCCCGGGGGCAACCCACGACAGTCCGCAGGTTGCTGGCAGACCTTCCCACGTACGGCCGGAGAGGAAGCCAGCATGAGCTGGACTTGAACTCACAGCAACCGCATTGGTGGATCAAAGTCATGTTAAAAAAAAATACTCACATTTACATTGCTGCATTTTCGTAAGAAAAAATTTTTTTTGAAGGGATAGAATCCTTTGTAGGATGGATGTTCATTTCAGTGAGCTTTTTAAATTAGTTGAAGGCCTTAGAGCTGAGCAGATTTTTTTAATGTTTGATTGTGTAGCATGATTACTAATGATACGGTTATATCACCTGGACAAAAGGCAGATAATTACCTGTAACATTGATTGTGGGAATCTGTACAGAGAGGGTGGAGTTAAACATGCCAGGAAACGACTCAACAGCTTCTGCAAGTTGGGAGAGATTATTGCAGAAAACTATGGATATCGCATCATGTTGAGAATAAATATAACCTGTAGGAGAAGTCTGGAGTGATTTCTGTTTGAAGGCAAGAGTAAATTCTATGTCACAGTTTTACCTCACTCTCCGTCTGCATTTCTGCTCAAGGGTTTATCTGCCTACCCTCCACATCATCAATATTTTTCGTCTTCACTCTCTGAATCACAAAATTAGAAAACTGCTGGTCATTATACATTTAGTTGAGGAATAATAAGTGACGCAGCTATAATCTGACCCTTAATGTATACCTCATGATATTTAGGTTCCAACTCCGGCCGTACGTGGGAAGATCTGCCACCAATATGCGGATGGTCATGGGTTTCCCCCAGGCTCTGCCCATTTTCCTCTCCCACCATATTGCTGGGTGCCGTCATATAAGTGAAATATTCTTGAGTACGAAGTAAAACACCAATCAAATGATTAAATAAATAAATTTAGCTTCCAAATATTTAAACTCTGGAGGGGGAAAATGAAAACTAAGGATACACAGACTGTTAAATGATAAATGCAAGGTGTGCAAAATTGTGACTAGTCTGTTGTCGTTGACCGCATTAGGTGTGTTCTGAAGACAGAAATCCGGTTTACAGGCAGTACACTGTTAGGCAAGGCAAATGCCTCACGCTTGGCTGAGCACAGATCTTGAAGCCTATTGTGTGAAGGTACATTAGGCGAGGAGTATATTGGTTTTCCGCTTGAATGGGCCGGCAGGTTTTGTCCACCGCTACTCATGGAGCTAACCAAGGGTTATGTGGAGTGTATGGAGCCTACAAGCCCTGTTTAAGAGAGAAAAAAGGGCAACATAAAAGGTGCAAAAGATCGAGTAGTTGAAGAGGTACTCGTGCCTTGTATTACTTGGGCTAATATTGTTATTGCTCAGGCTTTATTCTCTGTACGGAACAAAGCAAACAAATTGGCACACAGTTGTCACAATACATAAGCCACATTATGGCATGCAACTGGCAAAGGCACATGTGTGGCAAGCTTAAGGATTATATTTATGGTTTGGGAAGTTGTCGCTCATTTCTGATTTCGCCACTTGTGTTTCACTGGTTGAGGTGCCTTCCAAAGTAAACCCTATACAAATAATGTGATGTTTTTTTCCTTAGCCTGTGCTATCAAATTTGAACAAGTGTACATGTATATATATTACCCAAACAAGCTATGTCAACAAAAGACCCATGACTGGAACATTTATTTTCTTCCAGAAACAGCTTAAGAAGAAGTGTCCCCAGTAGGCCTAAATGAGTCATCGAATATTAATCTTCAGTAATGAATGTGTATGTTTGATTCATAATATCACCTGCAGTCAGAAAGTAATAAAAAACAAAACAAAAGACACCCATCAAAGAAATGACTCCAAAAGTCATACATCAAAACTGCACATGAAAATTGAAAATTTTATGATGTAAAAACATTTAAGCATGACATTTTATCATAGAGAAGTGATGTTGTAAACTATATCTGGATGCTGTGTTATTTCTTAATTCAACCAGAGTTTTCTGTACCCCATGAATCACAGGGGCAATGAAATAGGTATAGTGGGAGGTTATATTGAGGTTAATTTTTTAATGTTGAAGTATTTATATTCATCTGTGATGGTTCAGAGTTTGCTGACCTTATGGTCTTAGGGTTTTAACAGTGTGTTAGCTAATCAGCCTTATTTCCCTTTATCCATCCACCTTCATAAGGTGTTCTTTTCAAGGAGCTCTCCTAGGAATTGTGTAGCTGGAGAAGGGTGTAGATTCTGAATCATGGAAAGGGTCAGATTCTGTCTCAAACCTTACTGTTTCTATAGGTGCCGGCAGAGTCTTTTTTGGGGGAAGGCATTCATGGGCCTGTTATCAGTAAGTCCCATCTAAAGTTAGAGGGTAAAAGAGCCCAGACCCAGTGCCTCTGTTTACAGCTGAATAGGAACTGTCAGCACTAAAAATGCGGTTCATCTCTTCCCTTCTCCTTGATATAGCCATGGTTCTGAAGCCTGGAAGTGACAGCTTACCGAGCAGAGAATAGCCCCTACAGAAATCTCCGGGCCTCAGGTACACAAAGATTTCAGTCAATTTCACATTACCTGAAACTATCATAGATGATCAGTTAGATAAGGTGTCTGACTCAGACTGGGCAAAGAGAAAAGGGCCCAGCAGACAGCCCTGCAGTACACCTCAGAAAGACCGAGAACCCAATCACGCTCTTACAGTAAATGGCACTGGGACCTTTCCTGCTGGTGTCGCCCGGCTCTTTGTTGTGTCAGAACGAATTTGCCATGCTGCAGTGCACATTGAAATAACAGGCAAAATGCCACTGTTCAGTAGTGTACCTTGTGTCTACATAAGTCATAAATACAAAGCAGGTTTCTTCTGTCCTTTGAGTAATTTGTGCTAGAGTCTGTGGGTGCGGAGAACTTTGAAATGCCTACATACACTATGTGCTGTGAAAGAACAGGTAACATTCTCATCATAGACACAAGTAATAAGTTGAGAACATCATGAGACAGGTGCGAATAAGTCTGCAGCTGAAACTTTCATGACAGCGCTGCAATATTGCGTGAGATCACTGTGCTTGATTTTTGTGCACTTGTATTTACTATCCACAGTTGTAGAGGCTATTACATTGTCATGCTATATTGACACAATTTTATTGCATATGTGACAAAACACACATTCCTATTTTATTGCTTATTTCATTTCTCTTGAAGCATACAGACTTATGGAATTTCCTGATGAAATATGAGATTGGTATAGAGGGGATTTTTAATTTCAGTCTATTTTCTGGCCTAGAAAGTTGAAAACTGTTTGAAGTAAGAACAACATGACATGTGGATCCACATAAAGAAGTTCTATTGACATTGCACTAGAAAGATTGTTGTTTGTGTATGTTTTTAAACTTTGTACATGTTTAAATCTAAAGAGGTGAAAGTAACAATTCAAATTTTGACATCTAAGCTCAGTGAAAAGATTCCCCCCCTCCCCCCCCCCTCGCCCTTCAGTGTATACACTACAAGTTAAGAACTGGACAGCTTATCCTCGATCCAGAATGTGTTTAAATTTGAATTGGGAAGGTGTATGGGACAAGCCTATGCTGTAACCCTCTCTGCGGGAATAGGAGATGTGAGGACATTTTATCAGAGGTGTAGAGTTTTGTAGGGGTGTTGGTAGAAAGCAGGAGACTGCTCGTCAAGGAGCTTGAGATAAACCTTATAATTACCATAAACTCTAGAAAACCCAGCTGCTGAATATTTCCTCTAGTCTACATAAATGCACACATTAAAATACAGGAAACGTTGGGGAGCTTGCATGGTAAGATCTGGTAAGAAACCAGTAAGACAAATTTTTAAGAGGTGTTTTCAGGGTTTTTTGATTTAGTTACTTGTAAGCACTGTGTTTAATACTTGCGAGAATTAAGGACAGCATTTTTCAGATGTAAGACGTAATTAAGTAATAACTGCTATAGAGTGCCAGTTAATGTTTTATTTCACCTTTGAACACATATCTGAGTTTGTGCTACATGTATAGGTGTTAGTAGTGTTAACAAGGATAAAGTTGAGGCAGTGAACCTCTAAATGTGTCCTACTTGTTGAAAGCTAAAAACTTTAGCTTGTGTGATCATTATAGTATGGTGACTCTTTCATGTCACATGCAACATTTGTTTTGACTCTGGTTCAGTTTGCCTCAGTTGTATGTTTAGATTAAAAAAAAAACAAAAACGCAGTATAGACAGCTCTTGAAGAGGGTGCATGGTTATTTGCGACTGTATGACCCATCATATGGCTCGAACAGCCGTAGCTAGGTAACTTCAGAATGTCTGATTGATTTTTAAGAATCTGTTTTGATCTGAAGTAGTCTATTTCCTGACCCTAACAAGGGAGTAGTTGTCAAAGGAAAAATGTGCTAAAGATATAAACTTGTGATGAGTGGTTAGCCTTACATGCTTTGACTCGTCGATCGATACCATCCTCCCAGATTCAATTTATTCTTAACTTTGAGCTAAACAGCTTGGAGACGTCTTCCGTTGGAAACTATTTGAATGGGCATTTGCAGGAAGTGAAAAATGATTTTCAAACAAAACCTTTAATGTTAAACTCATTAAGATGTATCGATACCTGTACGTCAAAGATTGACCTTTGGAACACAGGTTAGCTACGTCATAACATAATGACAGTATAGTTCTTTAATCTTCACTCCATTGATAAACCTTTGATGTCAGGTGGCAAAACACTTTAGATATCAACAAGCTCTTTAGGCTGTTAAATCACTTTTAAAATGACTGTTAACACATGACTTGTGGACTGTAATGGTGAAAGAATATATATGCCTATCTCAGATTCTGTGTGTAAGGATTTTGTGAACAACAAGTGTGCAGAGAAATCAGAAAATGATAATTTATGTTGCAAACACCGTACGAATCAAAAGGCAATTTAGGGTGTTAAGCCACTTATAAAATGGCTATACCCAGATATGAATTGTGGCGAAAGACATGCTCTTCTCAAATCCAATTTATATTTATTTATATATATTTGCTCCAAATGTACAAATAAACTGCCTCCAATGGGAGGGCTCATTTGCTAATAAATATACATGTACACTACATTTCCACTCTAAAAAAATACATATATGTCACTTGTTTGTAATTGATTCCAAATTAATTTGTTGTTTCTGTTGTGATTATTGTGCCAGAAAACGACTAGCTTATTTGTCTGGTGCCCAATGCTAACTATGCAGTGCCTGAATCAACACAGGGTGCTATTAGCTAAGGTGGCAGCTTTTGCACAGGACCCTCCGGAATTTGGCTTGTCATGCTGGGAACATGTGTCAGCGAACAATGAAATGGACACATTACCTGATGAGACAATGTAAAACACACCTGCCCTCCATATCCACAGAGCAACTCCTGCCCAAGTTAGCCCAGAAATAGAGTGAATTTCTCCAACTGTGTCTAGACGGCATTTGTCAAGCTGTGAAATATAGAATGGTAGCAGGTCTATAACTGTCTACTTTTGACCGATGCTGGCGCCACGGGCATCTTTTTTTACATGTATGTTTCCTTCATTTTGTCACGTAAGCTGTTTTCATACATAACACTTGTGAACCAGATTTTCTCCCTGTTACATACTCATAGGCCAGGGCATCGTTCCTCTGTTGATATCGTATTTTTTTTGGCTTTGTTTTAAATTAACAGTACGTCTAAATATTTTGGGATGCTGCCCTGTAAATGGAGCAAAAATTTTTCCGAATGTGCAGCTGTGATACAAATTAGTGTTAATTAAATTAATCATTTTGAGGCCTGTTTGGAACAATTCTGATATTTGTCAGAATGTAAGTAATACTACTGTTGTTCCTTTGTGATAGAACCCTGGTATTTTTCTGAACTCCTTCGATACATTATTTTTGGCTACAAGTCTGTAAAGAGTCTTTGAAATTTAGAAAAAGGTCAGAAGCATTTATGTTGGGGGGTTATGACATGTGCAGATTGTCCTCAAAAGAAAAAAATATCATGTTTCTGTTATTAGCACTAATCATAATTTGAACTGGATCATTGTAGATGCTCCAGTAGAGTCAGATTTAAGAAATATATTTGTTCAAGAAGGGAGTGATTTGCTTTTCATGTTATATTTAATAACAAAGGTTTTGTTGAACTGAAAAACGTTTTCTTTCCCTATTCGTGAGTTGTAGTGTGACATCTCTGTTTATTCTAAAAAGATAAGCAATATTCGCTTTCACAGGCCTTATTGAAATACACTGCTGAAAAGCGCCCTTATCTTCATCACACTTGGTTATATTTAGTGGTTTTTGCCATTACAGAGAATATTAACATACGTGTAGGCAATCTGACAGGTGTCTAGACAGTGAAACTGACATCTCGTCATCAGGTATTTAGGTGTGTCACTATCCGCTAGATCTCTTTGTTCTTTAGACTTTAATAACACACATCACACCAGGACCAATTCATGTGAAATTTTCAGCACCGTGTTCTTAAAAAATCTCCATCTGTCAATTTGATTAACTCCATGTCTCTCATAATATGGACTTTGGTTGTAATTTAAAAAAAGAAAGCCTTCTTTTTTAAGCACCACTGGATTTCTTTATCCCTTTCTTACCATGTGTTTTTCACAGCTTGCCACGTCTTGTGAAAATCAAGGAATGAAAGATTATGCAGTTAGAGATGATTCTGTTTTTGTGTGTTAAGAAATTATTCAGTGCTGTCATTGTGTACAGACCTATTTCTGATGGCCACAGTCACCATTGTTGTGTACAGACCTATTTCTGATGGCCACAGTCACCATTATTGCGTACAGACCTATTTGTGATGGCCACAGTCACCATTATTGCATACAGACCTATTTCTGGTGGCCACAGTCACCATTATTGCATACAGACCTATTTCTGGTGGCCACATTCACCATTATTGCATACACACCTATTTCTGGTGGTCACAGTCACCATTATTGCGTACAGACCTATTTGTGATGGCCACAGTCACCATTATTGCATACAGACCTATTTGTGATGGCCACAGTCACCATTATTGTGTATAGACCTATTTCTGATGGCCACAGTGACCATTATTGTGTACAGGCCTAGTCAGTTACAGTTATGCCTATTCCTCTTGACTTCAGTCGCCATTATTGTACATCATAATTTTCCTGTCTACAGTGACCATTATTGTGTACAGACCTATTTCTGATGGCCACAGTCACCATTATTGCATACCTACTCCTCTTGACTACAGCCGTCACTGTGTTGTTCAGGCCTATTCCTCTCTGGAGTTCCCATGATATAATTAACACACTGAAGTGTATGGCCATAGGCATAACCTGCATGGAAATCATACTGTTCATACTCACCACCGTTGTGTTCGGGCCTGTCCTGACAGAATGGAAATAGACTGAGGCCTACACATCAACATGTACATGAGTCGTACATGTACTCCACTTTATGATTAGGCCTATACTTAAGTACAGGAATTTCTGTGCATGTGGAACGAGTCAGTGAACAGCCTCCATGGAGGGAGGAGTAAGTTGAACGGATTGAGGGAGGAAGGGAGCTTTAGGACAAAGCACAAGCAAGTCCTGTATAGAGTGAGGAAGCTCTAAGTGGCTTTCACTCTTAATCACAGAGCAATCTGATGTGACGCCAAAGACTGAACCATAGGCGGACCCCAAAGACAGAAAAACCAGTCACCCCCTTCAGTCTGCCACCCTTTGTAGTCAATCTGTCACAATCAGCGCTGACAACAACATGGCAAAAACTTCAGCTTTTGATTATTGGCAGTAAGGGGCTATACTTTTTTTTTTCTATGTGGGAAGACGGGGAAAATCATAAATGAAATGCATATGACTTGAAACAACATCAAAAAAAGACATTCATTTGGTTGACATTCAGCTAAGTTGGGTTAAAGCCCACTGGTAGAAGAATTCTCTGGGTTATTAAGATGATGGATTATAGTACAACAGACGAGTGCGGAACTTGAAATGAAAAAAATATGGCATGTTCTTGACGCTTCATTATCTGGATAGGAAATGTCCTCTTTGCCAAATGGAATGATTGACGGCAACGGTTAAATTTTGTAGACAGAAATATGTTGAAGATTTTCAATTTAGTTTTTATCCATCCATCAGAATTGAAAAGTACATGTACCTGGTTAAAGACTGTCTTATTAAGATAGTCAAGGAGCACATTCTGAATTGGTAAGAAAGGTTTTGAGGGATACGTACATGGCGGCTCGTTCCTGTTTTGATTGGTCTGAAGATATTTTCAAAGATTATCACTTCATTTCCCTTATTTTTGACTTCCTGCATTTCGCCGTGGGAGTGGGTGGGGTGTTATTTTAATGTTATGAATTTCATGTTTAATATGAGCGGTTCATTTTATTGTGGTTCAACATTCATGATTGTCTCGTAATTGTGGTTTTCCTGTGATTTGAGTACAAGAGCACACAGTTTTCTTTTTGTCTTTTACCTCTGCCTTAATTTTGTGCAGGATTACACAAATGCATTTTCACCTGCGGAGTTAAAATGTGTTTTGACTGTACCACAGAAAGACATGCTGTTGTAAAAAGAAGAAAATATATGTATGTATGTAATTGTTTACCTGTGTGTTAAGATTGGTGTATTTGCCAAGTTGTCTCTTTTCTCTGCCTTGCTGTAGAAATGTACAGCTACAAGTGTGTACAGGTAAATTTGTGCAGGTGTGTCTGATCAGTAATATACATGTACGTATAGCTATTAGCTGAATTTCTCTCAACTTTAATATCAGGGGTCAGCATAGAGTAAGTAGCCTGCAGCCATACCTCCAGAGATCCCCGTTCTTTTGCCCACCTTTTAAATCATGATCAAACCACAATGGGCGTCATTGTCTCATGCCGAGATTAGAGTCACGTCACTTTGGACGAGATGTCGCCAGCCGTGCATCCTCGCTACCATTTGACTGCGAAGATTGTCACCAGCTGGGACAGTGCGGTGCCAGCTATGACACATCCTCGTAAATTATCCTTATCAACTTGAGATTATCGGTGGATATCGAGGGAAAAAAAGTGCACACCTCCTGAATACAAATGAAAGGGAAACTGTGGTCCAACAGTCTTGTCAAGATTGAATTGTTAATTATTTTGGTGCCGTTGTCAAAAATGATAGTTAATTATTAAAATGGAGGAATTTGCGGGTGATAAATTCTCAGCTCTGTTTTGCATGTTTTAATACTTCAGCCGAAGACACTAGCTGCTGTTATACTCAGCTCTATGGCAAATCATCTGTTTCTAACATCTTACCTTATGTACCTGGCAAAGTTACCTGTCTGAGGAGCTTTGTTCTAAACAGCCAACGAGGGCTTTCTGATCAGGTATGGCACAGACTAATTACGATGTGACTGATAGGCCAACCCTCATGCATATTTATACATCATCTTAGCACATTAATGATAGTATGTAATCACAGTTTTACTTACATGTATATGGGTTCATTGATGACACACAAGTCATAAACTGGTACCTGAAAACAAAAGTAGCCATTAAAATTTGCCATTAAACATCTATGGCGCCATGTGCAGTGCCTGTAGTAAAAATAAGTGAAATGATTTCTACCTCTGCATCCAAGAGCAATTTATTATATATTTTTTCCAGTTCGTCAAAGCTGGGGCCCCTTTGTTATTTTTTTTTATCTGCCGATATGTCGATGTTTCTCTCATAATTTTATTACATTTCATTTCATTTCACTCCAAGTGCCATTCTCGTGAAATCAAGCCAACCACAGGTTTTGGGTTGTCAGTCTATGAATGGAGGGTTATACTTGATATTATTTGTAGTAAATGACCTAATATTTCATCACCAAAAATTTCATATTTGGAGGCAAATAAATCTGAATAAAGTACTTCTGAATAAAATAAGTCTTCTTAAAATAAGTACACATTTTCCCAGCAGGCGGTCATCTGATGTAATCCAACCCCTCAGAATCTAGCCCAGAATTGTGCAACTTTAGTCATGGGGAAAATTTTAGGGCCTTTAATTGTCAAAAGTAAAGATAACTGCACATGTAGAGTTTGACAGGAAAATAACTTTACTTTTAATAAACTGATAATTTTTATCATATTGTCTTCCAAAGAAAGTCTAGCTGTTATATTCTTGCATTACCCCATAAAATGTAACTTATACAGAATTAATTTCATACATCAGACAGATGACAGATCAAAGGCACTGTTCTTTGTTTGTGTTTGTTTAAAAAAGTGAATGTAAAGAGATATAAAAACATGTCAGATGGTAATATTGCACTGCAGTTCTGGCAAAATTTTGTCCACACATGACCTAACTGGACAACGGCTAGCTGGTCAGAGTCATTTTGACAGCACTCCATCCATAATGCTGACCAACACTGTTAATGTGAAAAAGTGAAATAAATAATCATTTTCACAGTAATGGTTGTCAAGATATTTATGTGCCAATAGCGACAGCGAGCTCATGATTCCCCTTTTAATGATCACTTGTTGTCTCCTTATTTTGTGACTGTTAATAAGGCATTCGATTGTGTCAAACTTGTACTATGATGTATGGAGGATCGTGATGTTCAGTGATTAGATTTGTAGCTTACAATTATGCTGAAGTTCCCTTTTTTTGAATTGAGGTCACGCAGTTAATTCAATTCCTGCCGTTTTAAATCCACATTAATTTAATGAGTAGTCATGTTGATTACCCCCCTCCTTCGCACCCTCATACAGTATCCTGCTGTTATTGATTACATTTATCATGGCACTGTGTTTGAATAACTAGCTCAGATAATTTGCTCATCAGTTATTCAAATTTACTTAACCCATAACATGATTGAATTATTATTGGTAGAAGTAAATTGTGAACCATTCACAATGGTTTGTTTCAAAAGATCAAATATTTTTGAGTTAACAAGGTTAACACGAATAAGCTGATTCTATTTACTTGCAATTACCCACATTTAATAATAACGTTGAGCTATGGTATGACAAAAATGTGCCATTATCTCCATATTGGAATCACACAGAATTCAAGCTAAATCTGCGTTTTTCCTGCTGGTATTGATTTATGTGACTTCATTTGGAACAGAATTATATGTGTATAATGCAGTATTCTATCCTGTGATTAGCTGTAAATTGTCATAGGCTGGCCTATATCATCTATTAAATTGTTTGGTGCCTTCATTTGTGTTTTTGCCCAAGTGCAGCCCTAAATGCAGCAAACACCCAAGGCCATCCATAAAAATATGATTGTTGGGTGACAAGACACACCCTCCTAAAAGTTTTTATTGCTATTTTCGTAAAAAAAAGTTTTTTTAAAAAATTTTCTCTGTTTTCTTTTTCTTTGAAATCCATATCTTTTAAAAGGGCCAGAATTAAAAAAAAAATGTCCTGCCGACTGACTCTATTTTATCACATAGGGTTAGGTTATGCACAGCAAAAGATTTTTCAAGCATGGCCGTAAAATGAGATCTCCTACTGGCTCTTCTCTGTTTCACAATAGCCAAGACTGCTGTCCTAGGAAAATGAACTATGTTTGTGCATATTCTACTTTAAACACTATAATCATGCTGCATTCCTCTCCGGTCATGTATGGGAAGATCTGCCAGCAACCCAACCTGACCAATCGTACGCTCAACTCTAGCTGTTGCAGGTGCAGCTGCAGCGTTAAGTCAGGAGGTTTCTCAGGTGCATGGTGGAAGTCAGGTTTGCTCCTGGCGAAACGTAAGCTCCAATGAATGACCTCATATAGATGTAAGTAAAAACTAAATTATTTGTTGTCTAAAACAACACAGAACTATTTTTTATTTATGTGTAAATTATGGGAATTATACAATTATACATTATTCAAGAAATATCACTTTGTGAGATATCATCAGAATGTACCCATACCTTCATGGTATTGTGCAAAACTATTACCATAGCTCCAGAGGCTAGTACCTGCTTTGTGGGATAGATTTTACTTGCAACAAATGTCTAGCTTTTATGGATATTTTGGCTCTATAACAGAGAAGTTCCACCTATTTATCCTGGGGAAATATTTGGTTTCAAATCATGGGACATAAGTATTTCTTTTGCCGCCAGAAAAAACTGATGGTGTTCTTCATTTGTCAGAGGTTGTAGTTGTTTGCATTTTTCCTCTCGTCGCTTCTTAATCACAGAATAGATGATTGACAGCTTCCTTCGTTACCTTGAGTCGGAAAGTAACTTGACTGAGACACACACGTGCTGGCCTTTCAGCTCTTGCCCAAGAGTTCTTGGTCATGCTTTGTTATAGAAGGGTAGGTGAAACTTTTGCACTATGGTATATTTTTGTACTCTGGGGATAACATACTTACTCCTTGTTCCCTTGTTTATCGGGCAAGCGAAATTGGTGGAACACTGACTTTCTGACTGATGTTTCACACAGTTTGTCAGAAGCATCTTTACTTTATGAACTTTGAGGGTGATAAAACTTCTTATGGTTGGGGGGGGGAGGGGTATTTTTGGAGAAGGAAAATATTGAAGCTGCTCGTTCGTTCACTCAATCCTCTTGCAGGTTGCCTGCATTTCATTGTAATAAACTCAAATGACATATCTGGTATGTTCTGCAAGCCTTTGTCTTAGCCTTACCTTGATTCGAAGGACAATACATAAGCAATGAAAATCATTGGCCAGCTTCAAGACATACCATTGTTCAAAGCACAGTTAAGCATCATGGAAACAGATGAACTTCAAACCTATGATCTGTCCAAATTGAGCTTGTCTCTACACTAGTTTGAATCAGCTCATTTAAGTCACCAGTCATTAAGTGCCTTACATATTTATTGTTTCATTCAGTTATACCCTGACGTGGAATATAGAATTCCCTCCCTTTTGCCTGTGTTATGTGTTTTTTTTTTTGACATACTATATACATTTAAAGCGAAAAACGATTACCAAAGAAAAACATTGATTTATCGCACTGAAATAACTTAAATCCTTCAGTTTTCTTGATTATCCCTGATGAGGTCATTAACTGTCATTTCTGTGTTTTTGTTTAGCTTTTGAGAAACTAGCTGTGTAAAGGTCGCACTTGAGCGATCGCAGTAGGTTGATCGAGTGGATGATGGTCAGAGAGCAAACTGTCATTATCTTCATTTTTAAAAAACAGTTCACTCAGAAATGATGAAATGAAGTGATGTGATAATAGCCATGCCAGGCAATATATATGGAGCATAACTCCAGAGCAGAGACGATAGTGTGATAGTTGGCAAATGATCACACGTAACAGGTGAAATAAGGCCTTCACTACTTGATGCAAAGCTTTCATTCCAGGTAGCGCACATACCTGTCAGTTTTCATATTACGTTAATTAACTTTGTGACTGATAAGATGTTCTTGATTGTCCTTGTATGACTAAGTCTATTTTACGGGTCATGAAGTTTTTCAACAGTTTGATGTGACATGCATCAAGACAAATTGTCAGTTTGTAGGCGTCAGAGTAACTTGTAACACAAGGCCAGCACATCAGTGATATGTAGGCCTGCATGTACCAGGTGTGTGAAATGCTTCGGTATACAAACTCATCGGTTTTTATTGATGTATACAAGACCTGCTTTATAACTGTTTCATATTTTTTGCCAAAGCAATACAGTTGTCTTTGTTTCCATGGTGATTTATCATCAGCCTGAAGCTCATTAGGGTATTATCCTCGCTCCAGCAAACACGAGAATTAATTGAGGCAGGGATTGTAATTTTTACCTGCGGAATCTTGATGGATAAGTATTTTATCTAGATCCATAATCTATGTGCGAGATAATAACAGTCAAGAACGAAATAGTCAAATGATTTGAAAGAAGTTTTGCGGCTCGGTGAAATATTGCTCTTGAAAACGATGTAGCTCGGAGCCAGAATTGTCACATAAACTGCTTAAAATGAGCTCCTCGTTTATTTATGTTTGGTCGGGTGTTTTTCTTTTTTTTTTTTTTCCTTGCGGTCTTGGGCGGATTAATAAAACTGAAGTGAAATAGATTAACCAGAAGCTGTAGCGAGTGCCTGAGGGAGTGAAGATGGAGTATTGCGATAACTGGGACCCATCATTATAACCTGACTTTCCGTCTGTTAAGCTAGCTGGGTTATAGTGTAATGCACTTCATCAGTGACACCACACTGGCAACTGTCATGGATTTAATGCACTTTTCTGCTCATCCCTCCTCCCTAAGGCGTCACATGGTAAGGTGGGTGAGGGGGAGGGCACGGGTGGGTGGGTGGGTGTTTAAGTGAGCTGTATGCTGACAGTTTATGTACATGTACAATGGCAAACACAGACATTTTTTTTCTCAAAAACTCTGCATCCGAATGTCATATACAGTAGATCGCTTCATTTATTATTATTGTTACCATGGAATCACCGGCATTTTATGTGTGGTAACCAGGCAACAATAAATCATCCTGGGGCAAGGTTAGAAATAATGCATTGCAGAAAGTGTCTGTGTACAGGTACATGAAGTGTAGCTATAAAAGCACATGACTATTCATTTAGGCATGGTAAAGACAAAAGGACTTAATAAATACACCCTCAGGCATGAATGATAAGTCAGGGTGAAGTAAAAACACAGAAATGATGGTGAAAGTAAAACTTAACCTATCAGGCTTTATAATTCACATAAATCATCAGTAAATAGGCTGTCCTATTATAAGGCCGTACAGATGTTGTTAAAATTGATGGAGTGCTATCACAAAAACAGGCACTGACCGGAAGAGAAAAGTTGACAGGAAACAAGGATGAAATGAAAGCAACATGACTGATTGCACTGGACATTCAGATCCAGTCAATCAACCAGGTTTTTATGTACAGGGGAACTTTAACAGTATTCTTGTTTATTTATGTTAGCTATGTGTGATTGAACGGCCCTAAGTTGATAGAAACTATAAAACAGCAGTTATTCCTACAAATAACAAATAAAAGATTTAAGATGGAAGTGTGAGTTTTATAATTGAAAACCACAGTCTTTATTATCAATGTGAGTCATGTATTTCTGAGTATTTGGATGAAGCATCAAGATGATTGTCATGATCTAATTGAAAAAGCCATTTCTGGCATAGATAGTGGTGGTCAGAATTTTCATGTTTTTATCAGAAATGTTTGCCCGTCATTTCTGCTCAGTCTCTCCAAATAAGTTCCCATTACATGTATTTTGAATACCCAGTGGCCTCAAGTTGTTTTATAATGCTATGTTGGGGCCTCCGTGGCTCAGTCCGTTAGCACGCTGTCGCAGCACAATGACCCAAAGCCTCCCACCAGTGGGATCACTGTGAGTTCAAGCCCAGCTCATGCTGGCTTCCTCTCCGGCCGTACCTGGGAAGGTCTGCCAGCAACCTGCGGATGGTCGTGGGTTTCCCCCAGGCTCTGCCTGGCTTCCTCCCACCATAATGCTGGCGGCCGTCGTATAAGTGAAATATTCTTGAGTACGGCGTAAAACACCAATCAGTTAAATAAGTAAATAAATAAATATAATAATATGTTTTTTGCATTTTAAAATGCTTTGCTTATGAATTTAGAACAATATTAGATGTCTTTTCTGTCACCTCCTCACAGACTATTTCATGTTCTAATATCTTCATTGCAAATGTTACAATTGTATTACGCTGATTGCAAAACGTCATAATTTTGACAATGAAATTGATGCATTTGATAAAACGTGTGTATTTTAATTTTTTACAATTTGAATAGTATATCAACTACAAGCTAGCACAGTTACATATATCAACACTTTCACACTGCAACTGTGGTACCATATGCAAACTTTTTTGGAGAATCATCATGTGCTTGTTGAAAAGAAAATGAGACATTGGACAAAAAGTAGTGTCTATAATGATTTTAAACACATGAAGTATAACTTTCTCTAGGAAACCACTTCAGTGGTTCAGTGAAAATTCTTTAATGGCAAGTTTTGAAATATTTAATAAATTTGTATTCCCAGTCTTTGCCACAAGTCAAATGTAACACGTCCTTATATCTGGATATATAATAATGTTAGAATGTTAGTTATTTTTTCAGAGTGCTGGGAAAAACAAATTGTAAATCAGTTACAATATGTTTTGTCATGCACAGGTGTCTTATAGCACAACATATTACAGAGGAACATAGTAAGCTGGTTGTCAGGTCATTTCCTCCACCCCACCCCCCCACCCACACCAGTTGATTCATTGAGATATAGACAGGTTATTGTAGGTATGGTACCACTTACAACAGCTTAAAATAGCTTCATATTCACAGCATCTCCCTTCTGTCATCTACACCCCACCAAAGGCGCTGAAGTTTGCTCAGTAAATTGAATTAACCACTTACCACCTTCCCATGATGTTTTCTCAACAAACTTGTATGTTGTCAGTGCAAACAGGGAGTGTGGGAGTTAGGGTCACCTGGTGTCATGGGCCTGGGGTGGAATGGAGGAAGCCACCCTTTCTATTCAGTCCTCATTAATAAGTTCTTCAACTGACTATATAATCAGTGGACTAGAAACAAAGGTCAGTATTTTAGAGACTCATGTACAATGTGTGCTTGCTTTGAATTAGTGTAGCATCGGCACATACGTTGACCTGTAAATGCATACAGTGTACGTGGTATTCTCTGAATTTGAGGAATTCCATTGTGTTCTCCATTGATTCACATTAGAACCATTTACCTTTGGCCGTCATGAATCATTGTCTCCCACTGCACAAACACGTATTGAAATACATATCTAATAACATACCTTTTCCAACCATAAGATATAAAGGGGAAGAAATGCCATGCCAAGGTATAGACATTCCCTAAAAAAAAAGGGGGTTCCCTTTGGTTGTTGAGGCTTTTGAAGGCACATGAATTTTAGTGAAAGATTTTCAAGACATCGGATGAAAAATCCTTGTCAAAATTGTTCCTTTTTTGGCATAAATCTGTGATAGTAAAAGGCTGATTCCTTATTGTATGGTGTTCTAAATTAAGAGTTGAGAAGGACCCAAGTGAAATTTTATCCAGTTATCCACACAGAGAAAGTGCTATTAAACATAAGATTTTAGATCCCTTAAATGGGTGTGAACCCTCTATTGAATAGCGAAAGGAAACTGATCTTTTGTTAGATTACAGTTTAAGAAGTGAAGTTTCTTCCAAGTAATTTCATGGTATTGAAGCATGAACTCAAACATCTTAAATTCTTTGGCCATCAACAAAGTACCCTAAATGACCTAAAATTTTGTCCATGACTCTGAAGTTGCATAGTTTTCCTGGTTCTGGGAGTTCGGTTGATTATAGGAAAATATTTTAAAGTTTTTTTGTCAGGTAGGATGATATTTGCAGTAAGTTACACCAAAGGAAGACAGTGTTAAGCATAATGCTTGGAAGGAATGCTTGCTCAGGGGCGGTGATAGTAGTAAGAAACATGGCCTGCACTCCCAGAATCAACGGAGCCCATGTACTATCTGTTGTGTGGTACTACAGGATTTGTAGGGGAACACCGCCTTATATTGTAATAAGCAGATACACTCTCCGCTCCTGTGTATAGGGGCCAGGCTTATTGTGAGCCTCAGCAGCTGGTTTGGGTTAGTTTATTTGTAACATGGGCCCAATTATGAAGGCGACAGGAAAAAAAGGAGTTTTGGGAAGCTTGTAATGTAGCTCTCAGATTCAACACAACAGAAGGGAAATATTCCAACTGCTGATGTACATGTACAAAATTGATCGCGGTGATATGATGGAGATAGGTCTGCACGATACATTAGACTGCCCTTGTAGGAGTGAAAAACTATTGAGTATGGCATTAGGCAAGGATCGAGTAAATATGTATGTAATATTGAGTAATATTAATATTACGACTGAGGTATTCAGAATTCATTTTGCTATGTCATTTTTCAGGCTAAATACAGTGGTACTTTTTCCTCAGGAGCTTTGGCGTAATGCATGAACTGATACAGAAGCCAACCAATACCCATGATTAGTTCAGTTTGGAAATGATTACAGCTGGAGGGATTTGATTTGAATGTACAAATTCATACTGAGAAAATTTTATGCATGGTGATTGTACCCTACATGTAGATTTGTGGCAATTTGTAGCATTTTTGTGAAGGTTCATTTTGCATTAAAAAATCAGCAAAATAGCCCATTCATTTCCCAGTGCAGAATGAATCACTCAGTGGCACATTTTAAACTGCCTGCCATTCTAGCGCCCGCCAACAAGTGTGGACATCAGAATGACTAGTTTTGTTGTGATAATAGAGCCTGGCAGACATCATTCTTAAGACTATAAACCCTGATTTCATTTTCCTCCTAATATTATAAGCCCTAATCTGGCCTCGGAATGAGGAAGAGGACTCCCAGCTAACTGTCTGCCCAAAGACATTTGAGTGGACAGTTACAAGTGGCAGATGTGGAACTAATCAGAGAGCATGGGGTGTGGGGGTGAGGGGTGGGGATGGGGGTGGGTGAGGGGTGGGCTGAGGGGTAAACAGGATATGAGACAGGGGACGTTACAGGACAAGGGGACCAATGTCCGCAACTCTCTGATTTTCTCTCCCACCCCTGACAATTTCCATTTATGTCTCCTAATCTCCACCCTCTCAACACCCTTCTGCCCTCTTCCCTTAACTGCTCCTCCTCTCCCTTCCCTCTGTGAATCTGGCCCATTAGCCTGAGCAAAGCCAACAGGTCAGTGTGCCATGGTCAAAGCAAGAAAAGTAACCTCTGCCATTATACACAGCCATGTTTAAACTGGAAGACCTTATGTTTGTTGTTATACCACTGTATTCCTATAATGGATTTGTGGGATACTCTGCCCCGAAATGTAAAATGACTTTGAAATGCTTTTGACTTCAGTCATTTTATTCAGGTGGAATAAATGTGTACTTGTGTGCATATTGTAAATGAAACATCAATTTATTTCAAGCTCATTTACAGCAGTCATCAGTTTGGTGTTGAGAAACCCCTGCAAATTTGTAAAGTAAGTGTGTTTGAAAATGTTAGTTCGGTTCCATCACTGCCATACATTTTTATGCTCTGGCAAATGCTGCTAATTTTCTATAGAAACCAGTCGTAAAGTAGGCCTCTTAAAGTGGGAAGGATTTTTCTCATTTTCCAGGGTAGAATATTCAGACAAAAGTTGTTACAATGGTGTTTTATTTTTACAGCCTGTCAGCATTGGTTATTGTGATATCTGGCAGTGGCTGCTAACTGAGAAACTCAAGGCTGGCATGTCTGTTCTCAACTATCCATCATTAGGCTGCTTGCCCCTTGGAGGTTTAGGAGGAAAGTCAGGATGCATGGTTTGAAGGTCGTGGTGGTGGGGGGAGGGGGCAGTTGAGCTGGAGAGGAGGAAATGAGAGAGTGGTGTGTCAGTGTGAGAAGGTCAAACCCAAAATATGTGGGAAAGTCTGAACAATAAACATTCAGAACGAAAATAGGTGCATGTGTATGTGTCCTATGAATGGTATATCCTCATGATGTTTTCCACTGACGTTAATAACTGTGTTGTAGGAATTTTGAAGAATATCTTAATGCGAGTATCCCAGAAATTATGTCTGCAAATACCAGAATCACTGCATATTCAAGGGCTATATTCTTAATATAATAGTAGTGGAAACACTCAAAGATGTGTACAGATATGTAATACATTATGTGCATTAAACTTACATTTCTATTTTTTTTTTGGGGTGTTTCTTTGAGGGGGGTTTTGTTTTGGAATGTACCTCTTAGGAATTTGGGAATGGACTCATTTGGTTATGGCTGCAAAAATTTTAATTTCATTAAAAAGTTTGATGTGAGGCTCTTGACATTTCACAACAGACAGCCTGCATATGACACATGTAAAAGGGTACAAAAATTTGATAGCACTTCAGGTTTTTCTCGGGAATTGAATGTATTTGACACCACAAATAGCATCAGGCTTTACCATATGGTTCATGCTGTCAATCATGGGTTTGGAGATTGTGTGTGTTGAGGTAAGTAAGTAGACAGCTATGTTCAGGGTTGAGAACTAAATCAGGCATGGTTTGTTTGTTCTTTAGGTGTCTGACAGAATAACAATCATTTCCAGAGGGAGAGAAAAAAAAAACCCAGAACGAAAAAAAAAATGTTTGTGTTTACATTGCTGCAAAATAGAAGCGTGCCAAGTTTGTATTGCGAAAACAGTTGTCAAAGACATCTTAACTCTTTAGCTGTTCGCCCCCTGCTCTTTAAAACAGGGGCACCCAGCGGTAGGTGCTGCAGTGCAGTTCAGAATAAGCCCAGGGAAAATTAGACTGGAACCTGCTAAAGTCATTTCAGTTGTAAGAATGGGTGTAGAGTTACTTTTTCCCTTCTTGGCCTATCATCTAGCGCAACAGCGTACATTAGTCCAGCATTTAACCTCAGTCCTCCCAAGACATACCAGCTCTGTAATTCCCCCTCTCCTGGCACAGAAAAACAAATTAGAGTTTATAGTGTATAGAATGGAATTTATGCACTGAAAAAGCTCTGTTTTAGATGAAAATACTGTAGATCACATAAAACTTTGCTCCAAAAAGTGTATTTTGGGAGGAAAATGGTGTAAAATATTGCTTTTGGAACTAAAAGATAAATAATACGTACTACCTCCCAAACAAACCTCAAAATACCTTTGTAAGATGCTGAGAACTTTCAGAATGAGGAAACCAGAGCAGAAGAGTCATGGATGAAACTTTAGGTCATGGATGAAACTTTAGGTCATGTAATGTTACACTTTTCCTGGCTTTGTGAACATAAGTAAGCATCTGACCTAAAACATTCTCCATGGCTAAGTCATTCTGAAAATCTTACTGAACTTAAAAATGTGTTTTGAGGTGCATTTAGAAGATAGGATGATATCCTACTAGAAAAAAGTTTTTTGTGACCTCCATTTGTAGGTTTTGGGGACAAAAAAATTAGGTCAAATCCAGTATAAGTGTATTTGGCCGTAAATCTGAGATAGGGCTGTTTGTGTATTTGGATGTATAGCTAAGACCTGGGTGTTTGTATATTTGGATGTATAGCTAAGACCTGGGTGTTTGTATATTTGGATGTATAGCTAAGATCTGGATGTTTGCGTATTTGGATGTATAGCTAAGATATGGCGGTTTGTGTTCTTCATTGTATAGCTGTGATATGGCTGTTTGCATATTTCGATGTATAGCTATATGGATGTTTGTGTTTTTGGCTGTATAGTTGATATATGGCATATTGTAATATGTGGCAGTGGCTGTTAACTCAGATATGGCCTTTCCACAGTAGGTGTGGATATGTGGGCTGGGTATTGGTTAGGGTATTTAAGGTAAACCAGGAAGAGTATAGCGCTGGCTCTAACCTTACCATCTGGTCTTTTTCAGCTGCAGGATGCCCTGTCACAACTTGACAGAATGTTTGCAGTGATTTTAGCACATCATTTCAATACATCCCAGCAGCCACTGTGGTTCTTTTTCCACCCCCATACTGCTGTTTTCCCCCTCCCTCACTCCTTCATCTCCCACCCTAACGGAAAAAGACTGACTTGCCCCCTTCCCCCTTCCACCTCCCTGTTGTTCTAACTCCCATCTTCCAAGAGTGACACAGGGATTTTTTTGTTGCCTTCTGTTGAACTCTTTTTTTTTGATTACTCAGTTGTTTCTCCCGAAATGCCCCTATAAACCAACTGTTTATGGTAAGACATAAGTGCTTTTACATTGATAATTATCTCTATGATTCTAATTTTTTTCTTCTTTTTCTTGCTCTTTTAGGTTTGCATTCTGGCTCTCACTGAGTTGTAAATTAAATTAAAGAATTGGCCTCTCTGTTTTGATGTATGACTGACATGGTAGTTTAGGAACTACAGATAAAATCTGTTACTTATATCACTTTTTCCGCCTTTTGGCTTCAGTTTAGTGCTCTCTTTGCTGTGCTTGTTTTATGGGTTAATGTAGGCTAAAGAGCTGTGAGGATATTACACTACATTAAATACTTCTGTTCAGTATTGAAGCCAAATGTATCTGTATTGCCTTAAATACTTTAAAACTTCATTCCTACTTTATAATATTATTTAATTTTTCCACAAATACCCTAAATGACCGAATAGTTCGACCATGAGAAAGATGCTAATTTTTCAAGATTATGAGAGTTCTGTTGATTGTAGAAAGGCATTTTGAAGTTAGTTTTGAAGGTAGGGTGATATCTTTTTGGAAAAATGTTAGTTTCAGCTCCAAAAGTACTATGTTATGGGATTTATTTGCCTCTAGAAATGCAATTTTGGGGGATGAAATTTTTGATCATTTACAGTGTACCATCAGTTACATGAAGTTGTTAACTGTTACATGTACATGTAACTTGTGCCTATACAAGTGTAATGGTTTAAGATACATTCATGTTATCGATTACAAAAAAGACAGGTACTGTTAAATAAATAAAAATCAATTTTGGGAACAGGAATACAGTTGAAGTTAGACATGGAAGAAAGAGTATCCAGTATTTCATTATCTTCACTTTTAAGGAGAAGAACAGTTGCTGTTTTGATTGTAATATTCTGTAGTTATTACTCACTTAGCCTATTTTTTCCTGCGTAACATGAGATAACGGATGTTGGGACAACTTAGTGGACAGTTTTAAGAGCAAAGGTCGAAACAGCCATATGTCATTTATCAGGACATATTAAAGAAATTTTGGGAAAAAAATTGAATACCATTTTTTAACAGTTTAAAAGTGATGGATACATGTATTTCACTGTTCAGTATGCTCTATTTATTGTCATTGCACCAAGTCCATGAATAGCAATGATGTTACCATAACAATGTTGATAGGTTAACCAAAGGCTAATATTTTTCACAATTACAAGCTTAATGAGACAAAATAATGAGCAAGTTTTATGTTCAGCCAATTATTTTTATACACATCCAAATTTCTGAATGTGGCATTAAACAAATAATGTAACCTTAAATTTCTTCCTTGGCTAAGTTGCTTGTTTTTCCTGATTCTAAGTACTCTGTTGGGTTTGTAAAGGTGGCTTCCAGGTTTGTTTGGAAGGATAATATCCTACCAGAAAAGTACAAATATTTATATTGCGTTTATTTGTCTCCAAAAGTGCACTTCCGAGGTAGAAATGTTAAGCTATTTAAGGTATATACAGGTTCGGAAAGAAGGATAAAATCCTACTGGAAAAGTAATATTATATTACTTTTATTTGTCTCTAAAAGTGCACTTCTGTGGTCGAAATTTTAGGCCATTTACAGTATATACATGTAAATAAATAATAGATATCCAGGCATAGATTGTGTCTTAACATGATGAAGATGATGTGAATTTTAAACAGAGCATAGAACTGTAAATCCATCACAAATACACCATGGAAATCCTGTGCTGTTAGCGGCCTGTCCTAGCTCTGTGTAACACTCTACCAGTATATGTAACTGTTTGTGTTGCGGACAAACCCTATCCTGTAAGGCGCTTTGAGCTGGCTTTTTTCTTTGCCGTTTTGTGAAGGGCTTGAAAACGACCCAAGACTAGTAATGGAGTAGGGTACAATGGCAAAGAGGTGAAGCGTTCAGCAGACATGGCTTTGATGGCCTTTTAACCACTCGCCTCAGGATTCTATCTGTTCCGGATTGTGTCCTATAACCCATATTGGTTTTTATATACAAATCCTATTTTTTCAGAGGAGGGTCAAGATGGGTGGGGGGAGGGAAGGTTTGGGGGGCTGGTGGTGGTTATGTTATAGACGCATGCGCAGGTGAACTATTGGCGTACATCTTTCAGCACCAAGTTGAAATATAAACTGAGGTTAGATGAAGGTTTTTTAAAGCTAATACCACACTATGCACTTGCATTTTCAGAGATTTTAATGTTACAGGCATAAGAATTAGACTTAGTAATCTAAAATTAATACTGTAATACGCCAACAACGTTGTTGTTTGTTGCATGTTGATGCAAAAACAAAGATTTTTGTGCTTTTGGAAAGCAGGCCAAAATATTTTTTTATGTTACTTTGATGGAGTGTATTTCACTTTATTATATAAATGTACTGTTGCTCTGGTTTTACCGATTTTTGTTACTTTTTCAAAATAGATATTTTACGTGATAGTTCAAAAGACAGCATCTCTTTAATTTCACAATTTACACTCTTTTCCTGAGATCTCAGTTGCATGATAGTGACTTTATGACATTTTGTCTCCCCAACCCTCCACTCTTTACCCTCAATGTTCATGAGTAGAAAACACACCTAGCCTGTCAGGTTTATATCCAATTCAGTGGAGCGTGTCACCTGAAGCGACCATTATCTGGCAAATGGCTGCGCTCATGGCCTCTGCCTTGATCAGTCTGAGCTGTGACGTTGTTGGCACTGTCTACCACCGTTTTGTGTGCCCTGTTTTTTGTGCCCCCTCCCCTCCCCATAGGTTCTGGTTTCAGGTCATGGCGTCTCAATGGGGAGTTCTTCTTGTCAGCCATGGAATATTCTGAATCAAGGCCTAATATTCAGCCTGCCCCACCCCCTGCTTCTCCACCTTCTGTAATTCACCCCATTTTCTTTCAAACATAACAATGGCGTAAATGGGCCAGAACTTCCTAAAGCAAACAAAACTCTAGAGAAAGGCCTTGTGTGCCAATGCTGGTGGCCTGTGTCTGGTCATGGGGGTATGATAGAGTGACCAACTTTGTACAACTTTGTGTTATGGCACCATGACTCAACATTTTCCGACAATAGTGTCCACATCACTGTGATGACATTGTGACACAACGCAGTTACGCATCAGTGTAATGCAACATTGTGACACAGCAGCTTGACTTAGCAATGTGACACAGCATCTTGACTCAACATTTTGCCACAATATTGCCCACATTAAAGTGACATTGTGACTTAACACAGTTACACATCAGTATATTGCAACATTGTTACACAGCACATTGACTCAACATTATGACATAGCATCTTGACTAATGTTGAGTCAAGGTGCTGTGTCACAATGTGGAGTCAAGGTCAAGACATAGGGGATAGGGGAAAAGCAAACAAAAAAAGAAATTTAAAATCAGTTGTTTAATAGTCACTTACCATTGACCAGTTTATGTATTTTAGTTTATTTATTTATTTAACCCTTTACTTTCTTTTTTTGTGTTACTATAGGAAATCAATCATGTAAATGAGAAACAGCAAATAAATAATATGCAACAAAGTAATAAATACCGTCATCAGGAGGTGATTTATTTTTCTCAGGTATTTTAGGAAGAACATCTGTTTTAAAAAAACACCAGAGAACACAAGACAGGTACAAAGAAAACACCTAAATTAAGAGGCGGGCAGCAATACACCCATTCTAAACCATTTCCAGAAAGTTTGGAGCATTCATTAGCAATAATAATCATTAAAAAAGTGTTGGTGCCTCCCCACATCTCTGAGCCATGACAGCACCCTTGCAACTCCCCACTTCCTGGCTGAGTGGATAAAAAATATCACGGTGAGAGACCCAAGAAAAAATGTGAAGAAAAGACCTAATTAGCAGCGTTGAGGGTGTAGGTACACTGAAGCTGTCTTGTCGGAGCTAAATGAAGGAGAAAGCTGGGTGATTTATGGGACCTTTGGGAGGGTAGTCTTACAAGCTAAAGACTGGATGACTCCTAACTTAGTGAGCCCTGTTGGGACAAAAAAACCACACCATCCCTGCCCATTGCCCCCCCACCCCCCATCCCTGCATCAAATGTACACAAACTTTAGGCAGAATTAAAAACACTTGTTGAAAGTGATCACTTTCTTTAGGGGCATCATGCTTCTAGTTGTTAATGATCGCTTTATTTTCTCGTAAGGCAAATATTTTTCCATTATGAGGCACATGTAGTTCATTTATAGGCTACCTAGTGAGGAGAAAATGAATATGTCGCCGACGGAAAAATTGGAAGAGAATATGGAATTTTTAGCTGCTGGTGGACTTTATGATGTATTGCGTGTGCATTTGTGTGTATTTTGTAATTTGTACATCTGTGTAATTTTCATCACTTTTCTCTGAAGACAGATATTTTTCATTAAACAGTTAGTGAACAGAGTGGAGCCAGCTTGCTAACGAGTTACTCAAGTACCGTATTTTGTGGAAAAGAACATATACCTAAATGAGAAAAAGTTTGAATAGAATTTAGAACATTTATCTGTTGGTTTGTAATGGAGTATTGCAGAGGACTTGATGTCATCGGCCAGCGATAAAAAGATCTTGTTGGGAAGAGATTCAGAAATGTTTTATGACTCCTGGCAGTTTCCATGGTGATATCATAAAAGACAGCTCAAGTCACAGTTATGAAATCCTTCTAAAACCAGGAGAAATTATTAAGCAATACCTTGGTAGAAGAATGGGATGATATTGATGGTGCCTTTTCTGGCATGTGAGACATTGTTTAAAATGGACACGAAGACTGAAGAATGCTACTTGTGTCCCTATCCCCAACACACAGTTATTAAGACCACCTCGAGATTCATTACCTTGTCCCCATAGCCCCACCTTCTGCTGACTCAACCTCAGTCCCAGTAACACTGTCCAGTGCCTGTTTCCATAGCAACCTAAATAATTTACTAGGAAATGGTGATTTGTGATATGACCCTTCAGGAATCATGTCTGCAACATGACACATGATTTATTGTGTCTGGGATTAAATCAATGAAAATAACGAGAAATAGAAGCAGAAGGTTTCCGTGATCTGTAATGCATGCAATTGTACAGGCATGATGTCATCTTCTCTCATGAGTAAAGATAGCTCTGTTAATATTTCTCTGACAAAGCTGCTTAGTTATTTACAAGTTTTTGTTTTTTGCCCTTCTTCTCTTGAAACATTTAGATGTTCTATGATGTATGATGTGGTATTAAATTTGAAATTCGAAACATCTGTGTTTGACATTACTTGCTAGTGATGTTTTTATAAAATATAGAATATAGGCATGTTTGAATTTCACTTCTTTGCAGCTTGACATCGATTTCCTTTCTGAGAGCCTATTTGCGTATTGATATTTCTTGTATTTAGAAGCATTGTAATGTAGTTTTTTTATTGCCTTTTTCTTATTTATTTTTTTTCAAACACTTAAAAAAGGAAGTGGAAATTCTTCATAAACATGTAGAGGCCTAACCCTGGGTGTTTACTCACCATTTGTAGGATTAGTTATGGAAATAATATGAGAAAAATACCCAGAGGACATGTGGTTTGAAGTAAAAGCAAATATTCATTACTATTCCCACTGTATGTAAAAAGATAGATGCACACCTTGTTCATCTGAACTTGTGCAAATTAGCTGCAAAGTATCAGCTGTGCATTGAGGATTTGACAAACATCAGAATCACCTAACAGTGTGTCATCAGGCCAATGTTAAGTGCGTGTGTATTTCTTGTGACCTTATGATAAAAATCACAGATGCTACAAGCACTATTATTGAATTATCAATTTCTTGCCCAGGATGGTATTTTTATTGGGGAAGGGGAAGAAACTTGACCTGTGTTGTAATCTGTGTTAATAATAAAAGTATGACAAGATATACTGTTGATTGACCTGTGTTGTGTAGAGTTTTACATAAATGAGTACAGCACTTTTTTGTTGCTTAGAAGAAATTTATTATTCATTTGCTAAAACATGTAATATTTAACACACAAGCTTCATTTTTGACCATGAAAACATGCTTTAGGTAGAATCCTAGGAAATGGGTAATTAATTATCAGGGGCCTAAACCCTGAGGGGGTCCCCCTCCCTCAACACCAAAAGGAAAAAAAAACAAAAAAAAGCAAAACAGTAGGTTATGTCAGGAACTTTGTGTGAAAGGAAGTTTGGCAGGCCAAGACAAACACAGGAAATCTTCATCTGAAGATGCTAGGAGTTAAGAGTTATATAAACTTCACTGATTCAAGTTGCAGGGGGTTTGTTGTGGCGTGGTGGCCCAGATGGGTTACAAGGGGTAAATGTTTGTATCAAAGAGATATCCACCTGTCACTATGATCTTCCCCAGAGCCCTACCGCTACTTTTGTCAGATTGATTAATTCTAATTCCGATCTAACCAAGTACTTAACATAGCCATGTGTCCTGTTGGGCTTGTCTCTGGGGAGGTATTCAGCGAAAGTAACTGTTTAGTTATTCTGGGGGAAAGGGTTGTGTTGAATGACATTGATTGAAACAGAAAAACTTCTGTTATTGTATGTGTGTGTTATTTGAGTCAGTGACTGTGAATGTTTAGTCAGTGACTGAATTATTGGAGTCGATGTCTTCATATTATGTGCTCAGGGCTCCCTTTGTATGGGGAGGAGATTATTCTTTTTTAGAATGGGGGAAACTTTAATCTAGAGATTATAAGATGTTAAAAAAGATGAAATTATACATTAAGTTAAGGTTTTATTCAGGTCCATATGAGGCACAATTTCACAATGCCTAACCAAGAAATACATGCATGGCCCTATTTTAGGTATGTTGTTTGAGTGTTCATTTTTTCTGCTTTAAGGAAATTTTAACAGTTGTGGAAAAATGTCCTGTTATAAGCCTAACAAAAAGGGTGGGGAGAATACTGGGGTTTGAAATGTTTTAGTGATGATAAATTGACAATGCAGCAGTTGGTACGCGAAGAAACCAGTTGATATAAAATGCTTCAAGTAAAAGACAGCTCATGACCGAGGTACTCTTCATTAAAAAAATCATAAAATTCTCTCTTGAATGTAATGACCTGTTTGTATTTGCATGAATGTGTTGCTGAATTGTTGTTTGATGTGTGGAGTATTGTCCTGCTGACTGGGGATCTGAAGGTGCCCATGCTTTTAAGCTTATGAGGGATTGACCAGTCAGAGCGCTAGGAGATATCAGCTGTTTTTAAGCTGTGACATAAATGTTCTGAGTTGTCTGTCAATGTAACATGTAATAACATTGGGACAGCAAACTGTTTTGATGTTTTATGTTTTAATTATAACAAGTACATGGGTGAACAACACTTCAAAGTATTTCCAGACCATTGTCTTGTCGCAGGAGTAAGTTCCTTGATCATTTCATGTTATAACTTGGGGTATATAGTTATGTTACAAACACAACCCTAGCAGCTTACTACAGTCTCAGGTAACGGGAGTTTTCCGCGCTTGGAAAAATTTCTTCACAGCCCAGACAGAATGGCTGCGTTTCATGGTAGGCGAGGGAGCACGGTCAGATGTCAGTTTCTGCTGCCATAGTAGCTGTTAGAAAAAATATTTTACTGAAATGAAGATAATATTGTTCAAGCCTAACTTAGAACATGAGCTGTCTCTCACTATAATAGCGCTGAAACGTACAGAGGCTGGTAAATATGAAATGTTCTTTGATGGCTCCTTGAATTATTATTGTGAACGTGAATCCCACGTCAACATTCTCTCACATTTTGTATTATTTTTTGATGTCTATTTATTTATTTATTTGATTGGTGTTTTATGCTGTATTCAAGAATATTTCACTTATGCGACAGCGGTCAGCATTATAGTGGGAGGAAACCCGGGGCAGAGCCCAGGGAAAACCCACAACCATCTGCAGGCGGACCTTCCCATGACCACCAGCACATTGTTGGTAGACCTTCCCACGCCTACCTGCATGTTGCTGGCAGATGTTGTTTATGTCTAATTTATCAGGTTAGATTTTGTGGACCTCCATCAAACAAAGAAACAGATGACTTTGGCAGTACAATTATTTTTTTAACACTTTGTCATTATTGTGCTTTCCAGCTACCATAGAATGCGCCTGCTCCACAGAAGACTGCAAGCGGGAGATGAAATTCTCATGCACCACCAAAAATATTTGCTATGTGCAATATTTGGCGACCACTCGAATGGATGATGAAAGGGAGGCAATCGAGCGAGGGTGCATTGATGAAAGCACGCCCTTGCTGTGTGAGAATCGCAGGCCCCAGAAGCTTCGGGCACATGCACCATGGCCCATCTTGTATTGCTGCAGTGACAAAGACTTCTGTAACCAGAATGTCCTTCCAACAATCCCAACTTACATCAAGGAAGGTAGGTTACATACTTTGTGCCTATTATTACACTAGGTCAGTGAATAAGATGCATGTAGTGGTTGGTGTTGTGGTTAAAGGTGCTTACCCCTTCCATTCCTGTCACACCATGGTTTGCAGATTCAAACCCGGGCTTGGACAGAGAACTTGTAAATGCTTCTGCTTTTACTACTTTGGACAGTCTAACATTCATTTAAGTCCATATGTCTTTAACCACTATGGTGTGCATATCTGTTTCACAGTTTGGAAGGTAATGTCAGTAACTTGCCAAACGTTGATGGTTTTCCACTCAAGCCTGCTCCACCAGTAATGCTGACTTCCATTGTTTTTGATGAAAATTCTTGAGTAAGGCACTAAGCAACTATCCAATAAATAACTAAATTAAGAAAATATATCACTGATTCTAACTTGTGCCATTGTGTTTGTTTGACAGGTATGCAGCGTCTTAATCTCACAGGCAGGAGGAACCCCCCTCCCCCCATCATCCCTGACAAACCATTTCAGAAGTCTGGACAACGAGTGGAGGAACTGCCCAGACAAAACGCCCCGACGTTATGCTCTGATAACTCCCAGCAACCTGTGCCAGTTCTGCACACCCAGAGCTCCAGCAGCCCCCACAGGACAATCAACCCGATTTACATCGCGGTGCCGCTCGCCGGTGTGTGCGTGCTTCTGGCACTCATCATATTTGCCATGTACTTATTAAAGCGTAGGAATACATACTATGATCACTATCCTTATCACACGCATGTGTCAACGCTCCATCCGCACTGTCACGTAGACCCAAAGAGGACTGTGCCCAAAATGAATCGGTGCACGGACAGTGAACGCTCGTCATCAGGGAGTGAGTCAAAACTGTTCATACAGGCATGAGAGTGGACAGAAGTGTTATGTTTTGTTATGGACCAGTTTGTAGGAGGAGTTGCTTCCCTTGCCTTGCACAGAGTGATCACCCTTGGTGGGCATCCTTTTGTTTCAAGTGGACTGCATCTGACAGAGGGCGCTGTTCACCAAGTGTGTCTGTCATCATGGTGTGGCATTATGGTGCAAACTCTTAAAGGCATCAGTTGCCTTTGCATACTTTTTTGACTCTGAATGGCTATGCAAGGATTGGATTCTTCTCAAAAGCCCTAAGTGTAACATTATTGATGTGTGACAGGAAGAGTGGCTGGATGAAAATATGAATGAGACAAAAATGAAAATCACATATACATAAGTGCTGTGTAAAATATGTAAATATTTGTGTATACTTTTCTTCCTGACAATTATCAGTGTTTGTGTCTTAGCATAAGTTATTTGTCAAGAGTGCCAGCTGCAGCGAAACAAATCATCCCTTGTGTTCGTAAAGGACTAGTCCATGTCCATCCTTAGAGCTACAGCATTTGTGGCATGGGCAAAACTGGAAGAGTGCAGTTACGCATCTGAGGGGTCAAGGACGCGACTGTAGTTTTTCAGCAAAGTTTGGAAGCTGAGTGTTAGTTATTGCATTTATAGTAATACTTGTATATGTGTATGTCCATAAGTTGATGTGTCCTGTATGCCCTGAACCTAGCATATGCCTACAGCATTATGTTTTGAGAGACAATGGAGTTTAATAATTGGAATAATGTCACCTTTGGTGATTGGTGCAACAGTATGTTTAAATGGTGTGTTTAATGTACAACCTTGCTGGTGAAGAAGCCAGGAAGAGCCCAAGATATACAGTAATGTCAAGTAGCTAATGGTCATGTAATAAATGTTGCTTTGACAATACAAGCAATCATCAGCGAGTGTCTGGGCATCTTGAGTTCAGGCTAATGCTCTGCACGTATATATACCAAGTTTTTTTTTCTTGGTAGAATAACAAGACACTTCTGTAAACACCAAAAGAATTGACATTTTGACAAGAACTGCATTTTGATTGGACGATGCCTCTCAGATGCAGATTCAGTAACCCTGATTATGCTTGTGTAGTTGATGTATTTTTGTACTTGACACAGTGGAAGTCAGGATTTTGATGTCCATCATATTAAATGTGTGGAGTTCTTTAACATTTTTCTGGGAGTAGTAATGAAAAGTCTAGTTTTTGTTACTTGCTGGTTGAGAATTTTTTGAGGATATGTTAAAGGGATAAGAACATTGTGTTCTTATTTCTAGCCTCAGAATGAAGAACACTCTTCTTGTGCAATATGTTTTAAGAGTTTTAGATTCAACTTCAGATAGAAAATTTTTTAACATGTGGAATGAACATGTTGCTGCAGCAGAGTGTATGTGCTTTGTAGCCAAATTTAAAAGTTCTGTAGAAATATCATTTTGTTGGAACAAACAATTCATTCTTGGAATAATTGTTGAATTATTGGCGTTTAAGTACTTCATATGACAAGTATATGCAAATCATAGTTTCATGTTAAGCAGTTTTTCTCAGAATCCATGCAAGCATGGCCAATAAGAGTTTTGGGGTTAAAAAGTTAGAATGTCTGTTTTTAATATCCCTTTGTTCCTCGAGAAAGAGAATAGAAATTGTATTAAAATAACAATTTCAGATTGTAAATCCAATGACTCTGGCATCAAAGTGGAAATTAAGTATTGATAAAATTTTCTCAACAACAATAAACACAAAAATGCCTTCAAAGGCATCAAGTATAGAGGAGGTTTGAAAAAGTTATCTGAATAAAACATGTCAGAATAGATAAAAAGTTTCTACACATCCAAAGTCATGGATATGAATGTCTGCGAGTTTTCATGTTCTCTACAAGCTTTTTATACACACATCATTAATCATTCTTGGTGTAGAAATGTGGTACATTTGGGCACTGCATGCTGGGATTTAGTTTCCTAGTATATCATGAAGTCATTTTTATTGTCTTATATTAAACAAATTCTCAGTTCTGCTGCAAATTTCTGCCAGTCTTGAGATGAACATACACAAGAGAAACTTGTTTTCCCCCCCAAAACTTTACAGTTTGACCGGAAACTATTATCTGCTTTGTGTTGACCGTCTAACCTTCATACTTATACTGAAGTAAACAGTGTTATTTGTATGGGCAGAAAGAGTTGTTACATATTTACAGTGATCAGTTTGTGTTGAGATATATTTATTCTTGTACACTTGCATTCGTATCCATTTCTGTGAAATGCCACACGTTTATATACTCTGTATTGGTTTGCTAAAAAAAAAAAAATCCTATGTACATATTTGCTGGTATTAATATGTTATTGATGATATGACTATTACAAGTGGTCACATGACCTGATTTAAATCCCACACCCATCACATTAATTTGTTGAGCGACACAAGGCTGCACTATATGGTAGTCTTTTACAATAGGGGAGTTTCACGATCGAACTCTTTTATCGCTAAAGGTAAGAAAAGCCCAACTGTACAATGTGACCTGTCAAAAATGTTAGGCAACTATTTCTGATTACATTTAGTATAACATGGGCGTCTAAGAAGTTTAAAAAAAAGTTACTTACACTAGACGTACGATAGCGAAAATATAGCAGCTAGAAGTTTTTTAATTTAAGAAGCTCTTGATTGAAGAAGAGGTCGTTTGTACCCCCCTAACTCGACAAGACAGATGATAGGTAAATTAAAATCAACAAAATTGCCTGACATTTTTGACAAGTCACTTGACACTGTTTAACTCTTTTTACCTTCTAAAATAGTTCGAAAATAGAAAAAAGAGTTCGAACTCGAAACTCTCCTATTGTTGCTGAAAAGGTTTTATGACCTTAAAAGTTACACAATGTTCATCGGCTTTTTCCCATAAGGGCTCTCCGTCATGTTGAACTGTTGGCGATCATGCCATGTAAAGTTCATAGAAACATACAGAAAATAACGGAATTTTAAAGTTTCTAGTTTTGTGAGAATTTCTGTTCTTTTTCTCTGTGTAAATCAGCTTCGTGTGATTTACTGTTGCAAAATTTACTCTTGGTGGCTTTTGTTTTAAGGTAAACGTGACTGATTGTTTATGGGAATAACACACAGATAACTCATCACATTTGAGTGATGTCACATCTTTCTGACAAAACTTTAGCTTAAGATGAATAGGTGGTTAGCGGCAGAAAGAACACATTGTACACAACCCGTGTGACTGCTCAAGATGATCGGTCCGCCATCAAGCCGAGACATTACTCGTAACATGGGAGGTAACTTTTAAAAGTGGAAGGGTTTTCGACAGCTTATTACTCAGTTGTCTTCCCTGAATGCATAAGCATCTCCACCTACGCTTATCGATCATGTCGCAGTCCGTAGTGCTTAGATGTACAACGTGCCTTATCACACAGCCTGTATATAATGCCCCGATTTGTGTGTGTTTGTGTATGAGTGTTGGTGTGCGCCCAACTCTTGATTACGACATTAAAAATCGAAGTACTTTTCAATCGAACTTTGTTTTAGTGTGTGTGTTTTTTATGGCGGTGTTATGCGCTTGTATTTCAAAATTATGTTTTGCCATACGACGACGCTGCCTTTCTTTCCCTGACCTACAACAATGCGGCCTGCCAGCAACTTGCAGATGATCGTGGGTTTTCCCCGGGCTCGCCCGGTTTCGTCCCACCATAATGCTGGCCACCGTCGATAAGTGAAATAATCTTTGAGTACGGCGTAAAATACCAATCAGTTACATAAATAAATAAATACAACAGTACTGCGCTATTTTAGTGCTACCTTGCTGAAATCCCATTCACATGTGCTGGGCGCCAAGGACGGCTTTCCGATGTAACTGATTTAAAAGATTTTAAATACCACTGTTTTAACTTGAATAGCTCCTCGGCTGCGATCTACGCTTAACCCCATATTGAAAGATCACAGCCTGATTCACCATGGCAAAAAAGTCCACCAAAGCACCACGATCCTTATTTCCATTTAAATCAGCATTAAAATATGTCAATAAAAATAAAAAAACCCCTTATTTGGAATCAACACGAAATGGCCATTCGGATGATGTGTACTTTATTTAAAAGTGGTCTGACCTTTTTTGAGATACCAGGGATAAAAGTGATACAAGTGTACAAGTTAGCCGGTTCTTCGTTCTACCGGTACTTTTTTAACAGGAATGGATTACAGGTTACAAATGCGAAGCAAATAAGACTTGTTTCTTGTGTGGTTTGTTTTCTCTCTTACCCATGTTAAGCAGTAAAAAAAACTGTGCATTGGTAAGTATAGGATTCATCATCTGATGTTCCACAATAATACTGGCCGCCATCGTGTAAGTGAAGTATTCTTGAGTACGGCGAAAAACACCAAACAAGTAAATAAATAAGCAAAACATTATCTTAGGCGCTAAATAAGTTGGAAGCGCGCATATTACCTGTGGGCAAAGGAGACCAAGATGTCACAAGGCACGAACTACCGTCGTCAATGTACACTTCCAATGACCTTAGAAAATCCTTCGTTACTTTTGAATTACAAAAACATTGATTGCGTGAACCAACATGATAATTCGGAATAGATTCCAATTTCCAAACTTGGTATCAAATATGCAGACATGAGTTTCACGCAATCATATATTTATTATGATGGTTAGCGCGCTAGCGCAGCGTAATGACCTAGGAGCCTCCCATCAATGCGGTCGCTGTGAATCCAATTCCAGCTCATGCTGACTTTCTCTCCGGCCGTACGCGGGAAGGTCTGTACATACCAACGGAGTAAATAAATAAATTTAAGTTGTAAATATATATGTGAACTGATGACTTGCAAATGTTAATTAATTCAACAGGCTTTTGGAAGTAGTGCCTAAATGCCTTCAGGGGGCCTCCGTGGCTCAGTGGGTTGGCGTGCTAACGTAGCGCAATGGCCGAAGCCTCCCACCAATGCGGTCCCTGTGAGTTCAAGACCAGACCAGCAGGTGAAATATTCTTGAGTACGGCGTAAAACACCAATGAAATAAATAAATGCTAAATGCCGTCACAGAGATCGCCGATCCGAGATCACAGTTGAGGGGAGGCTAATCTTGATGGCAAATTTTAGCGTTGGCTTCAGCTGGATTTTCAACCTCTCATCGTATGAATACTGTGTTTGTTTCTCAGAGTTCGAAAATATTTCGAACTACTGAAGGGCTCAAGGTAGAAGTAAATAATATACCGAACTTGTTCAGGCTACAAGGTGTCTTGTTTGGTTTTTGACTTTTCACTTATATATCTGGCAGAAAATGTTGTGCATTACTTTGGTAATAGTCTCGCCTATAAGCTCTTCCGAATGACGCAATCCAAGCAACCGCCCAAGTTCTTCCGTCTTGCAATCTCCAGCGTTTTCCACTAGTCATGGTGTGGTTTTAAGTGTGGATGAAACTGGATGAAGTGTTCGGGGTAAGCCCACGACCCTTTGGCAAGTTACTGACGGATTTTTCCATATCTCATGTACAGATATTCAAATCATATGGGTGGAAGGATGTTACAGATCACAAACGGCTTTCAGCGACTGATTATTGTCATCAAGGCCACGACAAACGGGTGAATCTACAAATCCACTGTCCTAAGCCAAGTTTGAACCCGCACTGATCGAAAGAACGACACCTTTAGCCACTAGATCACGACCCCTTTCTGTCTACGCATGAACAAATTTACATGTAGATGTATATATTGCGTTGAAATATAATTATTCTGAATTATGACAAAATCTGGGTATACGTAGGTGTACAGTTTTTCAACTGTTAATGTATTTGAATACTGTACAGGTGTATGTTAAAGTTCTTTACGAATATTAAGAATACAGATTCAAGCTCAGAGAAGTAGCACCAAGGGCGTAAACTATCCCATTCGTGTTAGTACAAGGTGATACTACACCTGCGAATAAGAGCAGATAATTTGCATCACGACCTAAAACTCGCTCCAAAATGTCCAGTGATAGAGATACGGTAAGGAAAGCGCACATCTAGTGCTGAAAAAAAATACAGTCCTGTATTAAACATCTTGAACAATTCCTAACAAAAAAAGAAACAGTCCTCTTCTTAAAATGCTGAAGGTCGCAGGCCTTTATATAAAACGGTTAACTGTTGCAATTTCGGGAAACTATTACGACAATAACGTCAGATAAAACGACAAAAACAGCACCTTATTGCAGACACGGAATGGACTGGAATGGAGTGAAATTTGGAATGGAATATGTCAAGCCCGTAACATTCAGACACGCAACATTATTCGTTTTGTCAACCGGGTTCCTTAAAATTTCATGCGGTCAGTTTGTTTCAGTGTCTAGAAACTATTAAGTCAATAACGTCAGGCAAAAACGACAAAAGCAGGACCTGTATTCGGACATCCAACATCATTCGTTTTGTCAACCGAGTACTTTAAATTTCCTGAACAATGGCGCTTTCGGGTCCAAGCCGTATTGACCATTGTTGTCTACCATTGAGTGAGTACAATACGTTAACTGCTCACAAAACGTCATCACAAACGCTGCCTGGAATGGACAAAAGGCTATAAAACTTAGCAATCAGTTATTTTGGGCGGGAAAGGATCCTTGTTTATGACAAGAAAGACTTTGTAAGCATAGTGCCGTCAAGTTTCAGGGGAATAAGTTTACAAGTGCATCACAGGTTTCGCCTAAATCTCTCTCATGAGTAGTTGTAAATATAAGTTCGCCATTTCTTTCAATATAAATTCTACGTAAAATGTATGTGTAGAGATTCTGCAGGGCCGGATTCATCAACAAATGTTCTAATGCGTCAAATGATAAAAATTGGATTCAGGATTTAAGGTATGACTATGCGTTTTCTTGGTAGTGTTAGACAAATGTTTATAGTGATCACTATAAGACTTGTTCAAAGCTTGTTGATCGGGGTTTATGAGATGTTAAACCTTGTTTGGAAGACTGTCTTGGGATGATGCGGAAGGCATCCGGCCTAAAAAAAAATCATCTTCCGTTCAGTCCGTTATTCAATGGATGCCGGGTTGCATTTACCTTGATCTAACGGGTTACTCCCGCAATCAGAATCGGTTTAATCAGTTAGACTGACGAAAATGCAAACCCCCATCCGTCAAATAGCGGATTGACCGGCAGGCTTTTTTTAAATGAGAGTTGGAGTTTGCTTTACTTTCACATTTGTTGATTTTAAAAGTACAGGAGGGACACCTCTCATGATCATACATGTGTAAAGCACGGACGACATGAAATCAAAATTCACACTATTTGCATAAACATTATATACATGCATATTCTCGTGTCATTTCTTCTACAACTGTTTTCTACACCGATCAACATGACCAGAACCAAGATTCTCCTCGTTACATTTTACAGAAATATGAAACGCCCATTCACGATCCCATTTACTGTGCGACACTTGAACAGAATAAAGGCATCTGGGAATGGGTCAGAGGTTTATGTATGGTGTATTGCACGACTTTATAATATAATAACTCATATCTGTCCTTTACACATGTACTTGTCCCGCAAGTGTACCCTGCTTCTGTAACTATGCATTACAAGTGTACCCTGCTTCTGTAACTATGCATTACAAGTGTATTCCGAAGATGTGCATAGGTAAGGTGATGATTAACAACTTTTAGTTTAGTTTGTAAAGTTTAAAAGGTTGTTGTTGAATCTCGTTTTGCATGGCAGAGGAAGAGGTAATGTACACGCATCTAGATACTTTAATATCAGGCCAATGTATAAAGGAGAAGAAAACATAAAGAAAACGATACCAAAATCAGATGAAAGTTCCTGAAAATTTATTTGAAGATCTAGTCTGTAATATTTGTTTTCATTTTCTCTTTCAGGAGAGAAAAATATTTGAAAATGTTTTGTATGGTGATTCTTTGGGACCGCCTCTTACTACATATTGTATTTGTGTAATAATGTTATCAGTGATGATGTTACACATGTTTAATACATATATTTGCACTGGTCTTTCCATCTAACAAATGTGTTCAACCTGGATTTTGATCAAATTTATATTTTTAATATATTAATAAATATTATCATAATTCAGGTTAAATGCATATACCTGAATATACATTCAAATACATTTATTAGACATGCATCCCATCCTTATATAGAATACCATTACTCAAAGACTTTATACATGTATACCAAGAGGTGGTCCCAATTAGCCACCAAACAAAAATAGTTTTAAATGCTCTTTTCTCCCGAAAAAGAAAATCAAAATAAATATTAAAGACTATATCTGCAAATAGATTTTCACGCTCTTTTATCTTATTTTGGCATCGGTTTTATGTTTTCTTCTCCTTTAGCGATGCCAAGATTATGGACTAGATCCAACCTTTAATGCCTGTGCTATACACAACACTCTTTTCCTCAAAAAAATCTATATATAAATACATACAGAAGTATAAATGGATCAGGATATGACTATAAAAATATTACATAGGGACCATTATGTTATAGGCACAGGAAATAAAGAATACAAAACATGTAAAGAGTTACAAAAAAAGGTTTGGCAAATACTTCCACTGATCTTACCGCTGGATGAGGTGTGTTTGCCTTTACATTTTCTTTCACTTTTTCTGCAAGTGTGACGTTGTCCTGGTAACGAATGACTTAATTATGATAATAATAATAATAATAATAATAATAATAATACAACGACTTTTGATTTGTCAGGTAATGCTAAAAAAAAACATAGCTTTCCGCCCCCCCCCCCCAAAAAAAAAACAGAAATAAATTCAGCTTAGCTGAAGGTACAAAAATATCAGTGTAAAATCTGATGAAATGCATTTTGTCCACATCTTTACATAGTCAGTCCTCTGGCATTTCCCCCTCCAGAGCAGCTATGTGATTTTCATACCAATCCGCTTTGTCCGTCTGATCAAGTTTACGCAAAACTTGGACGAGCCTTCTACCACAGTTGACCGTTTGTAACGATGCTCCGAATACCTTAGAGCTAAGATCAAATGCGGTGATTAAGGATTGGACAGCTCCGTCGAGGTCGTTCATCTTTTCCTTTATCTCAGCTATAAGGAAATGGACGGTGGCTTGGTCACCGCAGCCTCCCATCACAATATTCTGTACCTCAAGCGCTTCGTGCAACGAACTAAGAGCCCCTTCCAGATCCCCTACCTCGCTTCGCAGCTGACCATGACTCATGTGGATATAACGCTGGAAAACATGACTACCTATGAACTTTCCCAGGTATTTGAGCACGGCGTTGTACTCGTTGCTCGAGTCGGCAGCTTTCTGCATGTCTCGCGTTTGTAAGAACTGGTTCTTGTGGACGCCAGCCAGAGCTTCCACCGAGAAGCCCTTAAGAACCCAGCGAGTTGCCTCATCCGGGTGATTGTTACTGAGTTTTAAACTGTCCTTGGCTATCACCTCGGCATCTTCGAAACGACCGAGATGCGCATAACATTTCGCCTTGGAATGCATGTAGAACGTTCGCTTTTCCAGATCTGGCGCTTCCATGTTCTCTTGAATACTGCTGGCCTCCTCGATGTAGCGAAGAGAGGACGCGGGGTTGCGCTCCACAACTCGAGCGTAGAAACACAGCGCTGTCAACACCATGCTGCGCTCCTCTGCTTCATGCGGAGCTAACGCCTCTAGCAAAGAGTCGTAGATTTGGCGAATTTTCTTGTCTGGAGTTGTTATTCGTAAAAACTCTATGCCTTTGCGGGAAGCAAAGACGAGAAGTAGACGTGTTAACTGTCGGTTTGCTATACAGATCTGAAAGGCATGTTCTATATTCTGTCTCTCCGACCAAAACTTTTGCACAGCCATCGAACAGGCGTCTTTCTGAAAGAACATGTGATTGGCATTTGCAGCGAACCTGACGAAGTATTCGCAGTAGCGACGCTGGACGTCTTGTGTTTGCCAGCCTTCACGTCGGGTCTGCCCCATTTCTTCACAGAATGTCCTCAGCAAAGGATGCATGCTGTATCGCCGAGAATATTCATCACACATCAACAAAGATCTGTCTTCCAGACTGCGAAGAATTCTCTGGGAGTATACCAGATCCATGCACGCTCTACCCTGTTCCGAATTCAGCGAGGGCTGAAACAATACCTGCGCGGCGTTTCTGTCAAAGCTCGTGGGAAATATTGAGCAAGCAATGAGACAGTTCTGAAGTGTGTCGTCTAGATGGTTAAAGCATGATTGGAAACACGAGACGATTTGCGACGAGCTAGGAATACCTTCGATATTTTGCATGGCGATCAACGTGGATCCGGGTGTCTCTTCCAACGCTGTCACTATCTCCTCCGGACTGCTTTCCCCTTGCAAAAGAATAGCCAACAGCCGGAGTCCAAGAGGCAGATATCCAGTTAACTGACACAACCTTTTGAGCAGGTCTGGCTTGAGACTGGGCACCAGACGTGAAGCGAGGGACACACCATCCGATTCGTTCAGAGGATTAAGCCTAGTTTCACAGGTCCCAGCGCCGAGCAACTTAACAGAAACACGACTTGTTATAATCAATCTCACTTGTGGATTGCTCTGGATCATTTTGTTCAAGAAATTCAGAAACTTGTCCTTCAAATCGTCCACCATGGCGTCCTCGGCATTGTCAAAAACTAGAACCAGGTCGCTCTTCAAGTTGCGGATCAAGTTACAAACCAGGTGTATAGCGTGCCTTCCCAGAGACTGTCGCATGGCCAACAGTATATCAAAAGCTAGATCTTCGATTTTCTCTATGGTCCGTAGGTCGAAAAAGAGAATGTGAGCGTTTGCCGGAGTTGGCAGGTGTCGGGCGAATTCATGGCAACACTGGGCCACTAGAGCGGTCTTTCCCACACCAGGAGGGCCAGTAATGGTGTAAATCCTTTGGCAGCCGTCGAAGGTTTGAAGCCAGTGTAAACAGGCTCTTCTCTCAACTTCTCTTCCAACAAAAACTGCTGAGACGGCCGGTAAAAGAATCGTTTTGGAATTGTTTGAGACATTGCCGATATCACGAGGCCTCTCCTGAACGACATCTGCAACATGCACAGGATTTGTTTTCAGACCTTTTAAATTACGGATTATACGTGATCAAGTAAACAAACAAACCAATACACAGAAAGCAATAAAGGTGGAAACACTGATCACCACGAATTCCCATTATCATAAAATGTCACCATTTGTTTCCACCTGTATCCGCATTATGAGATCTGGAATAAACCCATGGTGAGCCCGGTGTGCATCAACATGGTGTGTTTGGGATATTCCCTGGGTAAAAAGATCACATCATTACAAATAATGCAAATTCATGCTTGTCAAAGTGACTTATGTTCATATGATCGGAGTGATACATGAGAACAGGGCTGTCCTGCTCCAAATCGTGGCTTGGCCTTACACGAATTTCACACCGGATAAAAAGGTCAAAAAACAGAACCTGAGACGAAATACAAACCCGATTCTGATTCAACATAGTTCTTCCTCTTTATGGTGCATTTATTACAGATAACTAACTATACAACTATGCAAATCCCACTGCAGAAAAAGTGTCTGAATGCTAAAATAAACGAGCGAGAATACTGTTGTGGCCCGTCAACAATACTGCAGTTGTTGTGGGCAGAACAGATTTTGACAAGGAAACAGTTAAAATGGCTTTGGATACGAGTGAGTAATCACTATACAATTTGACAAAGGAACCAAAAAGTTGACTCATTTCAAACCAGCTAACTATAAATTTGAGCTTAAATTCGAAAAACACATTAACCACTTTCGACCTTGCCGTTGAAACGGATATTTGTACGCCAGTCGTCAACCAAAATGGGCGTCCCGAGTCAATGATCGGCAGGTCATATTCCAAAACGACAAATAACACAAACGTACATAAAAAGTATATAGATTACAAAATTAGAACATTTTCCCATTACGCCATATACAGAAGCGAGGTATCCTAATCACAGTTTAAACAATGTGCGAAGTCAAATTCGCAAAGATCAATTTTCATAATAAAGTTAACATCTCAATCTCGATTTCAGTCACCACCGTATTACAGCTAGGAAACAGTCGTTGTGCAAACTTTGTTCGTCTGTTCGTTAATTTAATGCGTGCAACCAAGACTACGACCAAGCTTCTGAAACCTTTAGAATTGAGTAAACCGGTTACAACTCGGATGTGTATAGTTGGGAGTCGTGTCGTCATTATTGTCGCAGAAGACTATTGATATGTACTGAGACACGGAGTCCATCGACCCAACTCAACAAAATTGTCGCATACTTCTGAACTCGAAGTCGATGGAACTGCGTTCGGCGAGGTACATCCTTATGTCACACAAACTTACCTGTATTAAAAAAGGAAATAATTTTTTTGTCCTTCTCGGTTGTATTATAAGGACTGAAATTGTGCCTGCAGAAGGCAAAGCCTGTATAATAGTTCAGTAACAGTTCAAGACCAACAGTAGCTCACGTGACTTTTCAAAATGGCTACCAGCGTCGAGCCGTTTCATACGTTGTAAGTTCTCATAGTTCATGAAACCCCAAGACAGCGGGATAAACAGTTTCATCGGTAAGAGTAGGGAATTAAGAATATAATATTCGAAATTCAACACGAAAATGGCAAAGGATCGGGCAAACGAAGCAAGATGGAGTGCCACTTGTGTCCACTGACTTCGAGTTCGGGTATCTGCGGCGATTTTGTTGAGTTGGGGCGTTGGACTCAGTGTTGCGATAAAATGTCATAATTTTAAATAACACATTGAGTCCATCTGGATGGATTAGAAGTATTTACGAGAAACAGGTTTTAAAACTGTGCTTACGTAAACCGATCTTGTCTGTTTGATCAACCGACGTCTCATCGAGCAACTGGGCGAAGTGGGGATAGTTTGCCCATAAAGCCTCCAGAAAATAGCCATAGGCCCTTTCATCTTTTTGCAGCAGAACTTCTATTAGGCGTTCTGCCCTCACTCGACAGTTACTTCCAGAGTGTATCTCCTCATATTCGTCCGCACGGACTGCATTGTCTCTTCGTAAATAGTCTGTGACGTAATCAACATCGATACCCGACTCAGCGTCGGTCAGAACGTCATAGTTAATTCTCAGCTTAGCCTGGTGAATCTCCATTCTGACCTCATGTCAAAAGTGACGCCTGAAAAATGCCATTGCACTCTTACAGTACAAATGTTAAAATGCCAACATTATTTTGGTGTTCATATTTATTTATTTATTTATTTATTTCGTGTTTGACGCTGTAACTCAAGAAATATTTCACTTATACGACGGCAACCAACATTATGGTGGGGGAAAACCGCGCAGCGCCCAGGGTAAATCTACGACCACCTGCAGGAGCTTATAGGATATAGCATGTTAAATGCTGTGAAACACGATTGCCAACATCTTGTTCATCGTTATCATTGTTTGCAGGTTGTAACGGAATATGTGTCATTGACACTCACAATAACCAACTATCAAAATGTATGATTCAAAGTTACTAAACATACACATATATATATAATATTTACGTTTTAAGGGAGCATGAAATGCATGCTCATGTAATTTTCAACCATCTTTAAATAGAAATCAATGGCATCCACACGCCATCTCACTACCTATGCCTTGCCAAAATATTACGTAAATATTTTCCTCTAACATGATATGTCTGCCCGTGTCAAATTATATTCACTCTTCAAAGAAAGTGAATATCTGAACATTGTTATCATTGTTTGGAGGTTGTAACGCAATATCTGTGACATAAAATTGAAAGAAAAGAACACACTTATACAACCTACGCCTTAAATGAAAGAGCTATACAAACTGTGGGGAATTATATATTTTTTACATTATTTAAAGGTTTCGTGAAAGAGACAAACTGTTTTAAACATCGTCATTTTTTACAAAAACCACCTATTTGGGGCACATAGAAAGTCCCGCGAATGTTTTAGGCTTGTCCAATGAAAATCCTCCTTTCCTCCTGTTGAATATTCATAGTGACGTCACTGTGCTTAAGGTTTTACTCCTACCATATAATTAATGTGCATTCCCAATTTCAGCTAAATATGTTCGTACATCGTGATAATCGTGGGTTTTAAGTTCTGTTAAAGCCAACGCTAAAAAGGAAGAGTTTGAGATGTACTAGAGGGCCACATCCTGCCTACATGCATGGCTGTAGGCTGCCAAAGTGTGTCTGAATTGCGATGTCCTGAAGGCAGAGAGTGCAACCTGTCCTTTCACAGATTGCCCGTGTCAAAGCCAGAAATCCCGGTTCCCACTCACTTGAGCTTGATGCGTGGTCAGTCGAACTACTGCTCGCAACCTCACTCCTCTGCGATTCAAACTAGTAGCCTTGTAAGCCGAAGTCACATTCACTGTTATCAGAACTAGAGCTGGGGTCCCCGCTGAAGCCCTCCATTACGTTATGTACATGATTTTTTTTTTACCTTCAAAGTCAGAAAAGCTACTTTGCAAAGTTAAGCACGATGACGTTAGCAATCTGTTAAAATGGCAGACTAATAAGGCTTCTCAGTCTGAGATGTTTAACTATTAAATATTCAAATAACAAGCACTTCCACCAGATTTAACGGTACTAACGTTCACTCTTCACGAAAAACACAGTGTATGAACTTGTATGACGCACTACATGTAAACATTATTGTGCCCGTCACCCAGTCGGTTTATAGAGTTTTCCGACCGAGTACACCACATGCTGGGTCAGATAACTTATTGTGATTGGTCAAAATGATCTGTTCTGTCACGAGCAGAAATAAAAGTTCGCATTCAGCTGGCGAGAGTTCCCAGTTATTACAGTCTGAATATAAATAAAAAGATGTTATAAGTACTTTCTGGTCAGTTTGAATTTAAAAGAACCTTCCCTTTCCAAGGTCAGCTTACTAAGCCCGTCCTTTACCTTTAAAGAGTTTTTCGCAAATTTTGCGTACATGAAAGGCAGCAAACAAGGAATTACTTCAAAACTTCCTTGGATTATAACATGCAATCCGAGAGCATCTCTGTCGCCATACGTGTCCTATAACGATCTGAGCCGTTAGTATTTCAGCTGCCACAGCCAGTAAGCGAGTAAAAACGGTCGTAATTTTCCTCCAAAGTGGACGAAACTTGATCTGTAAGTTTTTTTTTTTTTTTTTTGACGAAGCCGTGCACTAAGTTTTAATTCAGGAAAATATACCCTTCAACCAAATAGTCCGGAAAACTATCATAGTTCAAAAATCCGACCAAGAAGGCCATCGTTTTGTCGCGAGAAGAAATAACCTGTAGTCTGTAACTCGCCCTAAACATCATGTATCAAATTAAAGTTACCATAAACTGTCTTTGAAATAACTGGAAAACGTTCAAAGTCCAAAACCAGGACTAAAACGGCCATAATTTTGTTCAAACTGGACGAGACGGTCCAAAACTCGGGCTTGACCTAGACATTGTCATTGTGAAGCCTTATACCAGGTTTCTGGACAACGAACTGTTTTGCAAAAATGTCTGGTAGGCTGATTCGTTTGGGACTGACTGACTGACTGACTGACAAGCAGACCCCGATGTAAACCGAATATAGTAATGGAAGATATCGTTTGGCGCTAATTCCACGTCTGAGACCTGTAATATACTCTACCGCACAGAGATGGAGTCTGACGTATAGACCGGACTTCTTTACGTCCAAGAAACATGCCTAACTTGAGGCTAATATTGTAATAAAACTATTCGCTGGAAAGCTTGGTGACTGGATATCATGTTATTTAACCTTACTCTGTCTCATAAGCGCGAAAGATAGCAGACAGGTAAACAGTGTCGACGTAATCCCAAAGACAGGTGAAGTGGGTCACGACTGGCAATGAGCCGTAATATGTAGCCGCGTCATTTCTACAACACAAATGTCAACGTCTGAGAAATCTCGGACAACGGATACCTCCTGTCGGAGTAATATATGTAGTGACTGTTGTTACCTCCGTAAGTGAAGCTCACACATGATTTAACAATATACTAACGTACAGAGCTGTACTGCTTGGTACTTTAGTACTTCATCAGATCAGCTCAGCCACCCACGCGCGAATGCAGATTCCTATGGGGTTCAACCATGTGATGAATTAGCTGGTGTATTTGAGAACTGAAACTGTATACGCGCAATCAAAAGGACCTGGGTCAATCCTTGAGTAGTTTCTCACGTCATTTCTTCGAGCTCAGAAGAAATTCTCAAAATCCGTTACATACATGTACATAAACTTATCACCTCCTGATTCTGAAAAATATCTCTTTAAATCCACCTTGGAGGAAATAAAAACTCGCGGGGGGGGGGGGGGCAACGACGAAGCACAGGCCGTGATTTGCAGGTCTCAAAATGCGTTGAAATTTCTATACTAGCATTCGTGAACCTTTAGCGCTCGAATTAACCCAATATATTTGTACTCTACAGGATTCTGCTAATGGACTAAGCATGCCCAAGGCCCACGTGGTCCCCTCGTATTGCTTTCGAGTGACTGTTTATTGTGATGATAACAGAGTATCTTGGATTTGTCGCAAACCAATCCACTGACGTTTGTTAGCATGTTATTAAGATCATTTCATTTTCACCTAATTCTGCTTACACCGTAAATCTAGGGGTATGTTGGTCGCTACTACTGAGGCTTTTATATGAACAGTTGGAATAAAACCCTTATGGGAAACTCGTAAAACTCCTTCCCGCCTTCAACAAAGGGTCCAAAGCTGTGTTCTCCTTTATTCTTTCCAGGTAGAACGATACATGTTTAGGTGCATGCATGCTTGCAAAACACTTAGGTAGTACCAAGGCTCTGTAGCCTCATAACAGGAAACAATGCCTTTTACTGCAATTTGGAATCTGTTTCGTACCGCGTTGTAGTCTCCCGTCACCGTAAATCCAAGAGGCCGGATTTAACCGCTTAGGCTTACATGTGATCCACTATTGCCTGCTTTCGCACTGTCGTCGTGCGTTAACCTAGCCAAGTAAAAATTTTAAAATAAAATAAAAAGTTTATAATCACGATTTAACATCCAGTTAAGTCAGTGCGTGATGAAACTTGGGTAAACTGGCCTGTACTTTATTAACTGTTTTCTGACGGACAGTTTTATTGGACAGCAATTTTGGTGGAGTTATCTTCTGTCCAAATCAAGTACTCATAACCATTTGAACCCGAAACACATCCTGTAAACAGTACACAGTTGTCACTATCCGACAATCCATGTTTGTGTACCTTTTTTTTTTAGAAATTTGTGGCGTTTATGCCGGACACTGGCCAGAATGGTGCAACATTTAATGGGGTATAAAATTCACGATTGAACTGGTTCTGCATTTCTGCTTTCATGCCCTTTTCTGCTGATGTATACACTGATGAATGTAGCGAATGAACACAGTAAGCTGGCAGCTCTTCAATCCTGTAGTCAACCTCCGGATCTTTATCGTCTTCATGAATGCAGCGAATGAACACAATAAGCTGACAGCTCTTTAATCCTGCAGTCAGTCTCCGGTTCTTTACCATCTTCACATTCATTCTCCTGGAAGAATAAGCGCTTTTTCCTCAAGATAATCCATGTATTTCACAACTGTTTCAATAAACTGTTCTAGTTGTGTTATCAACAAAGCTTTGGATGACCTCATGCTGTAGTGGTTTTAGTCCATGTTTGGCAAGACTTGGTTATCTGACATAGCAGAGGCTTCATAATAATGGGCACATTACAGTTTCTTCTGCTGAAGTTTTTCAGTGTGCGCCGATGTACTAAATGGCCTCACGCACTGCTAAGAGAAGGCGACTAAAACCGGTGGTTTGAGGGCGTTATTCCCTTGAAATCTGTTTCCTTCAGTCTGAGTGCAAGTGCATCCAGCAACAAAACCTTGCTGCTGTGGTATGTAAACTCTCAGTCCTTGAATGTGTTTTCCAATGGGCACTATCCTGATTGAAGTTTTCCTCCGACAGAAATGCTAACTGTGCTGTTGTTGTTCTGGTTTTCAGAGATGGAAAACATCCTTTCTTTTTCCACCACGGAACCTGTTTTTTTTTTCGAATCCCCATCGCTCGTCATACGTACATTTTCTGTACTAATATTCGCTGTTGTTGTTGCTGCTGCTGCTGTAACATCGTCAGGCGAAACTTTAGAAACTCTAAGTTTTAATGTCAATGGACGTCGGATACTGAAATCGTTCTATATAGTGGTTATATCAAGTGTATTTCATTCATTTTGATACAGAGAAATCCAAGCCTGGTCATAATAAGCCGAATCGGCATTAGAGCCGTCTCGCGAGATTAACACTGTTTAAGCGAGACGTGAGTGGGTGCTCTCGCAAACTAACGCAAAACAACGCTAAAAAGACGTGATTTCCGGTACTCGCTTGTTGTTGAAGTGGAGACTACCGGAAAACATGCCTTCTTAGCGTTATTTTGCGTTAGTTTGCGAGTGCACCCATTCATGTCTCGCTGAAACAGCGTTAATCTCGCGAGAGAGCTCCAATGCCGATTCAGCTTATTCACAAGAATTTCGTCGAGTCTGAGATTCCCGGCGGTGGTGAGTGGCCTCTGGAGGAAAGATGCACAGGCATTATCAAGTTTCCCTCTCTGGAAACGTTTTCGCAACTGCAGAACTTATGATCTCGGAATCTTTGCTACAAATTATACTGCAGGCGCAGATTATCATTTTAACGACCAGGTAGCAAAGCATGTAGAACTGAAGACACATCGAAAAACCGCTCACCGAGACACTTCAAAATTTCAATACCACATGATGGACCGTGAACCTCAATAACATGTGCCCAAAGCATGGCTGCGCACAACCGGATTATACGCTTAACCTGTAATTCCCAGCATACACGAAAAACACGCACATGGTAATCGAATATCATGAACCTCAATACTATGTGCCCACAGCATGACTGCTCACAACCGGACCCAGCATACACGAAAAACTTGCACATGGTAATGGGGTCATGTTTCAAGGGAGATAATCTGAATTGGGCTTGTGATTTGGATTAATAATCATAACAATGTGCCATTATTAATAATAAAATAATAAAAGCGACTGGGTCAGGAGAAGCAGATGATTAATTAACAGAGGCCTTACGTATACAGTACAAAGTAAACGCCATGTATAAAGCTGTGTGTTGTCCTTTCTTAAATGTATTCTCAACTTGATTTACTTTTCGGCGTGACTATACGACGCTGCTTCACAGAAATTTAGGAAATAATTAGCATACCAAGTATACTTCAGGCTCCATCACTATGTAGACAAATGGTTTAAATTTATCTTCGATATTAAACATCACGTGTAGATCAAATGCGCCATTCATATTCTAGGCCTATAGTTTGACATCAAATATTTCTGAAAGCATTTGCCGCAATACGCTACACGGGATCCGAGAGTCCTTTATAAACTGGGTAATACGTATCTGTCCTGTTTCATGGCATATATGCCTGCATAATCCAGGGGCCGACAAAGCAATTTCTGGCTTAAGTAGCCAAAACCTTTAAACTCAATTTTACAGCTTACTTGATACTTACAGATTCTGAAACGTACGTCACTTGAGCTTCGGCTCAAAACACATAGGCCTATACTGATACACAAAATTTCAAGAATGTTCAATTTTAGTAAAGCTTCAAGAGTTGAACTTAAGTACAAAATTGCTCAGTTTGTGGAACTGGCACCAGGATTCTGCTATTGGACGAAGCACTCCCGAGACGTGACCCTATTCCATTGTAGGCCTACTCATGCGCTGTTTTATCACATGTGACGACAATTAGGCGTTTTGAGTAATTCTTTACCAGTAACTAATGAAATTCGGCCGTTTGCGTCATTAAGGTCTCAATTCCAAATTTTTTATGTAACTTACATGCCTCTTGAAGTTCTAACGTCATGCAAGACCCAAGCGGAATAAGGAAATAGGTGCAAACTTATATTAATCACGAAGTATTATTACCATGTACTACATATACATTGTATGTAGGTCTCACTGAATTCCGCTTCGCTTACCTTAATCCAGTGAGCTAATTGATCTCTCCCTCTTAACAGTCTGACGTTTACCTTGTCGGTCGACCGATTGAATGAATGTCAGAAATATAAAATATGGAGGTAGCACATATGGCATTGTTGAATTACGCTTAGGCCTACCTAAGGTGAATGTATAACCCTTATGAGTTCTATGAAAAGCAGGTACGTGCCAGTGACAATTATACATTCGCAGTTAACAGTACAGAGGCATGACTTCAGAGTGCCTTTTGTTGTTTACCGAAGCGGTAAGGCGAAGTGGGTCACGAGTGGCCATGTCACGTGGGTGCCGGCGTTGGAATTCCCGACCCCGATGATGTCAGATAATTCATGGAGAGATAACTTGATCATAACTCTCAACTTGATATTGGGGACTGTTTGGGTTAACTATGAACGGGCTAATGTCGACGTTTCAGCCATATGTGGTACAGAAGTCTTAACTCAACACTGTCAACTGTCACTTATAAGCCACACGCCGATATATCGTGAAGACAGTTGTACGTTGTACTTCATCACCGAACTAAAGGCGTATGTTGGTACAGGTCTACATGTATAAATAGGCCTAGGCCTTACTCACCGTTACGTCGTGAGGATATTGTCCTACACGCTTGTGTGGAAGGCCTGAATAATAATCCCCAGACCTAACTAACCTGTGGATTCTGCTCGGACACACGTGTCATCACATCTCTTTGAACTGTTGTCAGGAACTATGTGTAGTTGATCAGCCACATCGAGTGGGTCTAGCCTTACACTGTCACCAAACAGCCATCGCTGTCATGGCGAATAGGCAGCAGGAGGAAGCTGATCGGCTGACGTCAGCTTTGTGGAGCGTGGAAGTTCGGTTAAGCGCGTTCTGTCACACAGTGTCCTACACCCCCACCAATAAGCTGGGACTAATATAACAGACTGTTATAATGGTCCTACTACACAAGTAGGCGGCCTGCAGTGTACGAGAGCCCCGTGAACCTCTGTGTGTAATCGCGGACAGTATGCCTACCTGTGCCAATGAGGTCGAGACTGACGTCACCACTGTAACACGAGAATAAGAGGAAACGGTGCTAAAAGTGGCAGTGAAATCAACCCCTCTTTTGGCGATTTAGTTTCTGATGTAATGAAATATTCGTTGCAGCTCATCGCCCCATCACACGGAAGAGAACCAATCCACTGACAGAATTCCCTTATTAACTAGGAAGGGAAATGCCCTAATTATGGCGAAAATTAAACAAAGTTTTATTTCCTGTATGGTGTGAAAATGCGACTTTTACGTGGCCGTGAAATACACAAATATTTCGATGCAAAAAACCCTACTAATAAGCATTTATGTTTAGAATATTTTTGGGAGATCCGCAACACATTTTACAAGAAGGCATTTCTCCGTATGCATGAACATGTGTTTAACATTTTGGAAAGACTGTCAAGGGGTTTTCAAAAAAAGAGTAAATCAGGGCGGAAGAAAACTTAATTTTATTCGGCCAAAATTTTGCTATTATTTTTTTTTGATGTTAGTTAAATTTTTCTCTGACATAATTCACATTCTATTTTATCAGAAAATTTCTGACATGATACAACTTTGGCCAGTTTTCAGTTCAAATCGAAATTACTAATCAGTTCCGATGACATTATCGGCTGAATGGGACATAATCAGAAAATCTGGAGTTTTTGGAGTAATGTTTTCATTACATATGCCGTATTTACAATGCTTTACAAGAAAACGCGGAAAATTACTTTTTAATCTGAGTGAATATAAAAAAAGACGTACGTATCTTGCGACAGTTCTCTGCGAGTAATTAAATGACGTTATTTCCGAAAATTTCCTTTCATTGACGGAAAATATGCAGAAAAATGTCATTCAGGAATTTTGAGACAAAAAGATGACACCCCCCCCTCAAAGTAAAGTATATGTCGTTATTTCGTCATTTTAGATATACTTCAATGAATCATTTAGAGTTACGTTATTTCTACGGAAATAAGCATAATAGAACGAGTATCTACAAATTGCAAGATAATCTATCGATCACCGAGCAAGGCCATGTTATCACCAGGTATCACAGGTCCAAGGCTATTTTAACGTGGTTGTTATACGTGTACATTTCCCTTTTAGTTTGAAAAATATTAATCAACACTTTCAATATAGCTGCGACTTAATATCACGAGTGTCTCATGTAACAAGTATATATGACAAGCCATTAGGCTATTTTGGTCCGTGATTAAAAACATGTCTGGAAGAGAACTGAACATACTGGCATTTGAAATTATTTGGTGTATATATAAAAACACTGATACATGTACAAATTGTCTGAAAGCCTCGGTTAACTTGTACATATGCGGTGAACATGAATGTATAAATATTTTATGTACAGATCTTTTGTACACACGATTATTTATAAATTCAAGATTTAATTGCACATAGGCATACATAGAATTCTCTCCCTCATATGTTTACATATATAACATGCAGTACGTACAATAGACGTTTACGTACACAATTATGTGCAAATGAATTGAGCATTTAATTGTTGATACTCCTGGCACCTATGTATATATAATATACCAAAATGGTTTCCCGTAAGTAGGGCCGTCCGACCACCCACCACTTGTTGTGCGACACTGCCTAGTAAGTTAGATGCATACTACATTGAGGCAGACCGCAATTTCTGTGTCTTGGTTCACCGCTTGTTGTGCAACACTGCCTAGTAAGTTAGATGCATACTAGATTGAGGCAGACCGCAATTTCCGTTTCTTGGTTCGGGAGAGAAAATAGTTCCTGCACTAATCTACCTTTGCACTAATTCGGGTGATATTTTTGACCTGGCTTTTTTTGTGCACACGTGCAATTCTGATTTGTCTTGTTACACATGCTTGGTTCTGGTGTTTATGGTACACATGCTTGGTTCTGGTGTTTATGGTACACATGCTTGGTTCTGGTGTGTATCTGTATTCACCTGTCTTTGCACACACGCGTAGTGATATGTTTGGACACGCGTTCCACACTCGCGTGGTTTTAATGCGTACGCACGTATGCGTGTTTCGTACTTGGATGCAAGAATTGTTTTGAGTTTTATTTGTTCTAGTTTTTAGTTGTGCACACACACATTGTTGTATTTTTTGTAGTTTGGATTTCTGTTTGCACACAAGGTTGATTCTATTTTTCTGCTTCCACTCACATGTGGTTTAAACCCAACTCCCTTTGTGTACAGAGATCAGCACAGGCTTGAATAACCCCTGCATGTATAATGCACAAAGTACGCGTTCAAAAGTTCGCAGAAATGTTTTCCACCGAAGATGATGTTTCGTTTTTACGGGTACACGACATGCAGTGTACACGGAAAGCGTGCATCCGAGGCTACAGGCACTGATTTCGGCGACCAACCGGGAACACCTCTCCCTGAAGTAATTCGGATCCGTGCGTTGTATTATGTTGTTTAATGCTTGCATTACTAATCTCTTCGGAGTGGTGAATCAATGCGTGAATGTTTTATCGCCAAGTCGGCATAGGTTATTTCATCAATATAGCGGCGAAAAACATGTTTAAACCAGGAAGCATGCAGTGAATGACTTTCGATATGATGAGAACATCCAAAATCCAACAAAAGACACGGACATGTTTCAAATCTGTTTAAAGAACCAAACCTCACTTAAAATCACGATGCATTAAATATATAATCTGAACAACGACATCCCGAGAGACACTGCGTAAGGTGGTAAACCTGATCCTTAAACTACCTGCCCGCTGCATATTGTTGGTTTTGTTTGGTTGGAGTTTCAGCCGTAATATATCACAACGGCGTTCCATGTAGCAGGCTGCCTATTTGCATGGCGTTTCATTGAAACAGCACTATAATGTGTCTGATGCAATAGACACCAGACACGAGGCCATTGTACGGATACGACATCATACTGAAACTGGGCCGATCAGTATTTTACTCATTTATTTATTTTATTGCAGTTTTTACGCCGTACAAAAGAAATTTTAACTTCCACAATGTTGGTCAGCATTATGGTGGGAGGAAGCCTAGGAGAGCTCGGGAGAAACCCACTACCATCCGCAGGTTGCTGGCGAACCTACTCACGCCAAGAACCAAGATTACCCACCATGAAGTCTTAGGTATGAATCAGTATGATTTACCGTTTACGAGGCAGACACTCAAGCCACCACATCCAGTAGACCATTTTGGAGAGGCAGAGCTTACATTATTGTAGGTTTAATACATGTAGGATTGATTCGGAGATTACTGTTTAACCCCAAGAACGGCGAGTTCTGTCGGTGGAGGAGTGCTTGGAATAAACCAACAACCTTTGGCAGAGTCATATATATATTTTGGGAGATCTGATTCACACTATACTCAATATCTTTTCACTTATATGCTGGAGGTCTGTTTGGTGGTTGGTGGAAACTAGGCAGGGAGAAAAAATACCTACACTTATTATGTTACTGACGAACTTTTCCCCCCTATGTTAATGATGTAGAGATATGCACGTTACACTGGTAGAAACCCAGCGGTCTTCAACACATGCCAGGCTGTGCAAAGGATCATGCGGTTATTGTCTGTTTTGTCACAACGGCCCAACACGCACAGTGGGGAAATCTACAAGTCCCTGTTTTGAACCCGAACCTTGATTCATGTCCTACTGGGTGAAGGGCAAGCATCTTTAACCACCAGACAACAGTGTACTTCCCAAAGGAACAGCAGACTGACAAACAGGCAGACCACGAATTGTTCACTTAAATATAATCTTTTATTCATTATTTACAAGTATAATACACTTGCTGGAAACTGGCAATTTTCATCAACTGCATTTACATCAATATCAGTGCAAATGAACACTTGACAACTTAGCATTGTTCAAATTTCATTTATGAACTATATGTGGCATTACACTGATATTTTAACCTGTGTACTTGAACCATGCAGCTTGTTCTTCGAAGTGGTTAAACTAAACACAGTTTATTTTGTTGCTTTCGTGTTTCATGCCATCTTCTTCAATATTTTATTTGCATGGCGTGGGTCAGGTTTAGATGCTGTGGAAACCATCTGATGCCATAGCTCAGAGGAAACCATCCCACCTCCCATTTCAGACCACAACTCGTCCGGCTGTCAGCTGCTGCCAAACCAGACCGACCTCAGTTGGTTTCAAACAAGTTATTTCACTGGTTAAGGGCCAGCCATCTAAGAAAATCTACTATACTAGCAGTGTGCACATCTCTTGCCCATACCTAAGATTCTGGCCTACAATCACAATAGTGGCCTTATGAGTACAATTCTGGCCAAAACGGTGGCCTATAAGCACAACGGTGGCCTATAAGCCCAATCCTCCTCTGACAGCAAACCTCTGACCTTTAGGAACAACCCTGGCTTATAAGCCCAATCCTCCTGTGTAAGCACAATTGTTGCCCACGAGCAGTCCTTCCCTCTTGAAAGCTTAAAAGTCCTAGCTTGCAGAGGTGAAATTACGTTGAAGAGTTCGCTGTGTCCAGTCATCTTCAAAAAACTTCAGAAAACAACCACCTGTGAAAGTTACAATAAAACCAACCACACCAGTGTTGACGGTGCATGCTGACACAATCCTCAGAATGTGACTTTGGTGTGCACCTTCTTGAACGCCCTGGATATTCTCCAGGCATTCGGCTCCTCGTACTTATTGTACAAAGGCTCAATCTTCTGTTGCTTCTTCTGCTTGCTCAGCTTGGTTGGATCAGAGAACTTGAAGAACTTGGGAGCAAATTCCACCAGCCATTTGGGGTCGATGGCAGTGACCTCTCTCATGTACTCTTTGGTGGTCAAAACCAACTCGTGGTAGATCACCCTGTGGGGAAGAGAAATATATAAACACATGTTAGTAGTTGGAAACGTTTTTAAAAAAAATAAGAAAAGAATTTTACATGCTTCAACCATATTTTATAGTTAATGTTGTACACATGAGAAGGCTTGGTATGCACATTACTAATATAGTATATTAACCACATTAGAAAATAGACTTCCAGTTTATAGAGGAGACTCACTACACATACTTTCAACTGCAGATCAGAACTTGTGGAAAGGCTGACCAAGCCTTTATTTAAAGTAGATTTGAAACAATTAACCATGATATGTCCTTATTTTTAGGTGAAGGGTAACCCACTTACATGTAAACACGAGAATTGCTTTCACTTTGTAATTAAACTAGACGAGTGGATGTACATGAACCAACTGTCCACCAAGGCTCTGTAACCTTAACTTAACCCTAGCCAACAGCCTCAGAGAACCAAAACTCACCAGTCTGGTTGTCTGTTGAAGACAGCACTAAATGGGTAGATGTAGATGACTTGGCTGTCCACCAGGGTTCTGTAAGCCTAACTTAACCCTATCCAACATCCTCAGCACATCAAAACTCACCAGTCTGGTTGTCTGTTGAAGGGAGCACTAGATGGGCAGATGTAGATGACTTGGATGTCCATCAGGGTTCTGCAGCCCTAACTTAACCCTAACAAACATCCTCAGCGAACCAAAACTCACCAGTCCGAGTCTGTTGAAGAGAGCACTAGATAGATGGATGTAGATGACTTGGATGTCCATCAGGGTTCTGCAGCCCTAACTTAACCCTAACAAACATCCTCAGCGAACCAAAACTCACCAGTCCGAGTTGTCTGTTGAAGAGAGCACTAGATGGGTGGATGTAGATGACTTGGCTGTCCACCAGGGTTCTGCAGCCCTAACTTAACCCTAACAAACATCCTCAGCGAACCAAAACTCACCAGTCTGGTTGTCTGTTGAACAGAGCACTAGATGGGTGGATGTGGATGACCTGACTGTCCACCAGGGCTCTGTTACTCTAACTCTAATCTAACTAACATCCTCAGCAAACCAAAACTCACCAGTCTGGTTGTCTGTTGAAGAGAGCACTAGATGGATGGATGTAAATGACTTGGCTGTCCACTAGGGTTCTGTAACCTTCTTGGGGATCTTTCTTTGCGGCGTTCCTGAAGAAACCAGACAAAATAGCCTTCTGGACCTTGACCGTGTTCTTCCCACAACTGACAACGTCCAGCTTGTGTCTGTAAGCATGCATCAAAGCAAGGTTGAGTTTAAATATAACTTCAGGTACAAGGAAATGACAATTGCGCTGTAAGCTGGTAAAGGCACTCTAAACACATGTACCTTCATAAGGCTTAAATGAATGAGCATTTACATGCTTCACAGATATATATATATATATATATATATACATTCACAACGTTAAAATATTCTGTCACAAAACTAACAAGATAAGATGAGGTCTGGGTATATGATACGTACTCTGTCACAACCGCGATGGCTTTAATAACTTAATCAGCTCATGCTGGCTTCCTCTCCAGCCGTATGTGGGAAGGTTTCCTTCCACCATAATGCTGTCTTATAAGTGAAATATTCTTGAGTACGGCGTAAAACACCAATCAAATTAATAAATAAATTTAATAACTAAACGGAATGACCGCATTTGAAGCCACGTGATGGCTGCAGTGATGACCTTCCTGCAGAAAGACACGTCCATATGAACAAACACATAAGCTGTATACCTGAATCTACTGTAAATCATCAACCTGTGGTGACATTTTTTGTGTCACCACAGGTCCTTGCCTGACCTTCGTCAAACTCTGAGAATTACTTCCCTAGACCCTAAAGTTCTTGAAGAAAATACTGAAATATTCCTTTCAGTGGCAGTTGAAAAGGTTGAGGAATTAGAGTATTCTATTCTTTGACTTCATGCTTGGCCACGTCTTCTGAGTAGTTCATATGAAAAAGATGGTGTACCGAAACAGGGCTGAAAAGAAGCAAAATTTTAATTACCTGTCCATTATACCCAACATCTGTTTTCTAACATCTTGAGCCCGTTTCAACGTCCTTATCTGCACAAAATTCTCGTAGCACCAAGGACTGGAGAACTTGTTGTTCTTCCACGAATTATAGACGGCCAGCAGTGTTAGATGATCTCCTTCAGACTGATGGAATTTGGCTTTCTTCTGGTCAGCGAGAGCTTGTTTGTCCTGAAAGAGAAAATGTCAATTTTGTTTTATCCATGATAAGTTTAACATAATACACAAGTAGTGTAACTCAAGAAAAGAAAAGGAAAGCTTAATTTTTTACTCAATATCTTGGCAGTATATTTTGCCATCATCTGCAATTGCTGAAATACTGAGTCAAAGTAATCATTTTTCAAGGTCACTCTACATGAACTTGCAAAGATCAATAGTTCTTACATCATTATTATTACCATTATTAAAGATATGTGCACACAAAAAAAGTTACACCATCCAAATCCTCATACCCTGGAGACATAAAAACTCTTGCGTAGGCCATTTTTTTGAAGGGTTGGTTGGATTATGCCCAACGAACATATTTTTAAGGTTGGCCTAAACAGATTTACAATCTTTGCACACACCTTGGAGACAAAGAGATAATAAGATAATAAGGGAATAAAATCAAATATTCCACTGATAATGCCTAAAAATGTTTACTTTGACAGGCTACCTTCAGTTCGTAACTATAAATATATAGTTATAGATATAAATTTCTGAACATGCAGTCATGAGATTTTCAAAAAGACACGTAATTTTTTAATCAATAGGCAAACATTAAGCGCCTTAGAGGATGTGTGTTGACAAAAAGACTAATAAAAGGAAGTTATTCTTTTCCCTTTTTTCTTGGATATTTTAAACACGTTTTCCCTGTACGTGCGTTCTTTTATAGTGAGTCTCACCAGCGATCAAGCCACGATCAAGTACAATAATAAGTTCATAACAAAGTTCAAATTCACGTAAGTTGAACACCTCCCAGATCTGTACTGACATCACACAGTTCACACTGACACCTGTCTCACCTTAGGCCTGTAGAAGACGTTCTGCACAGAGAGCATGGAGACGATGGTGAGGGCCTCGTCACTGCAGGACAGGTGCACCGACATGATCAGCAGCTTCGACAACATGGGCTCAAGGGGGAACTCCGCCATCTGAACACCAGCAAAACAAACACAGGTGGATGTAGAGTGAATGACTATGGCATCATGACGATGGGCATAACCCAACCAACCCTTCAAAAAAGGGCCTACTCAAGAGTTTTCATTGGTATGTTGACAAAAGCTTTGTTTTCTCTCCGTGGTAATTTCTTTAAAATCCCTACATTTTTCCAGAGGGAGAATAAAAAACAAAAGAATTCCCTACTGACCCACCCTATTCTTTCTCACAGGGCCAGGCTACGCCCATAAACGTTGTTTTTTTTCAAGATGGCCTTATTGATTTACACTGACTTAATTGGTGTTTTACGCCATACCAAAAATTACCTCACAAAAATATTGCAAGAAACTTTGAAAATGGGCTTGTTATCCTTAAAAATAATCCTTAAGTATGAAATGACTTCTTGTTTCTTATCAGCAGGTGCCAAACCACAAATAGTCTGAGATTGCTAAGACACTGGGATTTGCATTAGCAACTCCGCCATTTCTAATGCAAATCCGTGCACGTCTGAGCAATCTCAGACTAAACCACAAACTATCTGCCAGTTTTGACAAAATTTGGAAGTTGATTTTAATGCATACCTGTTGACTTTAGCAACTGAGATTGGATACACCTTGCTAGTGTAAAGGCAAACTACAGGTATCACAATTTTGGAGCCATAAGCTAAGTATTGTACTGACCTTTAAACTTTTGACCTCAGTCAAGAATCGCTACAATAAATTGGCCCTTGGCCCCATGAGGCATTTAACAAACCCTGGGTACGTACTCTTCTGCCCAGCCTGGTGAGCAGCCCCTCATCATCCAGAGCACTGAGGGCGTGGAGCTGCTCCATGGCCGAGATCAGCGTCTGCATCGGCGGTGCATCCATGAAGTCGAACGACAGCAGGTCGTTAATACCCATGGCCTTTAGAGAGAGGACGGTGCTGGCCAGGTTTGTACGCTGGACCTCGGGGACAGCTGTGGGTAACATCTCGTCCCTGTAAGCTCGTTCTGTGTACAGCCGGTAACACTTTCCTGGTCCGGTGCGGCCTGCACGACCTGCGCGCTGCTTAGCTTGGGCCTGAAAGCGAAAGTGAAAGTGACGGATCTACATGTACACTGTATTCAGTGACCTCCGCGCATTTACTCAAGCTTGCATTCACTTCGACCTTTTCATTCTTTGGTTCAACTATTTTCATGTTTGCTTATGGACATGCTCAAACAAATTTTCCTTCTATGTACATGTATATGGCAGGGTCTGGTGGAGGAATGAATAAATGAATGATTATGGTTGGCTGATTAATGCCACTTCAGCAATATTTCAGCCACATTACGGCAAGAACATGTTTTTACCTCGTCAAAACATCTATGCCTATATTATACACCTGTGTGAAGGTAAATTACCAAGGAACGCAGCCATGCAAATGTTATGCAAAAAACATCTGTGGTTTTGGAGATCTAGGCGACAGAAGGGAGGGAGTACCCTAGCGACCAAGCAGTCACTGCAGGGCACCCCAATTCCACTGGCCTTTTCAGTATGAAGTCTGTATGCAGAGTATTGAACACGCATACAGACGCAAATCATGCCGGACTAGTTTGAACCAGTAGCCAGAAAAATGGTTTCTGCTGATAAAATGAGAACGTCCACAAATCCCAAACAAAATCAGGCGGACATTTTTTTTTAACAGGGTAAAATAACACTTGAAAACCATGTTGGATGAATGGTGGAAGCCAGAGTGCTAGGATGAGTATCATACAGCCAACCAAGAATCTCTATTTATCTCTTCTTTCTTGGCAGCTTTCCCTCTCCAGAAAGATTCCAAGGAGTGTGTTTTGAAATTTTACAAAATTTAGCAAAGCGTCGATGACCTGCAAGAGTAGTATTGTATTGAACATCCTATCTTGGATTACTGCAAGGATAAAATGTTGAAGACGTTACCTGTGAGACAGGTGTGACATGTATACTGAATGTCCAGCCTTCAAGTACAGCAAGGATAAAATGTTGAAGACGTTACCTGTGAGACAGGTGTGACATGTACACTGAACGCCCAGTCTTCAAGTACAGCAAGGATAAAATGTTGAAGACGCTACCTGTGAGACAGGAGTGACATGTACACTGAACGTCTAGTCTTCAAGTACAGCAAGGATAAAATGCTGAAGACGCTACCTGTCAGACAGGAGTGACATGTACACTGAACGTCTAGTCTTCAAGTACAGCAAGGATAAAATGCTGAAGACGTTACCTGTGAGACAGGTGTGACATGTATACTGAATGTCCAGCCTTCAAGTACAGCAAGGATAAAATGTTGAAGAAGTTACCTGTGAGACAGGTGTGACATGTATACTGAATGTCCAGCCTTCAAGTACAGCAAGGATAAAATGCTGAAGACGTTACCTGTGAGACAGGTGTGACATGTGTACTGAATGTCCAGCCTTCAAGTACAGCAAGGATAAAATGCTGAAGACGTTACCTGTGAGACAGGTGTGACATGTACACTGAACGCCCAGTCTTCAAGTACAGCAAGGATAAAATGCTGAAGACGTTACCTGTGAGATAGGTGTGACAATGAGCTGATCCATGCCTGTTTTAGAATTGTACACATTCTGCTTGACAAATCCTGGGTCCACCACATAGTAAATACCGTCAATTGTCAGAGACGTCTCTGCGATGTTAGTGGCAATTACAACCTGCAAGCAATCAGTGACTACAATTAAGTTCTGAACACTTCGTATGCTGTTTGAAGCTCAAATATTACACCTCAAATGGTACAACTTAAAAATCTGTGCACACAATGGATTCAATGTTTTGGTTTAGAAAATAGAAAATTTGTTTTTTGCTTTTTCTTTTTAAAATTTTTAAATATGAACTTAACATCAATGCGACTTGTGGTTACAAATATACTGGCACACCTTTTTAGTTCTGGTCCCACACCACCTCCAAGAGGTCGGCAATAAAACAATACAAAACTTCCACATCACATCCTCATACAGGGACAGGTTTGTTTTTCTTTTTCCCAGCACTGTGTCCTACATGTACACACTCAAGCTACTTTCACATATTACACAATTTGTTGATGTGATCATTTCCATTACCGGCACTGAAAAGCATTTTGGCCCTCGCATACATGGCTGGCACATGTACGTGTAGTTTCTTTATAAACTCACCACATTTGACTAACATTCAAGATTGTTAGAATTCCTCTTAAGCTCTCAGTTCATGTGCTCTTTACTAACGTTGACAAATCCAGTGGGCTGCATAATCTGCACACACTGCAAATTTCTGCAGTGACAAACCTTACTGACTGTTCTAGTGCCCAACCTTACTGACTGTTTTAGTGCCCGACCTTACTGACTATTCTAGTGCCCAACCTTTTTGACTATTCCAGTGCCCAACCTTACTGACTGTTTTAGTGCCCAACCTTACTGACTGTTCCAGTGGCCGACCTTACCAGCTGTTCTAGTGCCCAACCTTACTGACTGTTCTAGTGCCCAACCTTACTGACTGTTTTAGTGGCCAATCTTACTGACTGTTCTAGTGCCCAACCTTACTGACTGTTTTAGTGGCCAACCTTACTGACTGTTCTAGTGCCCAACCTTACTGACTGTTCTAGTGCCCAACCTTACTGACTGTTCTAGTGCCCAACCTTACTGACTATTTTAGTGGCCGATCTTAATGACTTCTCTAACACACGATCTTACTGACTGTTCTAGTGCCCAACCTTACTAACTATGCTAGTGCTCAACCTTACTGACTCGGCCAGCCTCGGTTTTACCTTCCTAGATCCTGGGGGTGCTGGCTCAAAGATGCGTGTCTGCATTTCGCTGGGGAGAGCCGAATACACGGGCAGGATGATGAGCTCCGGAATCTCGGGACCCAGGGCCTTCATCCTCTCATACAGGATCTCGCAGGCCGTGTCGATCTCCTCCTGACCAGTCAGGAACAGCAGGATGTCCCCTGCCACGCAGAAAGCGGAATGCGTCAAATGTTTATTTGTATATGTCATTTGTTTTGTTTTAAATGTCATTCTGATGGATTTTCTACTAACATGATGGTGGACACTTTCATGGGTGGCAGGGATTTTTCTAGCCAATTTCTTTCTAGAAACTCAATCTGAACAAATCAGAAAGTTCAATATTTTTCATCAAAATGTATCGAACACTCAATTTATTTCAAGAAAATTCATTGCAAAATTTGTCTGAAACTCAATGTTCCGATATTTCTCTAAGTGGTTACCACGATGAGAAAGTGGCCAGACAAACCCCTGGGGTGGAAGATTGAATGACTTATTGGTTTGTTGATTAACGACATACTCAAGAATGTTCCGTCTATCAGGGAGATCAGTTTTGTGGGTGGAGGAAGCCGGCATGGCTGGAGTAAACCACCAACCTTTGGCAAATTACTCACAAACTTCGCCACAGATGAGCATACCATATTGCTGGAAGATACATACTCTTCAGTGAATTGCAAACAGCCATACAAGAGTCACTGTTTGCTTACTGTCACTGTGCAACACTGTGAATCGGTGGGAATGGGGAATTCGCAAATTTCTAGTCCGAGGCCGAGTAAGAACTTGGTATCTCGAAGGGGCTGAAAGACAAGCACCTTCAAATGCTTTGACCCCCCAAAAGAGACACTTACTGAATTCACAAGGAAAAGAAAGCATAGATGGATATGCCAACAATGAACAAGAAATGGAAGCAAAACTACATTGGTTGGGTAGGCCAATTTCACAGCTGTGCTAAAATATACAATTTTAAGTCAACACAGAACTATGCCCTCAGAATATCCTTGAACAAACATCTTTCAAAACTTTTAAGATTTACAGTAATACAAGTTGTAACATTAAAATCAAAGAACAGAAATTCCTGTTACCTGGTGGCTCTGTCAGGTGAATCTGCATGACTGTGATTAACGAGGCATCCAGGTAATCCGTCTCTGCTTCCTTAGTATAAAGCACCTCCACAGGATAGGTGCGCCCAGGTATGGTGAAGATGGGCTGTCAAATTTCAACAGTGCACAGATTAGAGTCTGGTGAGTGGTACATCCACATGTACACTTGTAACCACTGAACCCCTGAACCACATTTACACTTGCTACCAATGAATCCCCAAACCACATGTATGCTTGTAACCACTGAATCCCCAAACCAAACGTATGATTGTAACCACTGAATCCCCAACCCATATGTATGCTTGCAGCCACTGAATGGCTAAGCCACATGAACACTTGTAACCACTGAATCCCTGAACCACATTTACACTTGCTACCAATGAATCCCCAAACCACATGTATGCTTGTAATCACTGAATCCCCAAACCAAACAAATGATTGTAACCACTGAATCCCCAACCCATATGTATGCTTGCAGCCACTGAATGGCTAAGCCACATGGACACTTGTAACCACTGAATCCCTAAACCACATGGACACTTGTAACCACTGAACCCTGAAACCACATGTATGCTTGTAACCATCGAGTAACCAAACCATATGTATGCCTGCAACCACTGAATCCCCACACCGCATGTATGCTTGCAACCACTGAATCCCCACATCACATGTATGCTTGTAACCACTGAATCCCCACATCACATGTATGCTTGTAACCACTGAATCCCCACATCACATGTATGCTTGTAACCACTGAATCCCCACATCACATGTATGCTTGTAACTGCTGAATCCCCACATCACATGTATGCTTGTAACCACTGAATCCCCACATCACATGTATGCTTGTAACCACTGAATCCCCACATCACATGTATGCTTGTAACCACTGAATCCCCACATCACATGTATGCTTGTAACCACTGAATCCCCACATCACATGTATGCTTGCAACCACTGAATCCCCACATCACATGTATGCTTGTAACCACTGAATCCCCACACCACACGTATGCTTGCAACCACTGAATCCCCACATCACATGTATGCTTGCAACCACAGAATGTCAGACCGGCATGAGCATGTTCGAGTAATAATTTTGTTTACAACACATAAAACTACGAGGCTGGGGCCTCGCTTTTATCTACTGAAGGAAGAATTTGGCAAGCGTGAACACTAAGTAATCACAGGTACTGAAAGCACAGGATTTTCATATCTATCCTCAGCTTAGACAAACTGCCTCTAGAATTCACTGGTAGTTTAAGTTCTTCTGAAGTATGCCTTTTTAATACTGAATCTTGCAATCAGCCATTTAAAATAGCTCTCCCCCCCTCCACCTAATTAACATGTGTGCCAAAAAGCATACCATTTATGTGCAAGAGTAACCTCAAAGGAGAACTAAACTTCTAATGCTTCTACAAAAAAATTTCACACATAGACGCTTCACTAACAGATTTCACTGGACATACTTACAGCTTCAAAGAAATACTGTGAAAACTTGACAGCATCCAGAGTAGCGGAGGTGACAATTAGCTTCATGTCTGGTCTCTTCTTCACACACTGCAGAGACAAGCAAGTCAGATAAGCAGTCCCATCAGTAATAGAAAGTACAACAATGACACTTTGCATAACTTCATGTGGTCTGAATTCGCATGGGAAAGCTCATTTGTTGACTGATCTCAACTCAGGCACTCTAAGCCGCTGACAAAAGCCCTACCTAACTGTCATGTCACTGAAGCCTGGGTTGAAAATAGGTTTAATGGGTGTTAACCGATCCACTCTCGAAAAATAGGACCACACCTATATTGACGTTTTATTGAAATTATTCAGCACAATATTAATTTCTTCCAAACTCACTAGCTTTTCCACAAGCCACAATAAAAATAAAACCAGGAATCACCACCAAACAAACCTTTTTTTTTCCCCACCACGGTTGGGTTACTCCCAACAATGAACTTTATGCAGAAGGCCTGAGAAGCCTGTTATTGTTTGGTTACTGTTTTGAGGTGGCTAAACTGCCAGGCAAGAATTCAGCTTACAAGGCAGTGAGCGTCCTGTTGATAAACTGACAAATCCGTTAATGCCCGGTTAGTGCTTTGAGCGGCCTAATCTGCCAGACAAGAATTCAACTTACAAGGCAGTGAGCGTCATATTGATAAAGTGACAAATCCGTTAATGTCCGGTTAGTGCTTTGAGGCGCCTAAACTGCCAGGCAAGCATTTAACTTATTTAAGCTGCGAACGTCATATTGATAAAGTGACAAATCCGTTAATGTCCGGTTAGTGCTTTGAGGCGCCTAAACTGCCAGGCAAGCATTTAACTTATTTAAGCTGCGAACGTCATATTGATAAAGTGACAAATCCGTTAATGTCCGGTTAGTGCTTTGAGGCGCCTAAACTGCCAGGCAAGCATTTAACTTATTTAAGCTGCGAACGTCATATTGATAAAGTGACAAATCCGTTAATGTCCGGTTAGTGCTTTGAGGCGCCTAAACTGCCAGGCAAGCATTTAACTTATTTAAGCTGCGGCGTCATATTGATAAAGTGACAAATCCGTTAATGTCCGGTTAGTGCTTTGAGGCGCCTAAACTGCCAGGCAAGCATTTAACTTATTTAAGCTGCGAACGTCATATTGATAAAGTGACAAATCCGTTAATGTCCGGTTAGTGCTTTGAGGCGCCTAAACTGCCAGGCAAGCATTTAACTTATTTAAGCTGCGAACGTCACATTGATAAAGTGACAAATCCGTTAATGTCCGGTTAGTGCTTTGAGCGGCCTAAACTGCCAGGCAAGCATTTAACTTATTTAAGCTGCGAACGTCATATTGATAAAGTGACAAATCTGTTAATGTCCGGTTAGTGCTCTGAGGCTCCTAAACAGTGAGGCCAACGAGGTGCCTTAACAGTGAGGCCAACGAGGTGCCTTAACAGTGAGGCCAACGAGGTGCCTTAACAGTGAGGCCAATGAGGTGTCTTAACAGTGAGGCCAACGAGGTGCCTTAACAGTGAGGCCAACGAGGTGCCTTAACAGTGAGGCCAACAAGGCACAAATGGTCATATTGTTAAAGTGACAAGCCTGCTATTGCCCTGGTTACTGGTTTGAAGTACCTGAACTGACAGGCCAGCAATCCTCTTATAAAAGTACGAGTATCAGATTGACAAACTGACAGTAATGATATTGTCCGCTTACCGTTTTGAGATGCCTGAACTGCCAGGCCCACAATCGCAGTATGAAAGCTGCGAGCGGCAGACTGGCAAACTGACAGTAACGATATTGTCCAGTTACCGTTTTGAGGGGCCTGAACTGACAGGCCAGCAATCGCAGTATGAAAGCTGCGAGCGGCAGACTGGCAAACTGACAGTAGCAATATTGTCCAGTTACCGTTTTGAGGGGCCTGAACTGACAGGCCAGCAATTGCAGCATAAAAGCTGTGAGAGACTGACTAATTGAAAGTAACGATATTGTCCAGTTTACCGTTTTGAGGGGCCTGGACTGCCAGGCCAGCAATCGCAGTACAAAAGCTTTGTCAGACTGACAAACGGACAGTAATGATATTGTCCAGTTTACTGCCTGGACTGACAGGCCAGCAATCGTATTATAAACGCTGGGAGCGGCAGACTGACAAACGGACAGTAATGATATTGTCCAGTTTACTGCCTGGACTGACAGGCCAGCAATCGTATTATAAATGCTGGGAGTGGCAGACTGACAAACGGACAGTAATGATATTGTCCAGTTTACTGCCTGGACTGACAGGCCAGTAATCGTATTATAAACGCTGAGAGCGGCAGACTGACAAATGGACACTAATGATATTGTCCAGTTTACTGCCCGGACTGACAGGCCAGCAATCGTATTATAAACGCTGAGAGCGGCAGACTGACAAACGGACACTAATGATATTGTCCAGTTTACTGCCCGGACTGACAGGCCAGCAATCGTATTATAAACGCTGAGAGCTGAGAGACTGACAAACGGACACTAATGATATTGTCCAGTTTACTGCCTGAACTGACAGGCCAGCAATCGTCTTATAAAAGCTGGGAGCGGCAGATTGACAAACGCACAGTAATGATATTGTCCAGTTTACTGCCTGGACTGACAGGCCAGCAATCGTATTATAAACGCTGGGAGCGGCAGACTGACAAACGGACAGTAATGATATTGTCCAGTTTACTGCCTGGACTGACAGGCCAGCAATCGTATTATAAACGCTGAGAGCGGCAGACTGACAAACGGACACTAATGATATTGTCCAGTTTACTGCCTGGACTGACAGGCCAGCAATCGTCTTATAAAAGCTGGGAGCGGCAGATTGACAAACGGACAGTAATGATATTGTTTGGTTTACCGCCTGAACTGCCAGGCCAGCAAATCGCCTTATAAAAGCTGGGAGCGGCAGACTGACAAACGGACAGTAATGATATTGTTTGGTTTACCGTTTTGAGGGGCCTGAACTGACAGGCCAGCAATCGCCTTATAAAAGCTGGGAGCGGCAGATTGACAAACGGACAGTAATGATATTGTCCCGTTTACCGCCTGAACTGCCAGGACAGCAAATCGCCTTATAAGAGCTGGGAGCGGCAGACTGACAAAGGGTCAGTAATGATATTGTTTGGTTTACCGCCTGAACTGACAGGCCAGCAAATCGCCTTATAAAAGCTGGGAGCGGCAGACTGACAAACGGACAGTAATAATATTGTCCCGTTTACCGCCTGAACTGCCAGGCCAGCAAATCGCCTTATAAAAGCTGGGAGCGGCAGACTGACAAACTGACAGTAATGATATTGTTTGGTTTACCGCCTGAACTGCCAGGCCAGCAAATCGCCTTTTAAAAGCTGGGAGCGGCAGATTGACAAACGGACAGTAATGATATTGTCCCGTTTACCGCCTGAACTGCCAGGCCAGCAAATCGCCTTATAAAAGCTGGGAGCGGCAGACTGACAAACTGACAGTAATGATATTGTCCCGTTTACCGTTTTGAGGGGCTGAACTGCCAGGCCAGCAATCGCCTTATAAAAGCTGGGAGCGGCAAACTGACAGTAATGATATTGTCCGGTTTACCGTTTTGAGGAGGCCAAACAATACGTCGGTGCTGATGGTCCTCTCGTGGGCTTCATCCAGCATGATGACCGAGTACTGGAGCAGGTCTGGGTCTATCAGGCACTCTCTCAGCAACATGCCGTCTGTCATGTACTTGATCTTGGTCTCGGGGCTGGTACAGTCCTCGAAACGGATTGTGTAGCCGACCTGAAGGCAGAAAAATGACAACGGTTATTACAGTCAAATCGATAAATCAAAGTACATGTACAGAGTACAAGAGACAGGGAAATCATTTCCATCAAAATCAGCTGAAATTTCTTCTACTAGCCAATCCCTGTTAATATAATGTTAGCTTTCTCATTTCAGACAAAGTTCACATATCTTGAAAATCCTGACTACCCTTCGACGAATAACATTATTTAAGCCATATAACTGAATATTTCTTGAAAACCAAAATCTCCGGCTGTGTCCATGAAGTTTTTCTAATGTGATGTGATAATATTCCTTGCATGATGTCGAATCAGGCAGATGTGACATTGAGTAAGGCATTTATGCTTGGATGACATCAAGAGCGTTTGAAAGGGCAGCGTCATTTGTGGATACACGTCATGTGTTCGTGGGTGACATCACTCCAGATTGGTAGAGGTCATTTATCTATCTGTCATTTAACATATCTGATATGTTCAGCTAAGAGAGCTGTGTCGTTTCTGATCATCAGAGGGGTAATGCATATTCGCTGTAAAGTCTACCGGTCAGCTACCTTCTATTTTTGTAGAAGGCTGGTTGGTCGAGTGGTTTAGATGGATGACATGTATTGCTGGCGATTTGGTGCCTGACTCTGAGGTCACTGGTTCGAAACCTGGTTTGTCTCAGCCGATTTTCTGCACTAGAACCTGCGCTATATCTAGAAAGTGTAATCTCTAATAACGATAATACTGTGACATCACTCCAGGCAAAGCAGAAGGTACAGAAATATTCGGATTCCGTGTACTCTGACGAAACGTACAATATCGATTTCAATTCGCTGCAATATTTTCACAATTCAGGAAAGCAATTCAGACTATCCCAGTCTTTATTAAATCGCCTTGCCTTTAAGACACAGATGTTTAGATACCAAAGTAGCTTTTTAATGCAAGTGATCTGACTTCTCAAACTTCATTCTGGATCAGTTAAGTTAAATCAAGTGTAAGCATAAAGTATTTTATAGTCACACAATTTGGACAAAGTTGTCGTTCCACACTCTGTTCACACTTTCCAAATATTTCGATGTAAAATAAAATGGAAATCTTGTTTATAATCCTTAGGCTTGGTTGTCATGTAATTATTAACTAAAAACCATGACACTGTACTGATCTGGCTTACAGCTGACATCCATCATCATACTTGACCTATTCCTATAGTACTTACTGTACATAAGTAGTTGCTAGAAAGTTTCATACAATGTACTCCCCTTTTCACACAGTTGACAGATTAGTCCGCCAAACAATAGTGTTGTAATGAGGTAGAGCTGGACGGATACAGCAGAATGAGCCCATAATACCAATGACATCGTTTATGTGTTTTAAAAGTCATACCTACATGTAGGTACATGGAATAGGGTTGCACAAAATTACCTCCCTTTAGGTCACTCTCTCATGAAACTGGTCACTTCAGGACTGAGATGTGGTTACGTGGAACTTAGCTCTAATAATGACCAATGATGAGTTTCAAGGTAAACACGGCAAAAGCTATATGTAGTTAAAGATCTACATTCAAGACTGATTTCATGTATTCAAGACTTCAATGATTTTATTGTACGTGTCCAATAAAGAACCACTGATACAATTATGTATAAAAACAAGCTCCATAATCTTTAGAAAGAGATTTATGATTTTTTTCACTAACTAAAATAATATTTCATTTCAGGCTAAAAATGCATGCTTTTAAGTTATTCTTTTTTTAGGGTAAATCCGTTATGTATTGGTATTGCTTGCTGTCCTACTACCGAACACTTTCAACTTTGGAATTATCTCTACAGCAGTATATGCCTGGATCCATAAGTTTAACCTACCTCCTGCCCTAGACGACAACCAAACTCCTCAGCCACTCTCTTAGCCACAGACATGGCAGCCACTCTCCTGGGCTGAGTACAGCCGATCTTCCCGCGGATCGTGTAGCCAGCCTCAGCCAGATACTGCGTCATCTGAGTTGTCTTCCCTGAACCCGTCTCCCCGATTACAATCAGGATCTGGTTGTCGTTAACGGCCTTTGGGAATAAAGTGTACAAGGGTTCAGAGAAATCCAAGGTAGATCACTGGTTATTTATTTCATTGGAATTTCCGGGGGTTTTGCAGTCACTTTCTCAAAATAGCTTTATTTTTTTTAGTTTTAGTACATTTGGTGTCTACAAAGAAATTCGCCAGAAAAAACGATGCGTTTTATGCCACACTCAAGAACATTTGGAGCATTACAGTGGGAAGAAACCGGGCATGGCCTTGGAGGTGGGGGGGGGGGAGGGGGACCCATGAAATCTGCAAGTTACTGATCAACATTTTCACACAGAGCTTTACAGGAAGCCAACTGGACAATCTGCCAGACAAAAAAAAAAACAAACAATCTAATTAACCAAGTCACAGTTTGACAAACAATACATTTAACACAGCTGACAATATATAACTGAGACTTTGAATACAAGCACACCCACACATCAACATTCATGTGCACTGTACTATTAGTTACACAGTTACACAGTGAGAGGATATGGGAAATATATGGTGTCAGTAGCCTTGATGTCTTGCCCAATATGAGGGCTACTGACAGCATATATTTCTCATTTCCTCTAAGTAACTGTGTAATGAATATATCCTGCAAAGACCCATCAGTTCAGTGCCAAAGGCCAATGTACCATCAAACATCTTCAAATGTGTCATTGTGTTCACGGCCCTGCAAAGGGAGATAACCCAGTCAACAGACTTGTTTGCCATTGACTGCAGGTTATAGAGATGTACACATTTCCCACATGACTGTTACCGTCCAATCAAAAGCAGAGGATTTTGACTGATTTCAAAAATAATCTAGACAACACAAGACAAACCAAGCACCCACACCTTCCCATATTTGAAAGGTTCTGCTCAAGAAATGGCAGTATAAAAAAATTCCACCAAGATCTCAATGAATAATGCTGGGTGTGGCTCTCTTTCTATCAAATGTCCTGCCTGGCTACGTCCACCTGACGTATTTTTAACAATGGTCTGATAGTGTAAATATGTTAGTTTCTAGTCTTACCTTGATAAGCTCTTCCTGGAGCTTGAAGATGGGCAGACCTTGCCTCTGCTCCAGGATGGACTTGTTCACTTTTTTCCCATAGGATGCCTTCGCTCCTCCGCTGATATGTTTCTTCCATTCAGGGATGTCTTTAGGCATCATTCCTATCCCGCGCATGTTGGCTGCCAGCTTACGACCGTCAGCTGTGAACAGAACGAAACACATCCATGACGACACACAGCTGGGATGTCATTTCCGGCAAAAAAAAAAAAAAAAAAAAAAAAATACTCCTAGGAGAAAAAGGTTTTAAAACACTGGGGGCTATTAGAGAACAGAACAATTCTTGAAAATTCAGCCTGTATATATGTTACAATTTATACTTGGAAATAACACCTCTTGAAGAAATTTCAGCCAGTTAGGGCACCTTAATGTATATAGAGGTACATGTTTTAGAATACAGCTTTCTGAATACCACTGATGTCATAAAACTCTGATCAACATAAACTAACATAAGCGTTTTTACTTGTCCTTGACATAGAATTGCCACGTGACGGACAAGCAAAAACGCTCAAGCTTTATTCCTTTAATATTTTACACAAAAATAACTGAACTTAGCGTTTTCAATTGATCTGTATTTCCTCATCAGCATACAAGGCAACTGCTTTGTTTGGAAAGGAGTGAAAGAGGGGATTTATGGTGTTTTACACAACACTCCAGAGTGTTTCACTTAAAACTTTCTCAATGGAAACCCTCCTTTAGCTGTTCATACTACAGGCTGCCATGTTGCCTAAGCTTTAGATTTAGCAGGCATGCCAGATAACGACTTCTGCAGTTCGAGTTATCTGAGTTGTTTCCCTTTACCATAAACAAAATGTTAATGCGGTCACCAAAAAATTAGATGTAAACAATGACTGATGTGTAAACTGGGTATCTGACTGTTTCCCAACATAATCAGCATGACCGTTTTTCAGGTACTGCTTGTAAGAGATTATTACTGATAAACCCGTATCCAAATCAGTGCACACATGGCTTACCATCGGGCATAGGGTCAATCCAGTGGTTGTTAAGTCCAGCGGGGATGGAGTCCATCTCAGCTTCCCTCTGCTGCTGCCGGAGCTCTCGCCTCTCCTTCTGAAGGGCACTCTGCATCATGGCAGACTGGGACAGGGACCCATCAGGATTCTGAAACCATCACCAACTACACAGGTAAACATCATGGCAGACCGGGACAGGGACCCATCAGGATTCTGAAACCATCACCAACTACACAGGTAAACATCATGGCAGACTGGGACAGAGACCCATCAGGATTCTGAAACCATCACCAACTACACAGGTAAACATCATGGCAGATTGGGAGAGAGACCCATCAGGATTCTGAAACCATCACCAACTACACAGGTAAACATCATGGCAGACCGGGACAGGGACCCATCTGGATTCTGAAACCATCACCAACTACACAGGTAAACATCATGGCAGACTGGGACAGGGACCCATCAGGATTCTGAAACCTTCACCAACTACACAGGTAAACATCATGGCAGACCGGGACAGAGACCCATCAGGATTCTGAAACCATCACCAACTACACAGGTAAACATCATGGCAGATTGGGACAGAAACCCATCAGGATTCTGAAACCATCACCAACTACACAGGTAAACATCATGGCAGACTGGGACAGGGACCCATCAGGATTCTGAAACCATCACCAACTACACAGGTAAACATCATGGCAGACTGGGACAGGGACCCATCAGGATTCTGAAACCATCACCAACTACACAGGTAAACATCATGGCAGATTGGGAGAGAGACCCATCAGGATTCTGAAACCATCACCAACTACACAGGTAAACATCATGGCAGACCGGGACAGGGACCCATCTGGATTCTGAAACCATCACCAACTACACAGGTAAACATCATGGCAGACTGGGACAGGGACCCATCAGGATTCTGAAACCTTCACCAACTACACAGGTAAACATCATGGCAGACCGGGACAGAGACCCATCAGGATTCTGAAACCATCACCAACTACACAGGTAAACATCATGGCAGATTGGGACAGAAACCCATCAGGATTCTGAAACCATCACCAACTACACAGGTAAACATCATGGCAGACTGGGACAGGGACCCATCAGGATTCTGAAACCATCACCAACTACACAGGTAAACATCATGGCAGATTGGGACAGAGACCCATCAGGATTCTGAAACCATCACCAACTACACAGGTAAACATCATGGCAGACTGGGACAGGGACCCATCAGGATTCTGAAACCATCATCAACTACACAGGCAAACATCATGGCAGACTGGGACAGAGACCCATCAGGATTCTGAAACCATCACCAACTACACAGGTAAACATCAAGGCAGACCGGGACAGAGACCCATCAGGATTCTGAAACCATCACCAACTACACAGGTAAACATCAAGGCAGACCGGGACAGAGACCCATCAGGATTCTGAAACCATCACCAACTACACAGGTAAACATCATGGCAGACTGGGACAGTGACCCATCAGGATTCTGAAACCATCACCTACTACACAGGTAAACATCAAGGCAGACTGGGACAGTGACCCATCAGGATTCTGAAACCATCACCTACTACACAGGTAAACATCATGGCAGACTGGGACAGAAACCCATCAGGATTCTGAAACCATCATCAACTACACAGGTAAACATTATGGCAGACCGGGACAGAGACCCATCAGGATTCTGAAACCATCACCTACTACACAGGTAAACATCATGGCAGACCGGGACAGAGACCCATCAGGATTCTGAAACCATCATCAACTACACAGGTAAACATCAAGGCAGACTGGGACAGTGACCCATCAGGATTCTGAAACCATCACCTACTACACAGGTAAACATCATGGCAGACTGGGACAGAAACCCATCAGGATTCTGAAACCATCATCAACTACACAGGTAAACATTATGGCAGACCGGGACAGAGACCCATCAGGATTCTGAAACCATCACCTACTACACAGGTAAACATCAAGGCAGATTGGGAGAGAGACCCATCAGGATTCTGAAACCATCACCAACTACACAGGTAAACATTATGGCAGACCGGGACAGAGACCCATCAGGATTCTGAAACCATCACCTACTACACAGGTAAACATCAAGGCAGACTGGGACAGAGACCCATCAGGATTCTGAAACCATCACCTACTACACAGGTAAACATCAAGGCAGATTGGGAGAGAGACCCATCAGGATTCTGAAACCATCATCAACTACACAGGTAAACATCATGGCAGACCGGGACAGGGACCCATCAGGATTCTGAAACCATCACCAACTACACAGGTAAACATCATGGCAGACTGGGACAGGGACCCATCAGGATTCTGAAACCTTCACCAACTACACAGGTAAACATCATGGCAGACCGGGACAGGGACCCATCAGGATTCTGAAACCATCACCAACTACACAAGTCAACATCATGGCAGACCGGGACAGAGACCCATCAGGATTCTGAAACCATCACCTACTACACAGGTAAACATCAAGGCAGATTGGGAGAGAGACCCATCAGGATTCTGAAACCATCATCAACTACACAGGTAAACATTATGGCAGACCGGGACAGAGACCCATCAGGATTCTGAAACCATCACCTACTACACAGGTAAACATCATGGCACACTGGGACAGAAACCCATCAGGATTCTGAAACCATCATCAACTACACAGGTAAACATCATGGCAGACCGGGACAGAGACCCATCAGGATTCTGAAACCATCACCAACTACACAGGTAAACATCAAGGCAGACTGGGACAGTGACCCATCAGGATTCTGAAACCATCACCTACTACACAGGTAAACATCATGGCAGACCGGGACAGGGACCCATCAGGATTCTGAAACCATCACCTACTACACAGGTAAACATCATGGCAGACTGGGACAGAAACCCATCAGGATTCTGAAACCATCACCTACTACACAGGTAAACATTATGGCAGACTGGGACAGGGACCCATCAGGATTCTGAAACCATCACCAACTACACAGGTAAACATCATGGCAGACCGGGACAGGGACCCATCAGGATTCTGAAACCATCACCTACTACACAGGTAAACATCATGGCAGACCGGGACAGAGACCCATCAGGATTCTGAAACCATCATCAACTACACAGGTAAACATTATGGCAGACTGGGACAGTGACCCATCAGGATTCTGAAACCATCACCAACTACACAGGTAAACATCATGACAGACTGGGACAGTGACCCATCAGGATTCTGAAACCATCACCTACTACACAGGTAAACATCAAGGCAGATTGGGACAGAGACCCATCAGGATTCTGAAACCATCACCAACTACACAGGTAAACATCATGGCAGACCGGGACAGGGACCCATCAGGATTCTGAAACCATCACCAACTACACAGGTAAACATCATGGCAGACTGGGACAGAAACCCATCAGGATTCTGAAACCATCATCAACTACACAGGTAAACATTATGGCAGACCGGGACAGAGACCCATCAGGATTCTGAAACCATCACCAACTACACAGGTAAACATCATGGCAGACCGGGACAGGGACCCATCAGGATTCTGAAACCATCACCAACTACACAGGTAAACATCATGGCAGACCGGGACAGAGACCCATCAGGATTCTGAAACCATCATCAACTACACAGGTAAACATCATGGCAGACTGGGACAGGGACCCATCAGGATTCTGAAACCATCACCAACTACACAGGTAAACATTATGGCAGACTGGGACAGGGACCCATCAGGATTCTGAAACCATCACCAACTACACAGGTAAACATTATGGCAGACCGGGACAGAGACCCATCAGGATTCTGAAACCATCACCAACTACACAGGTAAACATCATGGCAGACTGGGACAGAGACCCATCAGGAATCTGAAACCATCACCAACTACACAGGTAAACATCATGGCAGACCGGGACAGAGACCCATCAGGAATCTGAAACCATCACCATTTACACAAGTAATTTGGTCTGCTCTCACAAACTCAAGAATACTTAATTCACTTGATAATTGTTGCTTAAAGTATGCCATATAGGAATGAACTCTAGACCTACATACATGCTATATTGGAGTGAACTCCAGTGAATACATTGTCACTGAATCCAGAATTATTGCAATCATTTTAGTCAGCTTTTCCACTAACATTATGAGCTTTAATCAACACTGGAGGACTATAGTATGCATTGAACAATTCAGACAAAGAACAAACAAAAATTTCTATTATGAATGTCCATCTAGGAGTCAATCAATGCTAAAGAGAAGCAGTAAGCTGGGCATTTCCATGACACCAGCCCAGCAATCTGACCTTGACAATTTTGACTGGGCTAAGGTCAACCCCCTGCCGGCCGTGACCTCGGAGGAAGGGAGCCTCCTCTTCTACCATCTCAATTTCCACATCATCGTCTGTAAACAAAGAATAAATAATCATCAAAAAATAACGTCATTTGAGGTCATTTATTAGACTAACATTCAAGGCTATACTCCAGAATATTTGCACATTTAAGATGACGGTCAATTTCATGGCTGAAGGAAACTGGATTGCCTTGGGTAAACCACTGATCTAATATCCCACATAACGAGCAAAAGTGTCGGTGGAAATTAAATAACTGGTTTTCAAGGAATGGAAGACTACACAGGTTGAGGAGAGCTGTTGACCACCTTGATGTCACTCTGGCCCCACAAACCATAAGAACAGAAAAATTTACCAATTCCCTCTCCAACCTGGTATTGAACCCCTACTTCCTGTCTCCAATAGTTGGAGTCATGCATGTTATGACTGAACCACATAATGCACTCAAATGTGAAATAATGTGTCAAAACAATGAAATCCATTCAAAAAGGCCGAACCAAAACAGCTTCAGCAGAGTACCCCAAGAGTTTGAGTGTTGCTGAGTTTGAGTTACCTCTGGGTGTTTTCAAAACTACCTTTTCCGTGCGACGTACATGTATAACAAATCGTCCGAGGGTCATTAACGCATGCTTTCAGGTCATTTAACTTGTACAAATGAGCATAGTGTTAGTCGCCCGCCCGCTTGTGGGGATATGAGATGGGTGATGATGAACTGAGATGGGCACTTAAATAGCCGTCTTTGGGATGGGTGGCTTTCACAGTCTACCATCATATCCTACCATATTGGGGTTGTAGTAAAATTTACTTTAAATGAAAGCATGCCTGTGAAATCGTGCGGCCAGCTGTCAGCTGTCTACTACAACCTGGCAGGTACATCCCAGACTAGCAAAGCAATCCTTTTAGAACGAATGACTGAAAGATTATGGCTTAACGCCACAGCGGCAATGTTTCAGCCATACAGTGGCGAGAACAAGTTTGAGCAAGGAATCGGTGAATGTAATGAGAACATTCAAAAATTCAAACAAAATCGACGAACAATTTAAAAACAGTTAAAAGAACTAGACGTCGTTTGAAAATCGAAAACCACTGTAATTATATAAGCAGTCTGTGTAAAACTATATCTTGCGCTACAGGCCAACGGCCTTCAAAAAATTAATGACAGCATCGCCTGCCGCGTTGTTAAACAACATATAGTACGAATATATATATAGTCGACTGTGTAGAATCGTTGCCAAATATGAGGAAAGTCTACAAAAGGACAGGATGAATAGCATGCAATTTATTATGGACCTGCAAGTCCCATACATCCTGCCAAAGACGACGAATATATTTAAGAAAATTAGACTTCAAGTCAGTATACAGGATTTCAACCAGAGATACAGGTTATATAGGGCAGTTTTTGCTTTCCTGTCTACAACTGTGTTTCCATGGATACAAGTATGACTTGGTATCCAACAGACTATAACATCTTTACCTCTATTTCTACGTATGGCTATTATTTCAAGAATTAGTGGTTTTAAATTTATTATTCCCAATGGCCAAAAGGCAAGACGTGTCACTGCGTATCGGAAACCCCATGGGGAGGAAAAGTGCATACGTAAGGAGGTCTAGTTATTCTCCCATCTGTTGAATACACAATAAGTGATAATGTTTACAATTTCCAGTATACACATGGTACTTTAATTTCACTGTCATCTTCTGTAAAAAACAACAGCGTCCTACTGATCTGACTTCAAAGAAATCCACAAAGGAAGTCTAGCAGTCTTGCAACTTGACTTGCATGAGAAGGCTCCTGAAAATCATTTCTGTCATCTACTGAGAGAAAACCATGGCAAATTTTACAATCCTTTTCATGGTCACAATATTTACCCCCCCCAAAAAATCATCAAGGGAGATAAATCTAGGTCTCTGTCCGTGTACCGCTTCACAAATCTGTAAGACAATGCTATAGTTTGAAGTTCTGTCTATTTTTTAACCTTTTCAGGATTACTTTACAGGTTATGAGAATGACCAGTCTTTAAAGTGATTTTGGCACTAAAGGACCTGGCACCATCAACATAATTCTTTATAACTTTAAGCTTTCAAAACTCTTGAAAGCAAAAAAAAAAAAAAATTATAAAATTGATAAACAATATCAAAGAAAGTCACTTACTTTTGATCATGCTGGAAATGCATGCCTAACACATGATACATGAAAAAGGTATTTCACCTTCAAAGTTAATGTATGTGTTTAAAATACATAAATAATTTGTGCTCATAATTTTTAGCTGGTGTTTACACTTGTAAAAAATGCATTTTTTTAAAATACGCTGTATAGTAGTTAAAGTGTTTCCGAGCCTTGCTTCCAGATATGTACAATTTCATGAAAAAAAAAAAAAAATTCAAAATGTTCTAAACAGGTCAAAACAATCAAAAAAGTATCAGCTGGTAAAACATATTTTTTTAACATGATGTTATGCATGCAAGTTCCATTAAGTGGGTATGAGTGTGTCATTATTTGTCACAACCCCAGAGTTTCCTGGGTCTTGGTAACGGATCGTGGGTGACACACCCTGGGTTTCCATTCTGGTTAACACTCTGCAAAAGAACACGCCCATCTGTCTTGAAGGTAGAGCCTCAGGTTACTCAACTATATTTTTTTTTAAACCTCAAGGGAGATAATTTGGTGGAAGCCTGGAGAATGCTGATGTACAGGTAAGCATTACCTGAGTCATCCTCTTTAGGCAGCAGTCCCGTGTCCTCATCAAAATCCGGCAGCTCAGACTTGTCTATACAGCCTGCCGAGATCATCTGCTTGATCTCCCACTTTTCTGGCGACGACACCCGCTGTACCTTCCTCCTGTCCGACATTTCCTCAGACTCGGGTAAGCTCACCAGAGGCATGGTGCTCGGGCGGTCAGGATTTCTCGCCTGAATCTCGTCAGTCACCTCACCTCCCACGGAGTCCCGGGAGCGACTCGGGTTCAAATCTTCACCAGTCTCCTGGTTTACGTCCTACGACACAAACAGCAAGTCTGGTGTTAGGCGTCTGGCACTTTTGAAAACACCCCTTTGGATAAAGTGGTATGACCATGTTTTCTATGTTATATAGTTCTGGACAAAGTTCAGTTGGGTCATTCAACTTCCAACAGAAATGTTAGGCATCTACCTGCAGGCTTGAAACAGTGCCACACATGAACATTATCTTTAACACAGGGCTAAAGTTTACATGAGTAATAACGTATGAAGTTTCCTGCAGGTAAAACTTGACACCTGCACACATCACTTTCCGACAGGTTGACTTGTTCGGCGATGCTTTCACAGTTATTTCAGATATATCAAAGGAAGGCATGTGTTCGCCCATCTTACAGCTGTGTATGAGCGTGAAGAACAAATCATCAAGAAACATGCTAGCCTTAAATGGCGCTTGGCATTTAAGCAGTTATGCAGCACTGAGCAAACTAGATGTAGGCATGTGGCATTACTCTACATCTTAACTGACCGTCTATAACATCTATTGGAATCAAGTCCCTTCAAATCTTGCTGCATTTCTAGCATTTCTAGCATTTCTAGCATTTCTTGCATTTCTAGCATTTCTAGCATTTCACAACCATTTCACTGCGTACAGCAAGACTGCAAATAGGTGCCCGACACTTCTGAAAACACCCCTTTGGTGAAAGTGGTATGCTCCAAGAGATCTTTGCCCAGTTATAAATAACATGGACACCATGGTCTTACCATTTTGTCCAAAGGGGTATTTTCAAAAATGTCAGGCACCTATTTACAGGCTTGTCACTTTGGACAATTTGGCTTGATCATGTTTACTATGTTATATAGTTCTGGACAAAGTTCACATGGGTTATACCACTTCCAACAAAGGAGTGTCAGGCACCTATTTGCAGACTTGGTACAGTAGCCCGGAACATTTCTTCACCACTCCACGATGCGACCACGGGTGAGCCATTGACAGCCAACCATTTAGACTGGCTTGCGCTGACCAGGTCTAGAAACTAGGTGATTAAAATAACAAGTTTATGGAGGTTTTTCCCACTTCATCAAGAGAGATAATTGGCAACTAAAATTGTGATTTATCTCCCCCTGGAAAATTCAAATGTCAATATTTTCATAGATCTCACTATAAAGTTCGTTAAAATTTCCTTATCCTTATAGCCTTCTGGCTTCCAGAATACTGTTTCTACCTTCTGGAGGTTTAAACTTCTTATACTGGTGAATTTTTAATTAAAAAAAAGACACAACAAAAACAAAGAATTTGTAAATATGCTGAAATAGCTACCGTAATCCATATATTTTTAATCCCTCCCCCCATCCATCCAAATTACAAAATAAAAAAACCCCCTAAGTTTTAGGGGGTTGTAATAAAAAAACCAAGAATTCATACCACTTAGCCATATGCAAACCACTCCATCATGAAATTCCATAGGCCACCCTGCTCCATTTCTTATGTATGTTGGGAGGAAATGGAAAGTCTAATAATTACCTTCATGGAGAGGCTGGTTTTGTTCCCTGTGAATGATAGAACTTTGACCTTGACCTTCTGACCTCTCTGTATGACATCTCCGACATTGGTGACGCGACCTTCTCGGCGCAACTACAGGAAATCCAGCAGAATCAATGTAAGACTGTCAAAGAATCCTATATTTAATAGCACTTCAATCTTGTACTCAAGGATATTGATATGACCACAGTCAGGATTAAACTCGGCCGAAGAGTACTTCCCAACATCAAAGCCACACAAGAAACAGCACAAGCTGCTTTCAAGTTTGCAACATATCCATCAGACAACTGGCAACTGTACTGACAGCAATATTTAGGCCCGATGAGACTGCACGAAAACCAAACAAGCTTTTGCATGGGCTTTCACATCCAGGGTTTATCCAGCCACTTTCTCGATGTGGTAACCACAACATGAAATATCCAAAAATTGAGCTTTAGACAAAGTTTTTAATGGGGTTTTATGAAATACATTGAGCTTTTGATACTTTGGTGATGAAAGAATAAGGATTTGTTCAAAGTGAGTTTCTAAAAAGAAACTGGCAAGAAAACCCCCTGAAGTCATGGTTTCATATCCTCCGAAGAACATGCAGCAGAGTTAAAGCAATCAGTCTTCTATCCAACTGCGAAGTGAGTTGAAGTTCAAAACCAGCTCAAGGATTTCTTACTTTTTCCCCTATCTGTCATATAATGCTGCTCTTGGTGGAAAACAATCTAATGTCTTGAAACACTCAGGTTACATTTCAGTATTGACGTATCTTATTTTTAGACGTACACCGTTTGCACATGCATTTACATCTGGAAAACCTTTAGCTAATCAGCATAATTGACCTGGAAACACTTACAAACTATTCTCTTTTCTACCTGTATGTTCTGAACTTGTTGCCAGATTAAAGCTGGACGCACGAAGTACCTGAGAAATATGAACTAAGCCTTCCATCTTCTTACGGAGTCCCTCGATGCGAACGAAACATCCGAACTGCATTATAGTGGTCACCTTGCCATCATAGATCTTAAAGACAATGAAAAGTGAACATAGATTATAAACCACACAATCACAACAGCTGTTACCTTGACATGTTTTTCAAGTTTAAAACATGAAAAAAAAAAAAAAAAAAATGGAAAGATTCTCCCCCCCCAATAAATTAAGAAAATATAAATTACATGCACTATACTTACTTTTATACATGAAAACACTGAATTTAAACTCTGTGTAACATTTAAGCATGTTTCATGCTGGCTTCCTCTATGGCACTATGTTGGAAGGTCCAACAGTCCAAATAGTTACAGGTTTCCCCCGAGCTCTCCACGGTTTTTCTCCCACCATAATGCTGGTTGCTGTCGTATACGTGAAACATTCCTGGCACAGCGTAACATCAATCAAAAGAAAAAAAAAAAAAAAAATTTTAATAAGCAGGTTTAACACCTGCAATGTGCACTTCCCTGAAGAGCATAAAGCCTATTTCACTGTCACTCCAGCAGTTACACCTGAAAAGCAGTTAACATTACCATGCAGTCATTTTCTTGCATGAAAATCTGTTGAAATGCATCCGCCAGCAACCTGCGGATTATTGTGGGTTTCCACTCGGGCTCTACCCGGGTTTTGCTCTGCACATGATGCTGGATGCCATCATAAAAATGAAACATTCTAGAGTATATGTACTATGTAAAACACCCATCAAATATATAAATACATAAATTTCCTTACATGGCCAACGACAGGGTCGTTTGTCATTTTCTCTTTTCCTCTCCCTTGATCTCTGCTGTGGTCTCTGTGTTGATGGCCTTCTCGTTCATAACTTCTGCTCCGTGACCGGCCTCTGCGTCTGTCCCTGCTTCTATCCCCTGATCTTGACCTAGATCTTCTCCTCCGCTCTCTTGACCTTGACCGGTTTCTCCTATCTCTTGACCTTGACCTATTTCTTCTTTCTCTTGACCTACTTCTGTGCCTATCTCTCGATGGGCTTCGTGAACGCCGTTTGTCTAGTGACCTACTTCTGGATCTACTTTTCCGTCTGTAACATAACGAAGTCCAAATTAGCAATAGCTGCGACATTCTGCAAAAAGTCATTATGAATTTCCACTTGGACCAGTAGTGAAAATTTATGCGAATGTCAAAAGTCCAACAGACCAGCCTATGTTCAAAGAAAGAAAGATATAAAAATCTCCAAAGGTCTTAAAAGTACAATAAAGGCAAGTATAATTAATGACAGATTTGAAGACAACAGAAACCACAAATAATATTCTGCAGGATTGTTTGAGAAGAGCTTACTTTTTCCTGTCCCTCTCTTTACTGCGTGACCTACTTCTGGCTTTACTTGTATCTGCCTTCTCTGTGTCAGCACTGAAAACAAAACACACTGGTAAGTACATGCAACTGTCGACAGGGACAGAAGATTTTCTGACGTCTTCGTGTGAACTGCATGTGCTGTAAATTTTCAACCTTATCAACCATCAAAGTAGTTTTCAAAAAGTACTAGATACATACAGTTATTGAAAAAATGATACCAAAAATCATCTTTTTTTTTGTCACCACTGGTATAAGCTTCATTAAACTATGAGAACTATGGCTGTAGACCCTACCATTCTCCTAAAATATACTGAAATACTGCTTTCAGCAGTGGTTGAAAAGGCCAAAGAATTAGGGTATGTGAAAAATACAACTGAATCCAAGTAACTGGATTGAAACTAGTTTTTCTTTACACATACGTATGTATGTACATGTATGTTTGGTGATCTGTTGCAGACTTACTTACACGTAACATCTTCTTTGGATCTAGAAGATATTTACATTTTTTTTTTTATTTATTACGATATTAGCAACTGCAGGTAACTAAGCATTTTTAATATCTAACCCTATGAATTCATCCTCTGGTCTTCAAAACATACACAAGGCCGGAGATCCAGGCTCAAACCTGGGTCGAACCATACCAAAGACTTTAAAAATGGTACTTGTTGCTGCCTCGCTTGGCACTCAGCAGTGAGAGGTTAGAGCAAGGAAGCAGGACTGGTCGGCCCCGTGTCAGTATAATGTGACTGGGTGGAGTGTCATGTCTGGTGTTTTCGGCATGATGTTCCAGTGGCGACAGCACTTTGGCGGCATGGACTCACCCTGCCACAAGACGACACACTATAACTGCACACCAGAAGGACTCCTTGTCGTCATATGACTGAAACACTGTTAAGTACGACGTTAAACCCCAAGCACTCACTCACTCACTCAAAACATACATGTAGATAACAAATCTGTGAAAAAGTGGAAATGATAACCCAACTGATGTTCTGCGTCTCGTGGGTAATCATTTCACCTTGCACTCGACCGATATTTATGGTATTCAACCTTCACTGTTCAATATTCCTGTACATGTTTTACTGTTCTATATACCTTGGTTCTGTTTTGCCCATCAAAGCCTCAAGTTCTCCCATCATATCAACAGCAACCTTCTCATCTTCACCCCCAGTCTCTTCTTTCTTCACCTCAATATCTGCGGCTAACATTTTCTGCAAAATGAAACAGTACAGCAACTGATGTAAAAGTTATGTATGTTGTAAACACAGTCATCATTATTTGACAATTAATTTCTTTAATTAATTAGGTACAGTATGCTTGGATTTTACATCACACTCAACAATTTTTCACTTATAAGACGATGTGTAGTCCTTAGAATGTATAAATACTGTGTATTCTTGTGGCAGGGCAAGTTCATGCTGCCAAAGTCACCAGACATGTTACCCCACCCACTCACATTATACTGACACCTGTCCTGTTCTCTTGCTCTAACCTCTCAGTGCTAAGTGCCAAGCGAGGCAGCAACAAATACCATTGCTAAGAGGCAACTACTGTAAATCTGGTAAAATAACGTTTACCAGAAAGCTGGTGTTATTACAGGTATATATTTTTGAGTAACATCACTTTTAACATCAAACAATTTAGCAAATTAGTTTACATCTAAATGGACAAAAATATCTTGTACCTGACCTCAAAATTCTCCAAACATGAGCATTCTTTGCGGCAAACGTCATAAAATATCACCGTTGGTGCTGAGACTCAGATTTTTTCCAGCATGATATCAACCCACCTTCCTTACAATCCTAAAAACACTTCTCTAAGGTCAGTGGATCTCTCAGAATGTGGCACAATGTGCCTGACAGGTCGTGGACAAAATGAAGCATCTGTCACTGTAGTACCTGTCATTTAACCCTGCTAGATCCAGGATGATCATGAAGAATAATACATCTTGTGTGCGATCCCTGTAAACCCTTATAATTAAATGTTGACAGACTGCACTTTCATCTTCTGAAATTCTTCTTAATTTTAGTCTTCTTAAAGTCCGCATTTAATATAAAATTTAGGTAACAATGGCAGTATTTCTACTGTGTTGTGGAAACTTAGACATAAAGCTTTAGAAGTAGAGTGTTAACACTTTCTACACAGAGCCATTTGAACTTACATGAACAAACATAAAATCAACCTGATTTCATTAATGGTCTTAAAACTCATATACAGGTCACTAAGTTGGAAAAAAAATTTTAATAAGACAAGGGAAGCCATCTGCCAGGCTACGTACAGGGAACACAAGCACAATTTGCTCCTACCCTAATGCTTGGGGAATCAGGCAATGACACTGTAAGCCTGGTTATACAGAGAATATAAACACAATTTACTCCTATCCTAATGCTTGGGTCATCTGGCAATGTCATCATAAGATTGGTTAAGTACCGGGAACACAAACAATTTGCTCCTACCCTAATGCTTGGGTCATTTGGCAATGTCATCGTAAGATTGGTTAAGTACCGGGAACACAAACAATTTGCTCCTACCCTAATGCTTGGGTCATCTGGCAATGCCAGGGTAAGCCTCGTTAAGTACAAGGAACACAAACACAATTTGCTCCTATATGTACCCTGATGCTTGGGTCATCTGACAAGGCCACTGTAAACCTTGTTAAGTACATGAAACACCCTAATGTTTAGGTCATCTGGAAATGTCATTGTAAGCCTAGTTAACTACAGGGAACACAAATGCAATTTGTTCCTACCCTAATGCTTGGGTCATCTGGCAATGCCAGTGCAGGAAACAGTTTCTTCTTCAATTCTTTGTCATCCTTCACATCTTCAGCTTCAAATGAGTTCATCTGTTTCTTTTTCTTCTTTTTGCGTTTTGGTTTCATCTTCTGTATCAAGCGCAGCAAATTTGCCACCAGTGAGTCCTGCAGAAAACATATAGTATGATCCCAAGATAGGATCTAATAAATCTACAACATCTATTGAGACGACCTTTAGATGATGTCTTTAGTTTCCAAAATAACTAGTACACTTGGATTGTCAGTCAGAAAAAACATCCATAAAACTTGCAACAAATAACACATTACAAAAGCCATTTATCTACCTCATCCATTTACAGTAATCTTCCATATATAGAAGCCTAAAATTAACCACACTTCTTAACTTCTTATGTCATGTATGTAACTACAAATCCTCCACATTTAAAATCCAGCTATCTTTTTTGATACAATATACATCTATCTTCCACAATGCTACTTGCATCACAGCGTTTTAACAAGAAAAAGAAGTCATGAAAAAAGGCCAACATACTTTAGGTCAACTTCCACACAAATGACTACATCCCACTTACCGCAAATTCAGCTCCATTTTCCGCCAACGCCTTTTTGAACTTGTCAAATGTGTCATTTTTGTCCGTCAGTGCAATGATGAACTCCGCTATAAACAAAACCACATGTACAAGCATGTAAACATCCAAAGAAACACAGTATGTTATCCATAAATACATGTACCAGTAGCAGTCTTCATAATGACACTTGCAATACCCACTACATGTATATACACATTTGCATGAATAGAAGAAAGGACTTTGCTCTTCACATAATTTATCCTCTATAGCATTGTATCAACGAGAGGATATTGCACAGTGATGGTTGGATATTCAACCATCACTATGTGATATTCTGTTTATTATTTATACTTTCACAATGTCATGATTTTGTGTATTTAAAGAAGTTTTAAGTAATGTTTTTAGCTGCAAACTTTCAAAAAGCTGTCAACAGTGTGACGTCGTATACATGATGTAAAGTATGACGTTGTGTCTTCTTTTGTGACATCGGAATACAGCAAATGACTTGACTTGTATTATGACGTCATCCCAGCAAGCTCAGATTGGAAAAAAAAAAACATGTTTTTCAAAACAAAGTGTTTCATTTTCAACATCACGTTGTCTGGATCATGGGTCAAGGTCACCAGCAGTGTAATATCAAAATGTAATAACAAAAGTGATATCTAACTAGTGAAGATATTGCTTTTATCAGTGAAGGAAATACTGGGATTTCACTGATGTATTAATAATAATTTAAAATACTGCATGTAAGAAAGGCTTTGTCAACAAACTACATGTGTATCATCATTTCAGTTGTGAATGTGAAAACATGGTGGCCAATTAGATACAGAATAGACATTGAAGTTATGTATCTGGTTACTATATAATAGGTATATAAGCGTTCAGATGATTCTTCCACATGTAGGCTAAACTGGAAGGTGTGGAGACAAAACTTTCACCTTTGAACTTGCTAGGATTTGTGAGGATGATACCTACATTAGTGAAGGAATAGATTTGTTTAGTATGGGTGCAAATTTCACTGCTCATGAACACAGATATAAAAAGCATGGCAGCATGTGCCAGCTGATAGTATTTTCTACTTCAGCTTACTTGATGTAACACTCTACCATTGCCCTTCCCTGTGGCTATGAAATCGCGTCAGTCCAGCATATAAAATAGGGATTGAATAGCAAGGCTTACAGTACAGGAGAAACATCAGAAGGTGTGGAGTAGGAAGTGTGTTAATTATAGCTATCATTTTGAAACAGCATGGGGACATCCAAAGATTTTCTGTGCAATGACTTGTCAACAAATGAAATGAACTAAGGAATGTTATATTTAGCCTTTGCTGTCGGGGTGAACTGAAGCACTGTGTGACACTCTATCTCTTTATAGCTGAACAGCTTATGATGTTTCTAGCCAAAATCCCAGGTCACGCGACAGCGAGTACATCAGCCAAATATGGCAACCATTCCATCTAAGCGAACGCAGCCTGTGGGCCAAAACTGTTTAATTCTGTTGTACATATTGGAGTGGGGACTGTGCGCGTTTGTTTTGGAGCATCCCTTTACGTGTTTTGTCTTCACAGAAACCACTTTTACATAGGTTAGAAAAAAATAACATTGTTCAAAACTTAATATTCTGCAGCCGATAGCCACAGATCTGTTGGCCGTCCTGTTTGATACCAGAAGTCAGTGTGGCTCTGTCTGTTCCACACGTCTGTGCATCGTTTGATTAGCTGAGCCCCATTCGTGCGGCTAGGTCTCGGGTTAGAGGTTGTGAAATGGCTCCTCGCCTGTGTACTCGGACTAAGACACACTGAAACCTGGTCACAAATGTTAACAACATACCTAGATCTTTGTCATTCAGCCCGAGATGGTTATCTAATTCTGTGCACACTTTGGACACAAGTGAGAGGTACTCTAGCTTTTGTAGCTCGTCCAACTTTTCCATTCTGACACAGCTGATGTTGTTGTTGTTGTCAACAGGACACGCAGGCGAGAATCTCTGTCTTCTTGAAACTAGTCAGTCCTACATCCAGTGGTATACGGATACAAGTAAACTATCTTTAATTTTGTTAGACTGACAACCACACACGGTGGAAATTACATCTTCTTGATTCCAAAGTAACAAAAATACAACCTCCTTGTTTTTGTTTTCCTTCACGCTCTCGTAACGTAAGTGTAACTTTTCTCACCTAGCGCAAAGGAGAGCTCTGTGAGGGGAGATAAGCAAGCTTGTACTTAGCTTTTGGTACATGTACTACGTCCAGCAGAATCGGCGGAGGGTCTTGGGTTTCCCTCGGGCTCTGTCCGGTTTCTTCCCACAGTAATGCTTGCCGCCGTCGTATATTTGAAGTATTCTTGAGTAGGGCGTAAAACACCAATCAAATAAGTAAGAAGAGAAATACATCCAGAAGATAGAAGAGGATTTCTTTCGAGAAATTAACTTCCCCATTCTGTATCCTAAATAACGTAGCCTACATATGCAAATCATGTTTCACAGACGCCGATATGCCTCTTTTGTTTCCTGAATTTATACTACCCTATTAAAATGTAAAGGAAAAAATGATCATTTACAAATGTTGGAGAAGGCATAACCTGTAAGTCATAAAGAGCAAATCCGTTTTATTCATTTTTTGTTATTAATTATTTAGTACATATATTGGTAACAATGCATAGTTTAAAAGAAAAACATAAATGCTGGACCTAGGCCTGTTCGGTTCGTGTGAAAAGCTTTTGTCCCAGTTCCGATGTTAAAAATTAGTTTAAAAAGACAATGTGGTACAAAACTCCCATCTTATGCTTAATTTGATAAAGAATGCACGTGTTATTCAGGGGAGTGGGTGGGTATACTGTTATGTCATTATTTATTTATCTGATTGGCGTTTTACGCCCTACCCAAGAATATTTCACTTATACGACGGCGGCCAGCATTATGGTGGGAGGAAGCCGGGCAGAAACCGGGGGAAACCCACCACCATCCGCAGGTTACTGGCAGACCTCCGGCCTACGACCGGAGAGGAAGCCAGTATGAGCTGGACTTGAACTCACAGCCACTGTATTTGTGGGCGGCTTCTGAATCATTTTAGCACACTTAATTACACCGTGTCCTCTGTGTCACAGAGAATGACATGGCGCATTTACATAGGTTCTAATGTCTGACGTGCCCAACAGACGTCCAGTGGTTCTCAAGGGCTTAACCGCACCCCCCTCCCCCCAAAATAACATGGACCTATTTATTTCGCTATCTACCTACTAAATAACGCTGGACGTTCGCAATTTTTACTGAATTGTAATTTGGATATTAAAGAAAGAGGTAGCAAATCAATAATACGCGCTATTGAAAGAAAGACCAAGATTTTTGCTTATTATTGATGTAAAATTCGATGTTTTTTGCCATGTCTTTTGTCATGTCATTATTTGAGGCAGTGCCACCACTAGCCAATCAAAACGCCTTTTACATAGGCCTATGGCCCTTGAAAAGTGAGTGACGTATAGAACGCACCATAGCCTTTTTTCTCAATGCGAAAAAATGTTAATACCACAGTGGGTTTTTAGTGATTTCTAACTAATGACATGCACCCAAATTAATAATTAGGTGTAGATATTTGGCATTAAACTTATTTCATTTGGCTAAGAGAAAATTTTTAGGTTTTTCACTTTTTCCCTAAGACTGACATCATTTCAACCCTCACTAGGAGAGCCATGCACATCTGCACCAACAACCTAGGTGAGGAGATAACACACCTGGGAGTGGTCTTCACCGATCACAATGGATACCCAGCAAACAAAGTCAACAAAGCAATTCAGAAAGTTATACACCCGCCACCCAACCAACTGACAAGAATCAGGGATGAAGGCCCTGGAATCCGAGTAAGCCTTCCATATATCGGTCCAATCAGCCACAAAATTGCCCGCCTATTAAAACAATCCACAGGAATAGAAACCTTCTTTAAATCCAGACTACACTGAAATCACTCCTCCATGCCACAGGGAAGAGGAGAGCCACTAACCCCTCACCACCCAAAGGAGTTGTATACCAAATAAAATGCAACTGCAACGCATCCTACATCGCAGAAACGGGAAGACCTCTAGGAACCCGAATTAAAGAACACAAGTCATCTGTCGAAAAATCTGATTCCAAATCCGCCATAAGTGACCACATCCAAGAAAACCCACACCACAACATCAAGTGGAACACAATCAGAAAACTAAACTCTAATCAACCCAACTGGAAAAAGCGTAAACTACAAGAAGCCATCCAGATTAAGAGATTAAAACCTAGCCTCAACAGAGATCAAGGGATTTACCTTCCCTCAGCTTATGACCTATTAATCCTCCAAACCGACCTGGAACCTCATCGAGCCTAATCCCCCTAAGCCCCCTGAATACTGTACTACATGATGACACTTGTATCTCTACTTGCTTTATTTAAGAGTGTTGATGTCTTGATTTCACTCACTTGATAACAATGTTAGTATCTACATCGAAACGTCGTGATAATAAATCAAGAAGTTATATATCCAAAAGAAAGACATGTTCTAGTGTATTTTCACTTTTTGTTTGTCTTTAAAATAACATTCTATCACATCAGTAAAATGTTTACCCCGGCCAGAAAGCCTGGGCCACCATCTCGGCCAAAACGAATGAAGCATGCAAGTTTGTCTTACAGGCAATAACGTTCCATGTGTCACTTAGGCTCGTCCAAAAAAAGTGGAACAGGTAGTTGTCAAACATATCTTGTGTCTCTATCAAATTAAAAGCACAACATATCAAGTTTAATGCCGACGTTCACACACAAAGAATACAATATTAGGCCTCTTCGGATGGTTGTGCGAGGTTGAGAGAAAAATGATAAAGTTTCACGCTTTCAGATAGGACTTCATAAAATCTGACCTTATTTGTGATCGCCTGTGACCCCTGTTGTGCTAATGGTATGGCGCATCAGGAAATCGCCGGACAGGTACAACATGACATTGTTGAGGCCGTTATAGTTCCATTATTTTACCAAAAAGCGGGTAAAAAATATCTGTATATTGTTATATATTATGTTGCATTTTTAGTCGGACATGCCAAAACACAAGGAATGAACAAATTACGTCAGTCAACCGGATTGTAACTGTTAGAGACATGCTCGGCGTTGGCAACAATGGGACTGAGTTTACCTCTGTGTCTTTAACAAAATATTGGTGTCACACTTGATTGCGACATTTTACAATGCGCGAAGTTACTGAAAACGGTTTTATATCATTAATATCAAAGCTATTCAAAACCACTGGATTGAGAACAATTTCAACTTCACACAAAGACAAGGGATAGGTGTCTCAAAGAATAATAGAAATTCAATATGTGGCAAATTTATAAAACGGCGAACAGTTTATAATACATGTACCTTTGTACAAATGATACACACACACGCGCGCACGCGCACGCGCATGCACACAAAACATGCTAAGTTTTCAGTTTATCATTAATAATAACATTGGACATTACAGTGGAAAGTCTACCCACTATATTCGGCGCCTATACTATACTTTTCCAAGGCAAATGATCAAATGAACATGGTACTGTACTGAACATTCCCAAGTAACACCTGTATTTATGCTACAGAAAGAAACGTACGTGTAGAGGGGAATTATCGGTGGCGTTCACACACAAATCACAACGATGCTGTCCACTTGACTTTATATTTTGGATTTATAGCCCTTTATTTGGATAATTGCCCTAATTGCATTATGCACAATTTCATGTCATAAAATAATCATTCTTGTGCTGAAACTTTTTATCCTTCCAACGACATAAACTTCACAACACCTTTTCAAACTTAATCAAACTCTCAGAATCAGGACAGATGAACAACTTAGTCCCGGACGAAATTTTAGGTCATTTGTGGTAATAGTCAATTCAATAGATGATAAACATAAAAAAGAAGGTCCAAAATCAAAATTCAGAACAAGTTACAGAATTGATAAAACAACTCAGCGTACATGTGGGGATTTATACATGAATACCTATGAATTTATCTTGAGGAGGACTTAATTAAAGTCGAAATGCTGAGAGCGTCAGAATGAATTTCTTCGGAGTTACTTTGATTATTTGTTATGCTGAGCTGTGCAGTGGATCAACTTGATTTTGTCAAATACCGTCACTTAATTTTTCTTTTACCGTCAGCTTTTTTCTTTTCAAATATTTGTTTTGGAAACGGCATCATAAATGGATTGCTTTGTTAGTGTAAAGACTTGCCTTTTCTCTGAGTATATATGCGCCATTAGTGCTGATGATCAGAGAATCTGTTGTTGTTGTATTTTTAAGGAAGCCAGCAAGAGCACTGCTTGGGCACGCACACACTTTTACATCTCCAAAAGAAAGAGTTGCCAAACGGGCAGGTCAACAGCACGATTGGGTATCGATTGGGCAAAGTATTTCGGAATATTTTGATATACAATTTCTTTCTTCCAAAGTCCGATTGTTTCAAGTAGCTTAAACCATAATAATCCCGTGATACAGGCCTTCAAATGGATATACCTGCACGGTGAAAAACCCCTCCGTGAAAAAGACTACACATAGAGAGTAAAGCCAGAGCAGCCTTACAGCGCATGTTCTATTCTACGTGGAACTGTTCATGCATATACTTAAACAGTGGCAACTCTATCTGTTGAAGTTAACTGCAATTTATAAGACGTCAAACGTCTAGAATTACCCAGTAAAATAACTGTGCACAAATTTGCTCATCCGTAATGTATGTGTACCAGTGGTGCACATAATTGTGTCTAATTCATACACCCGTCATTGAGGATGTATTACACAAATTGTGTACTGCTGGTACCAAAACAAATATGTAGATGTGCATTTTTTGCCACAATAATGTGTACCACTGACTCGTACACAGTGTCTTTAGAGAGTACTCACCCGCACAGTAAGAAATATATTCTGGGCCATACAATTCAACACTGTCGATACCGCTAGAGATAATCAATGTGGTGTGGACAATGCGAATAGTTAGTTTTAAATGTGGTCGTCAATATTTTTTTCGATTTTTCAGTAAGAAGAAATACACTCTTGAAAATAATTTTTGTATAGTGTGTATTTGGGACCACCTTTACACGTTTATCGTATATTGTCAGTAATGATATAAATGAGAATGTAACACATGTTTAATAAATACTTGTCCTTTTGACCTAACAAATGTGTTCAACCTGAAACTGGATCATACTGATATTTTTAATATGTTCATGACTATTATCATAATTAGGTTAAAAGCATGTGTTTGGATACAAAGAACAAATTTACTCTCAAGTCAATTTATCAGACATGTATCACGTCAAGTGCAAAGACGATAAATACCATAGTTCGTTCCTAAATATCCACCATACAAAAATATTTTCAAATACTCTTTTCTGCACCCCACCCTCAAAATATTAAAAACCATATTTGCAAATAAATTTGAGCGGTCTTTCATCTGATTTAGGCATCATTTTTATGTTTCTACTTTAATGCTGAGGTGTGGGTTCAAATCGGCCACTGCATGGACGGAGTATATGTATGTATTCTCATTGTTCACGAGGCCTTGACGACAATAAACCGTCGGCGATGCGCTTGAGTCATTTTGCGCAGTTCCACTTTCGTTCAGGTTTGTCTGTCTTGCGCCAATAGGGTGTGCTCATCTGTGTGTCATACGTGGGAAAAATCGTCAGTAATTCGGCAAAAAATCGCCTGATTTGATACACTTACATGCTAAGCTCCACATCACTGTAGAATTCTCAGTTTGTGTGACTGTTGACAAATGATCACATGTAACCGGCGATATCCGGCCTCTTAAGCGATATTTTAGCTTCCCACCAGGAAAAGAATAACTGCCAGGTTCAGAATTTCAGCAAAAATTGTTTCGCGTTTTATTTTATTTTATTTTTTTTGCGTACTAAGTGCTTGTTCGGTTAACCAATATGTGCTCTATTATCGTCTTGGTCTGGCCACTTCGATTTGATATATATGTCTAAATAACACTTTCATTGTATGTACGTGCTCCATTAATGAACGAACTTTCGCTACGCCTTGGATGAACTACTGGCCAGGTTGGTGGTAACGAGCGGTGCTTTCGGGAAGTTTTACATGAAGGTCACTGACGACCACCCGTAATTTACCAATATGGCGCATGTAACATATGCAAAGAGACCATCCCTAAGTCCCCAAAATTTGGGTGGTTTACAACGTGTTTCGTATATATGTATGTATGCTTGGGTTTTACGTCGTACTCAACAATTTTTCGTTCATATCAAGACGAGTAGTGCTTAGAATGTATACATATTGTGTCTCTTTGTGTCGGGGAATGTCTACGCCGCCAAAGTGCTTCTGCCACTTGAACATCATGCCAAAGACACCAGACATGACAACCCACCCAGTCATATTATACTGACACCAGTTGTTTCCTCGCTCTAACCTATCATTGCTGAACTCCAAGCGAGGCAGCAACAAGTATCATTTTCAAAATCTCGAGGCGGACATGCTAAAGACCAACCCACCGAGTCGGCCCAACTCTCCAAAAGGTGGTTTTTTCTACAATCTACTATTCCGATGTTCTTTGAAACCGGTCAAAGGCAACAAAGCCTTATTCCTTAGCAATACATACCAGGGTTACCATTCATCAGATGTCAAACTGTTCACTGAGTTCGATGAATTTCTAATTAATAACGTCTGAGTGAAATTCTGAGAAACTATTTATGAACAGTATGTAGATATTCCGATTGTTGAATATGAGCTGTTCTCGTATAAATACGACGATGTGCATATAGTATTAAAGAGTTAAATTTATTAAGCTATATTGTGATGTGATCTGAGTGAGCTTATTCAAAGTTTTGGGTTTAGATCTCTGTGATGTTAACCTGAACAAAATACTGAGATTAAATTATGCAAAGCTCCATGAACTAAAGCAAAAACTTATGAGCTGGAGGACAAGAAACTTAACTTTACACGGTAGAAAAAAAGTAATACAGTATCTCGTTCTGCATAAATTTATATATCTTTTTCTCTCCCTCCCTAATCCTACAGAACAATTCATTAAGGAGTTAAATGTGGTCATTTATAAATTTACCCGGAGCAAGGGAGATAATAAAAGGTTCGATGCCAGCTCAATATTATGGCCATGGCGGTTTAATGTTTCGTGGTATGAAAAGTTTCTCGGGTAGAGAAAAGAAAATGGCAAGATCTGAAGCACGCTAAAGACTTCAGAGATATTTTGAAAACGTTTTCAATTTTATTGAAATTTACAATTATGATGTATTCAATATTTCATAAGAACATATTTCATTACCTGCTACTCACAAATGGGAAAATGCATTAGTAACAGGTATAAATCAATTGGAATGTAAGTTTTAATAACGCTTTTTCATGTACGTTATTTGCCAACTTGCAAAATTTTAATTATTGCCGTTTAATTAGAATAGTGAGTACTGATAAATGCTTACTTCAGATTATAAAATCGAACAATAGTAGTTGTTAGCTGTATATAACCTAGAAATAGAATGTATTGATAATGTATTCATTGACCGTGAAGAAGTAGAAAATAGATGGAATCAGTTACAGTCATGGTGTAGAAGAGCACCAAACTTTAGAAGAGTCTTTTAGGTGAAAATATTCTGGGGTGGGGAAATTATTTATTTATTTATTTCATTGGTGTTTTAAGTCGTACTCAAGAATATTTCACTTATACGACGGCGACAGAGACCGGGGAAAAACCACGACCATCCGCAGGTAGTTGGCGGACCTTCCCACGTATAGAGGGAACGTATAGACGAGAGGAAGCCAGAATGAGATGGATTTGAACTCACAGCGACTGCATTAGTGGGAGGTACAGAATCACAACGCGGGAAATATTCCCATATGTTCTTTTTGTAGTTTTCGTGACACCCAAAAGCAAAAGCCAGTTTACTTAATATGTGATGTATTTATAGAATGAAATACAAATCTTTTCTACTTTTTTTGTTTCATTGCCATGATATTGTACGTCTTGCGTTTCGATCATTGCAGGGTTGCATAATTATATGTATGCCAACAGCTTTATGTGGGCATCTTTGTATATAATATATACTCATATACATGTATATAGATTTGTAAATTTATATGTCCATTCATGTGTGGAGCTATATGTACGTATGTATGCGTTTGCATATATATATGTTTAGTCGTATGTGGTTTGTGAATATACCCTCTTGTATACTATTGGCATACTGTTCATGTTGTGGATTCTTAATTTCTTGTGCAGTTGTTCAGTGAAATAAACAAAAAGAAATTTTAATTAAGCTCAGTTTGTGTCATGCCCTAGATGGCATTCTGATGATCCCGCTAGTTGTAAAAAACCTGTATATAGCGAAGGCAGTGAAAGATAAATGTGCGCCTTTGCTGGTTTAAAAGGAAACTGCAGCCCCCCCCCCCTCCATTGTTCATGTTACCCGGACTTATACCTAGACCCGAGCGATTTCACACATGACATAGTGAGTTATTCGCACTTATACAGCAATATAGCGAAGGGTCTTGCGTATGGCGTGTGCATACCTCGCATTGTAGTATTTGTTAGATCCTGTCTGTTATATGGCTACTTCAATAGAAGTTGTTCCTTCACAAACTGGATTGTGAACGATACTCCTTCAAACGCCTTCCCCGACTGACGCACCATTCCTTTTGGTCTGCCAGCAACTTTCGGATAGTCATGGGCTTCCCCCGGGCTCTGCCCGGTTTCCTCTCACCATAATAGTTGCCACTGTCGTATAAGTGAAATATCCTTGAGTACGGCGTAAAACACCAATCAAATAAATAAATAAATAAATCAAACCCCTTCACTGTAAAATTGTTAAATTTAACAATGAGTACACCTCCCTTGCAAAGAACTATATGAACGATGTGTGCAGAATCTCCAGAACCCGGGGCTAGGAGCCATATGTTCAGTTTGTTTGAGTATGAAGGCCAGGTTGGCTGCAATCAAAACGATACTGAGATACATATTTGATCAAGGATACAGTAAAAATTAGCCTGGTACAAAATTTGGACATTGATTTCATTCATCCACCAAGAACATTCCTTGCGTCTTTCCGTCATCATTGAAAACTGTTGTTTGTTTCAGTTCGCATGAATCCGTTCTAATTTCTTGCATTACACTGTTAGAAAACTCTGTGGTTTTACCACGGCAACAAATTACGGCCATATTGACTCTTATTTTACAGTGAAAACACCTGGCAGCTTTTTGCTAGGCCTTTTAACAGTAATTTTACTAAAATTGTATAAGAGGGTATATAGTATTTTAGTTCCTGAGTGCTTTGTGTTGAAAGTTGTTTTACAATTTGGTCTAGAGTTTTTTGACTCGAAACCTCCATTGCAGGTGACATACGAATGTCTGCTTCGACGCCCATAAATACAATAAAATAAGGTTACGTTGAATGCTTTAATGCGTTGCCTTAGTGCCCCGGGGAAATGGAGCAACATTTATTTACATGTTGATATCACGAGGGAGCTGCATGCTGTTCGTATTGCCCCTTACCAAATGTCATAGTGAATACATTAAAATATTCCCTTCTCACAGATTTCCCTCTCCCTTCCCTCTTGGGTTCTTGGTATGAATAGAATATGACATCGACTTTCTGAGCAAGCTTGTCAGAAAAAAACAAACCCAAAGCTCTCCCGTGTCGGCCCATTGAACAGATTTAGTCCTCATCGTTTAAACCACCAGCGGAGGTTTATCGGTAAAATCGCATAGGTACATGGAACATTTAGAACTATGGCTGAAACCCCCAAAATGGTGATTCTTAAGTGCGGCACTCATGCACGGCCCCCAGGGGTGGGATAGAAAGTACGTAAAAACTGATGTTACCGGTCATAGTTGACCATGAGGATGAAACTTAATTTATACATTCCTCATGACAACCTGATCAATGGAAGTCAATTCTTAAGCTTCCAGCATATACTCTATGCCATTTAAGAACGGCCTAATTAACGCTAATTATGATTTTTATCGGTCATGTCGAGTACGAGGGAAATTTTTTCACCAAAAGCTAGATGCTATAAGATTTGCTAATTATGAACTGTAAAATCTAAAGTCCTAACTCCGTGCTCCAATCCACTTAAGAACGGATCATAACTTAATATTTAGGCTTAAGGGCAGCGATAACGCTGATTATGGGTTTATCAGTCATGTCGAGGATAAGGGATGTTTTTCACGAAAAGATACCTGGAGATATACCCATTATGAAATGGTGATTCTCAAGTTCCAACTCCATGCTCACATTCACTCAAAAAAGGGTCGAAGGTTAACATTTAGGCTTAATTACCTCAAAAACAATTGCATCGCTATTTATGATTTTAATGGTCATGTCGAGTATGAGGAATTATTTCACCAAATGATACCCTAAGATATATACTGATCATAAAGTTTTGATTCCTACGTACCAGATCCATGTACTCATCCAGTTAAGAACAGATCAAAGTTAATATTTGAGCTAAATTACACCGAAACAATTTTATTTGTCAAGTTTGAGTATGAAGATGAAACTTGTTTTATGTGTTCCTAATGATATCTTTGGCATTGAAGGCCAATTCTTAAGTTCCTGGCTAATGCACCAAACCCCTTAAGAAGGGTCTTATCCATGTTATCGAGTATCGAGGATTATTTTTTTAACCAGAAGATAACGTGGGATGTACTGATCTTACAAAATGCTCATTTCTAAGTTCTGACGCCAGAAGGCATGAACAGGCGTCAATTGCTCTCAGAATGTTTTAAAAACAATTTCTCTTTAACACTTTTGTAACATACAAAAGCGAATAGAGGATATGTTTTCGAATTTTTTCTGCAAAATTTCAACTCTCTTTTCAAACTTATTCACACACACTATGGTAATATGAAATATCTCATATACATATAAGAGCAAAACCCTGAAAATATTACATGTATATTATTTCCTCGCAGTTTTGGTTTTGTTTTGTTGGTCAGCGTTACGTATGAGGACGAAGCCAAGTCAAATGTTGTCGCCAAAGCAGCGGACCTTTACAATACAGTTATAAAGTACCGGCAATAACTAAAAATCATTTAGAATTATCGCTCTTTGTAGAATTTATTGGTAATGTCGGTTATGGAGATGAATTTTTATCCCGCACCGTGATATGCGGATTACATGGCCGAATCTTACAGTCTTTAGAGAGAATGTATAGTCTCTCACCAATTATATACATAATATATCAATCAGAAAGAAACGAGCCTCAGTTGTCACAGAAAATTATTTTAAAACTTCAGTAATATCTTAGAAGAAGAGAAGATTGAATTCAACATCCAATCTGGACTTTTGCTAAAGATACAAACTTACCTATCTATATATACACTAAAACCCAAGCATGTGGTGCAATATTTGTACCGAAAATTATTTCTTCGCTCATGTATGTAAAGTATTTCCAAGAAATGTGTTAAGTGGCACAATTAAGCCAAACAATCCGTAAAATTCAAAGGTTTTAACTTTGATTTAATTTTCCAGGTCAGACACATTTGTGTCCAAAGGTAATCATGGTCACCGACCTGCATGATAATTTGCAAAATATTAAGAACGAAGTAGTACCGCTTTAATAACTGAGTTGAGTTGAACTAAAATTTTTTGGTTCAGTATGTCATCCATCGTACACATGATTTGTTTTCATCACTGGAGTCTGCATTTGGGTAAAAATACACAAGGCGTATACCTATAAACTGATCTAAAGTAAAATATAAGCTCTATGTTTCTTTGGTGTAAGCTATAGTTCAGTTTGTTGTGTACATGTGTCAAGTATGACTCATAAACCTTGTACTTTTTATTTGCATTTTACGTTAAATGAAAATAACATTTTTTCTGCTCAGTTTGTTTGTTTTATTCAGCTTCTTTTGGTGCATTTTGTTGCACAAGTTCATGTAAGTAACTGACAATCCCATCAACAAAAGTGTTGCAGAAGTCCTTCTTAAGTGGCTGAATTCTGCTGCCCCGTTGACCACATAAACTTGGATTAGTCGTTGTACGCAAGCAAACATTTAAATGTATGATTATGGCGTAACGTCTCAGCCATATCGTGGCGAGACGAAACTTTTAAGTTGGGTGAAAAGTTAGGTATTTTAGGACTTTTTCAACTGATGTAACTGTGAGTGAGAAAAGTGCACAATACATGACATCGAACATTCCTTGTCTTCCATGCATATTTACACGGTTTTGCTAAACTGAACTTTAGTTATGGGCCGAAAGGATTGTACATAGACTATATGCTCTTAAGAACTTCTTAAGGCCAACTGATGACTTCTCGCCCTTTCTGCATTTTATAGTGTCTCAAGTGTCTTTTAGTAAAACATCATCCTCGTATTCGACATGACGGACGAGTAAAAGCAATAATTAGCATTCCTAAATATCATAGTGTGTGAGTTAAAACTCACAGATACAATTGTTTTCATGTAATTCATCCCAAATATTGACCCATAATCCGTTGCTAAGTGGATTTGTGCATAGAACTGGAACTGAAAAATCAGCATTTTATCATCTGTATATTTAAGTGCCCCTTTTGGTTAATAAAAAAATCGTCGTACTCGACCGAGAGCAGCACTTAAGAATCACCATGTTCCATGTGTCAAACCTTCTGTAAGCGACTTGACCGGAAAACCTCCGCTAGCCCATGGACTGTATATGGAAAGGCAACAGTTACCTGGTTCTAACGTGTCCTCGACACGACATGTTGCAATGCTGACGATTTGGCGTTATTCTCTAATCAAACATTTCGTCATTATTTTTCACAGAGACTTTCCTAACAACACAACTATTCATTACTTTTAAATACGAGCCAAAACCAACTTGTGTGGAAATAATTCTTGGAACATAATGCAGAAGAGAATTCGCTCCACGTGAGTGAAACATTTAGTCTCCATTCCGTCCCTTAAGGATATTCCCTTCACTAGGGTTTGTGAAAACCAACATGCATTTAAAGACTGATTTCTGTACATACTTATCCGAAACTCCCGTCGGTACAGTTTGCTCGGCTGGCTGAATTTATTATGTGAGAATTAGAGAGTATTATATTGTGACTGCGATTCGGATCAAGAACCTCAACAAAGACGGGAAAGCGATAAATGATCACCAACGAAGCCCCATCCACACAATCCAGCATTACTCAACTTTACTCATCGGAAATGTGCAGGTGTATCTTTTTTTCAGGAAATTGGTGCAGCTTTGGACCCATTCAAGCTCCGATCTGAGCATTAAGGAACCCCAGCACAGGACTTGCAAAGAACTTTTATTTCATTGGGTTTGATTTTTATGCAAAACGTCTTATTCGGGGTCCACTTCCTTCATTTTGTGATAAAAACAATAACTTTGTCTTTTTATTTTCACGACCTATCTTTCACCTTGATGTGTACGGAATGCATGTCGGTGTAATAATCTTTTGAGTTTAGTGTGGTGGTAAGCGAATCATGGTTTCAACCAACGGATCGTGGGTTCGAACATGTGTTGTCATTGTCATAAAAATGTGTTTTTGTTTTACACACACAATTATCTAATAATTTCAAACAATGAAACATTGTAAACTGTTGATGAAAATACCCATCGATTTCATGTGTAGTACGTATTGCATCTATGGGTAGTTCATTGGGGGTATGGGCTCGACCTGTTGCAAAGAATTATTTTCATTATATAACTAAGACAATGATACACGTGTTGTGTTGTATTAACATTCTGTAACATTGGTCCATAGTGTCATTTTAATGACAATTATATTTTCAGGAACCATAAAGTACAAGCTTTAAGCTTGAACAGATCCTCAGAACAGACGACGGCAAGTTTTGTATCAGATTCTGTGGAGATCAAAGGAAAGCAAATAATCAATGAAAAATATTAAATGTTGGAAACGAAACTGTCTGATCGTATAATTCGATGGCCCAGTTCGCGGTTTGTTATTAACTGGTGATTAACAGCCATCACAGACACGTTAATTGATTTCTGTCAGCAACAAGCTGTCCTACCATGGACACTTTCAATGCCTTATCATACCTCCTCCTTTAACACAGTTAGAGGGTTTATTCTAACTCTTGGTGTAAATGTTTAATTAACAGCAAATTAAAAGTCGTTATCATCATGGCTTAAGGAGAACTAGGCAAAAAATGCAGCAATGCTAACGGCAATTTATTACAGTTCGCTATCTAGAATAACTCTAGATGTTGTGATTCGACCCTATCCATCCCTCTCGAGTTGTGTTCCCCTGTACATATAAATAAATTGCGCGTTAATTTTGGGTCCAAGTCTTGATTATCTGAATTCAGGTTATTTTCCATGATGTAAAATATTTCTTCAGCGGTGAACTAACAAGTTCTACTACACTCTAGAGTGCAAGTGAGTAAACTGATCAGACCAGGCCTCCCAGAATAATGCGACATTCGTATATCGATCATCAACCATATACTGCACTTTACAGGTCAATAATCGCAAGGAAAATTCTTAAAGCACGTTCCAAGACAGGCCCACATCAGAACTGTTAAAAACCATCTAAAAGTAAGAAATCACAACGCACACTTGTAAAGCGATTCAGCCAACGGTTTGTTAAATGACGGCGGAAAGACGCAAGAAATGTTCTGTGTACCGTTTTTTCTTTCTATGAGTTGATGAAAAATTGCGAATCAAAAAAGAGCAAAGAGATAATTTCATGGAGAGCAGCTAAAACAAATACAAACCAAAACAGCGAAAATCACATCAAACTATTTTTAAAACAAATAAAGACATAATATACAAACTATATATTATTATGTAGGGCAATGGTTTTTGAATACAAAATCTTTAGAAAAGCGATCAAATCCTGAAGATGTCGTGTCAATTGCGACGAAACTTCACCGGATATGGACAAAGTCTACATGGTCAGCCAAAAGATGTTGCAGCCCGTGTTAAGCATCACTCTGTATGGGAGTAATACCCCGACTTAGGACAAAATTGAGTGTTAAATGAAAATGCCAATATAGCACCTCGTTAAGTCTCTTTGAGGCAAGTGTATAAGAAGTAAAGCCAATGACACGAGGAATAGCCTAGTGTTCTTTATGAGCGGCTAATATTAAAAAAATGGATTTTTAATTATATATTGCCAAAAGACAGGAAAGCTACCTGTGACGGCCCTCAGCGCTTGTCCAGATGACACATGTGATAATGCCATTAGAATACCTCTGACCCTGAGCGAGAATATGAGAGATGAGGACGGGTTGTCTTTTAAACGCCTTATTCAGGAATGTTCTACTGACATGACGCAAGAATGTTCCATTAACATGACGCAAGAAAGAATGTTCCATTAACATGACGCAAGAATGTTCCACTGATATGACGCAAAGTTTTATGGGTGTAGGACACCAGAGTGCCAGTCATAGACCACACATCCTGGTCGTAGAGATATGGTGGATATTGGCGGACGAAACCTGGTTCTGAAGGCGTCAAAGTCGACATTCATATACCAGCCGTCAACCAAAAAGGACTCCACAATCCCAAGGGCAGTTTCCTAAAAAGACAAATAACACAAACCAATAAAGAACTTAAAAGTATGTAAAACATAAAAAAACTTAGGACTGATTCATGCAAATAGAAACAGTCAACAATTTTCAAAGATGACGAAAAGAAGAACTGAATGTTTTAAGCGGTTGAATAAAATCGGTAACCAAATCGTGCACCATTTTAGAGTATATGCCGAAATATTCCTGAGTATGGCGTAAAACACTAATCAAGTGGATCAGTTAAAGTATGTATGGTGTCGTCAATGAAATATGTTTCTCACTTTAGCCTTGATTGCAACTGTTTATATATTCTGGTGCTGATCATACTCATCACGATAAACATACAGCACCTAGCCCCGGATTGAGAATGTGCAAGTGTTTTCCATCAACGTGCCACTGCAGTACCGGAAAAGACTGGGTGGAATTATTAAAATGATATGATGGAAAGCCCTGTGGAACAGAGCTAACACCATGGTTCAAATGAGGATTCCTCAAAAAACCAAATTTTCGGCAGTGTCTGTTAAATTGTTCTGATTTATTTGATTAGTTTATTTCATTGGTGTTTTACGCCGTACTCAAGAATATTTCATTTATACCACGGCGGCCAACATTATGATGGGAGGGGGCCGGGAAGAGTCCGGGGGAAACCCACGACCATCCACACGTTACTGGCAGGCCTTCTCACGTATGGTCAGAGAGGAACCCAGCATGAACTCACAGCGAGCGCATTGCTGGGAAGCTTCTGGTTCATTGCTCTGTGCGAAGGCACCATCCAAGTGAGCCACAGGGGCCCCTCTAAACGTCGAACCAGACAGATCGAGTAGGGCAATAAAGTGACATGGAATAGGGCAATGGAGAAGTATAGATTCGCGCTGAACGACAACGGGTACTGATGACGTCACTGGACGACGTAGGCGTGAAACGTAAAATAATTTGAATCATTTTGAGGGTATTTTTTTTGTTTCCATTATGAAAAATCAACCCTGTTGTAAAGTATCGGATGCAGGAAGGGGTTTAAATGCACACAATCTGCCGTATTACGAGTATGACAAAATGATGTTATGAGTAAATCAGTTTATAAAGTTGTAGAAACATTCATAGATATCCCTCCATTCCCAAATTGTTGTCGAGAGTGCACATCCTCGTAGCGTGTATACTGTAGCCTACATACATGCTCAGTTTTAGAAGTTCCTCCCCATGCCTTCCTTCGAATCTTTTCTTAAGGACTAATTTTATTTTCAACTTCACCGAATTTTACTGATAACTTATCATTAAATGACAAAAACGTGTATCAGTAATGAATACAGTCTTTTACTTCCAGGCACGCGACGCTGTCATACCACCCATCCAAAACGTCAAATTTCCCCGGTGAGCGATCTTGGCAGCCAACCAACTACACATGAAATGATGACGTCATCTGTATCCTTTGCCGTTCAACGCATATCGAAACCTCCTTATTTATGCTGGGATGGCGTCAAGAGGCTTTGAAAATACAGTGTCAGTTGTGGCTAAACGTCAGCGATTGGTGACGTCATCACAGGAGACAAGGTGGACAAGAAAAAAAAAGACTGTTTTCGTATTTTGCCCCGAAAGGACAATATCGGTTTTCATAAGCTGTATTTTTTTCCGTTCCGATTTAGGAAAGAAATTCAAACCATCTTATTCCTTACCATTTAATCTTGCTTCTAAGACGCAGAGGCAGCTCTTTAACAAACCCACTAAGGCTGAGGATGGGGGAATGTACAGATGCCCTGTCTACGGCAGGATCTGACCCTGCATCTGGTCTGTCCTCAGGGTTGAAAGGCAGATAACTTATTCTCTTGGTCACAGCTTACATAATTCCAGTCATTAAAATGGAGATTTCGAATCAAACATTATCGTCTTCAAAATCGGCTGACGGTTGATATGTGAATATCAGTTTTCATGCCTACTGTGTAAATTTCCATATTTATCATTTAACTGGTGTTTTACGCCATACTCAAGAACATTTCATTTATAAAACGTTGCCCAGGATTGTGATACGAGGAAGCCGGACAGAGCCTGGGAAACCATGGCCATGCACAGCTTGCTGACAAATCTACGCCTGTACTGTGTATTCGTGCTGTAATGTTTTATATTTTCGGTCTGCTATGAACGGGATATCAATTGGTGGACAAAGAATCCACCAGCCCTGGTCCCTGTGCATTGTCCTCCTGTTGTTTATAAATTACACAACATATCATTTTGTGTAACTCTAGAGCAATGACGTTTAATAAATTATGGACCAATGCGGCCGCTGTGAGTTCATTTCCAGATCATGCTGGCTTCCTCTCCGGTCGTACGTTTGAAGGCCTGCCAGCAACCTGCAGATGGTCGTGGGTTTTCCCTGGGCTTTCCTCCCACCATAATGCTGGCCGGCGTCGTATAAGTGAAATACTCGTGAGTCCGGCGTACAACACCACTGAATTATTTAGATAAATAAATAAATAAATAAATAAATAAATAAATAAGTAAATAAATAAATATAACTTTATTTACTGAATTTTGTTTCATTCATGGCGTCATGGACCGTGCTCGTTGGTATTAATTACGCATTTAAATCAAGAGTTACAATAAAACTCTGATAAGAGATTGTATTTCACCATTTGCCAACTATCACAGTGTCGTAGTCGCTCTGCTTTTACCCTAGAGATGCTGTGGTCTTTTATCCTTTCCAACTCAACGATACCCTTCGTGCTTCAGTTGATTCCCCTGGTCATTCGGGTGATCTGGTTCTGCGTCTACCCTTAACATGTATCCATTATATCCGGTATGTTGAGTCTGAAAAACTGCACAACAGGTACTGATCATTTTTTCTTTACATTACATCATCCAAAGTAAGGGAGATGACTTTGAGTTATCTTCTTGAATTTTAGCTTCCTAGATTCCAAGATTTATCCCCCTTTCATTTAATTGACATTGAATATGCAATACCAGTATTGTCTTCAACGACCCAACATTATACACTGCATCTTTGACCACAACTGGTCATGTGTTTACGCTACACTCGTACTTTTATTTACCTACACACCTGTAGTTTAGTATAGTGCTTAAAACGTTCGCATTAAAATCGGAGAATACAGCAGTAATTCCTAATGAGGTCCTCCTTAGAAGATTATTAACAGGCAATTGATAGTAGGTTGCCACAGCCTTGGTAAATAGATGATTATGGTCTAAGTATTCGGCAATATTTGAGCCATGTCTTGGCTGACTCCACGGTACATCGACACGGTGTAGGTACAAGTCGAAAAGCGGACACACTGTCGGTGTAAGCCGATGGGTTGGTAGAGTGTCGGCAAGAGCAATAGTTTGGCACAGTGTGGCTAAAAGACGATAGCTTGACACGATGGGCGTACAAGGTCAAGGGTCAACAGGACGTCGGTTTAAGCCAGAAGTTGCCACGGTTTGCATTGTTTTCATGTCATTGTTTCTCATATCTGATGACAGCTGCATCTAGAGTAATTCTCGACAAGAGACGCCTAATATACTTTAGCTTACAATTTGGCCATTTTTGACCTAATTCCGCTTAAGCCATGGTGCTTGGGGACGTGTAAGCTGCTGCAATTTCTGCATATACATGCACTGTTAGAATAAAGGCATAACCGAGGTAAATTGACAGGAGACCGTGCTTCACCGGTTACGTGTGACCTGTTGCCAACCATCCCCCTGTAGTCGCTGCTATGGTTTTAGTCTAAGTGCTGTAGTGTTTTACATCGGAATAAGGCGATGGGTTTGGGTTGGTATTATGATGGGTTGGGGCGGTGTCGGTATACTTTGGAAGGAATGAGTGTCTTAGATGGTGTTGTTGGCATGTTGTTCCAGTAAAGCAAGACTATGACGAAGTCTGTTCTCTGGCCCTGTTCATGGGAAGGTCTGCCGGCAACATGCTGTCGTAGGTTTTCCCCGAGCTTTGCCCGGTTTTCTCCTTCCATAATGCTGTCCGATCGTAAAAGTGAAATATTCTAGATTACGGCGTAAAAACCAATCAAGTAATTAAATATATATGTCTGCACTTAGACAGATCGATTACCGGAAACTGAGATCCTGTATTTACGGAAATACTGCTGAACAGAAAGGATTAACTTCAAGCAATCAAGCATAATTGACATAATTATTATTATAATTGATAAGGATCTCCTCATTCTGGTAAAAGAAGTTACTAACGCAGAATTACATGCATTAAAATATGAAATTTTTAAAATTTTAGTCAATGAATCTTTATCACAGATACATTAAGATATCCAGACCTAATGGTCACTAGATTAACTTTCGTTTACCAAGCAGGTACGTTTGCTTTTTCTTCACAAAAATCCATCATAATTTCTTTCTTCGTGTGTTTGTTTTTTTTTTTTCTAATTTGCTCTTTCTATTTTTGACTCAGAATGCCCATTTCGGTTCACGGCTAGTGTAGGCATGTCTGTTATGACGTCTAGATTACAGATGTACGTTAGCGTGCTATGGAAAAGAGCGTGCTAACCTCTGGTTAACAGGAAATGTTGCCAAGCATGGGAATATGTTTAGAAAGTGTAATGTGGCCATATATTTGCCGAACACATATATTCCATAAGCTTACTGTACCGTCCTCCTATATTTTGTTGTCAGGGACATAACATTTAATTACCGGCATTCCAGCGAGATTGATAAATATTTAATGACATATTTAAGCTGCAATGAAGCTATTTCCTAAAGTTCAATACATCCATGAATCCCTCCTATCCAAAACTATATTATTTCTCGACAAAAGGAATTCCATACTTACAACAGTGACCGGAAACACAGCTGTCATATTTATATCCTGGAGTTCAGGTATACTTGAGATCTGCGGGAAGAAAACTATAGACCCTCATTCGTTCAGGCCGACTAAACCAGACCTCTCCCCCCAGGTCTGAATATGTCTCTCCTGTTCATATCGAAACATAATTTTGTCTTCCATGGGGCATTACAGTCTTTCACTCTTTAAAGCATTGTATACAAGTATACAGCTAACCATCTTAACTGTGTTGTATACAATATAAATTGGATGCATTTTTTAAAAATTTTTAACGGGTGCCGTCCAGGCTGAGGGTGTTAGCCCGCTAGTGCAGTGTAATTGTCCACGTGCCTCTCACCAATGCGATCGTTGTGAGTTCAACGCCAGCTGACGCTGGCTTCGTCTCTTGTCGTATGTGGGAAGGACTGCCGACAAACTGTGGATGGTCGTGAGTTTCCTCCAGGCTATGCTCGGTTTCCTCTCACGGCGTCGTGTAAGTGAAATATTCTTTAGTGCAGCGTAAAACATTTTGATACAAGCAACACTGCATTCCATTTCCAAAACAGCCCAAAACACTAGTTCACAAATGAATATGTCCAAAATGATATATAAATAGTCAATGAAGCTTTCAACACGTTAGGGATGAAGAGTGAGCAGTTTTCAATAAAGCCAGGAAGAAGTCGATATTTTCTATATGCATGACCGTCCAATATAATACGTAACCCTTGAAGTGCGATCTCTTGTCAGTTTACCTCAGAGTTTTATTCTAACTATTTATGTAAATGCTTAAAAAGTAACAATTTACGCGTCCCTAGCAGCATGGTTCACACAGAATTACGTCATAAAAAAAATTACAGAAGACACGATTTCAACATTGAGTTTATTCATCCGCCTAAAACCTTCTTTGCGCCTTTCCATCACTGAAAACTTTTGACATCTTTGTTTTACAGGTCTCTGTCCTAATTGTTTTACTTTATACACTTTCATAGTGGCTTGGTGGTTTGCGTTAAACTTTATAGTTGGAAACTAGTCTTGCTATTTGATACGAAACTCCTATTTCGACTATCCGATTCGACGCTTAGATACTATATAGTGAGTAAAACCAGAGCAGCGACGACAGTGTGGTATTTGGCGATTGATCACACATAACCTGGGAAATCCTGCCGCTTGTTAATTTACCTTACTTTGGGTTTTAATCTGACTGTTCATGTAAGTATTGAATAGTAACAACTTGCGGGGTCTCTAGTAACATGACAGGCAGGATTTGGTACTTAACAGGCACGATGACGTTAGCTGCAGCCTTACACGTCCATAGTCTAGAAGAACGCACAATGCTATTGGGAACACGATATAACGGACTAAACCATACAGAGTAAACCCCAGCAGAGACAATCAGTGAGTATAATGGCGTGATGTTTATTTATCGGTGTAAAAGATTTACGACCATCTTAATTGGACAAATCATTTCTTGTAATTTACAAGCACAGTGTAGTTTTTAGAAGTAGAAGTCCGTGTGTTTACGTAAATAAACTGACAGGGAATGGTATGGACATGGCATGTTATTTCAGGACCGCTGAAGATTTATTCCACTCACAGCATTACTCTCGTATTGATAATCTATTTTTCTTTTGTACATCAGTTTTCAGAGCTTTTTCTGTGTAAATTACCAGCCATCGAAGTTTTTTGGCTGCGCGCATTTCACAACACATTTCGATAACGAGGTAATATCGGCAACTGCTATCCAATTGTAACGATTAAGCAACATCCTGTTTCGATCGTTTTCAATTTTTATTCCTTTACAAACTAATGGAATAGTATTCTTTTAACCTTTCGGAACTGTCTCGGGGAAAAACTTGAAATATCCAACAGAAATAAAAAATGTAATAATCTTTTTAGAGGACAAAGGCGATATTAATTGTCTTGGCGGATGTGTTTGATTAAAATTTGGAGGCTCTAAATTTAAGCGAAAAAAAGGATACAGAAAGAACAACGGATATTAAGCACTAGGGTATTTCATCAAAGCCATTGGTTTTGTCATTATATGGGTGCAGCTGGATTCATTGGGTATGACTGACCCGCGTCAGGATATGCAGTGAGATTAATTTTTCCAAGGCGAAAGATAAAGCTGTTCATGTATGAAAAATGAAAACTTTACTGATAAGGAGAGTTACGATTAGGTTACCCAAACAACAACACGGATTTAATACTACTGAACGTTGAACAAAGCGGACAGTTAATAGAGGCCTTTCCATATCCATACGGACTATCCTTTCTCACTCTTGTACAACATAGTGGAAATGGAAAAGGCAATGGAACGATCAAGTTCTAGAGCCTTGTGCAGGATAAGACCGGGCACGTGCGCGCATGCTGTAAAAGAATTTATTAAAGGAACTTGTATAATATTGTCATGTGTAAAGAAAAACGGATACACTGGATGTCAGCATATTCTATTAAATTAATTACACGGCTGCAGTTTCTATGTTTCTGTTCTTTAGGTGTGATGTAATACGTGATTTAAATCTAAGATCTGTTTTATTCTTCCCAGCCGAGCTTTGAAAAATATATGTAATGACCTGGATCTTGGTCTTTTTGAGTGCACTATCCTCGAAATATCGAAAATTTACACGGTGTTGCACTGAGAAAAAGGGAAGCCACAGTAAATGTAAATCAGATGTTTGTTCTACATCGATTTTTCTAGTTCTCTGTAACTGGTGATTACGTCATTCATGCAAGTCCATTGTCAAAAAGGTATTCGTCCACTCTTTAAAATCCCAAGAATCGTACGAAATTCTGACTGCGATGCATGTGAACAATTTCTAAAACCTTGAAAGTTCCAAATCATTCGTTCCTTTTTCTCATTCTCTTATTCTTTGCCAGCAAACAAGTGTTCATATCCAGCGTGTAAGTCTCCCGTCTTGAAAAACAGACACAGACAGTTTTGTAACACACCAAAGACAACAAATGATTTTTTGCCCGTTAAATTCTCATTCTGTTTATCATAAAGAACTCTTCAGAATCTAAAATCTCCAGTGTTTTAAGGTCCTACAAGCCTTGTGGCGATTTTTTGCTACCTAATCGGCGAATTGCCTCTTGCTTTGATTTGGTTAGCCTGGCTTTTTGTTCACTTCTCTGTTTGATGTCAGTGTGCCAGAGGGTTCAAGTGTATGTTGGCGCCTCTTCTTTGCAATACACCGTAAATTAGAATGCATCATGACCATTGTAGTGAGTGTAGCCAGCCTAGACGGCTCAACAAAGTCTCCTTGTTTACAGGTTGACAAGTAGTCCGGGAAGTATATGAGGGTCCATCGAGTGAACAGATCAAAGGTCAGATCTGTGGATGACAGTTTAGGGTACATTTTCGAAGCAGAAAATCTTAATCTGAGATAACAGGCAGAAAAAAACTAGAGCATGCATCGTAAAACCACAGCATCTACAACAGTGTGATAGTTGGCAAATGGTCACATATAATCGTCTCGGTGGTAAGCCTATGACTTGTTAACCACTGCCTTAGGGACGAAATTTATTGGTTATATTCTTTTTTACTTTATCTTCCTGAGAAAAACTAAAATCTACTTTACTGGAGGACAAATACGATAACCCGTTTTCCACGGTAATTTGTTCACCTGATACAATGTAAATAACACGGAAATCAAGGCGGAAATCAACAACAACCGCTCCAATATCAATGCAAGACACTCTTATAAAGAAGCTGATTTGTATTAGTCCGTATTTGTGTGTGTCAGTCACAAACCACACACCATCAACAGTCCACAAAATTAGATTTTGAATTATTTGAGTGATAGTCGAACTCCTTCTTGTTTTTCAGCGTCGTCTGCTTTCAAAATGGGTCGCGAACTTCAGACGGTATACTTAAATGAATTTAATATTTACTCTACCGTTAGGAGTAACTGCAAAAATAGTTCACGCTGTCATCTGACTGAGTAAACGTAAGTTTTTTTTGGCTTAATATGTTTTCAATACCTTGGTTTCACCATGCTCTAAATCATTTAGTTTTCGATGTGTTATCCTTGAAAGTACTGGAAACGGTTTCTGCTTCGGCGTCCACGTGATTGCCTGTCAATCGGTATGTCTCGGGAGATGTGGATTCTACACTACATTTCAAACACTTTCAAAAAGATTTTAGGGATTTTCTTGCCAAATGTAGATGATGTACCCCTGGCGAATCGGTTTACTATACCCACCGAATAGAAAGAATTTTGACAAATGCGTTAAAGGGACATGGTAGTTATTTCCTAATAGTCGGTATTTTAGCGTTATTATGGAATGACATGAGTATTATGTATTTTTCTAACAGTAAAAGTAAAAGTTACAAGCTTTTCGTTAAAGCTCCCCCCCCCCCCATTGTACGTGAAGTGAATTCTTAAAAATCACAACAAAAAAACCCTGAAAACTGAAAAGTTTGCCGGAGTATTTAAATGAGGGGCTGTCAATTCAGTGGAACTGGAGCATACACACAGCGCTGGGTAAACTTCATCTGTAAACAAATGTGGCTGATGCCTCGCGTAAGAGAAGAACTTACGGTTCGCTTATAACAGGATCGGCCAAAGAGGCGTAAAACAGAGCTCAGCAAGCTGACAAACAAGTCTGGAGTTGTAACTGGTGGTCAGTTGTCGCACAACTACACTGCTTGATAGGTGGGTGCACGTGTTCTTGTTGTTGTTGTGGCGGTGTTAAACGTCGATCATGGTTCGCCCTCTTTGTGTTAAATTCGAATAACGACAGAACTTGTCAGGGCTCGTGCAAGCTGCATACTCAATGAATATTTCTTATTTCAACGTGACTGATTCACTTTATGAACAAAATTCGAAACTTTCTTAAGACGTCGCAATCAGAATTTGTATATAAATCCAAGTTTTGGGCGACCATTTCTCTTTAAATAACAATCAAGTAAAATAATAATGGTTGGCTTCATGCTTAGTACCACTGAACAGACTACACAGGCCTTTATGCGTGCATTTATAAACATATCGTAGAGAAGAGTCAAATCACAACTCATGAACTTCATCGGATTTTCAAAATATATTTTGAATGAATTTTGAATGATTAATGCCACATGGGAAATATTTCAGCCGTAACGTAAAATGTATTTTACAAAACTGGAAAAGAAAAAAATGTTTGGAAACAACCTTTGTCAGCTTTACAGCGCATTAAAAATCGAGTGAAGTATATACATGTAGTTTTATGTGACAAATGCTCACTAGACCTATCCTAAACCAGTCCGTGGATATTTCGGATCAGAGACAGACAGTGTTGCAAATTTGGCCGGTATGTAAATCCTGTACAATGTTATTGTTTCTTTTAACTTATCGTCTATATTCAGCTCTCTGCAAAATCACTAAAACTCATTTACATTTTGGCAGTGACACAAAGGCCACAACCGTTACACATAGATATGTTGCAGGCTCATGGTATTGCAAGGAAAATGCAGTCAAAACGCCCTTTCTAATTCGTAATGTTAAACTTTATGAAACGACGACTTCATTGCCCCGTGTGACGTCATAATTATTAAAAACCAAGTGATATGCGTGCTGGATAATGTTTTCCACCGGGAGTGTTATCAGTGCCTTCACTCTAAACTGTGTTTCCGACACTGAACTTTTTGAAGTTATCTTTAAGTTTCAGTCTAATATAACCTCAAAAAAACTGAAAACTCGTGTAGCTAAATGATCTCACAACTGTATGCCTTAGGAGTTTTTAGGATGATAGGACATTCGGTTATAAAAACAACAATATATATGTAATCTATTAGCAGTGAAGGTCGTGTAGTCATAGTCTCTGCGCGGGATTCGTTCGAACTGCTTGCACGAAATGCTGTTCTATCACAACAAATTACTGTCCACTTCCACTGTCCTGTCATTTCTTGCTGAATAATTGTGGCGTCACCCGAGAAAATGCGTTCTTGGTGTCGAAAACAAGCTATTATGAATGAGAAAAATTGTACCAATTACATTTTCTTTGCAATAAGATAGAAGTCTAACATAACCAGTGTGTTGACCTTGTGGTGTTATACATGTCATTGCGAGTATGAATGATTTTACAGCTAAATACAGGATATTAGTTAAAGCAAACAAACCACAGCAAATAAGTTGTTGTTAATCAAAATATGTATTACCCTTCCGCTTTGATTACAATTATTTATATATACGTGACACAGACCGACCATGTGTCTTTATCATTGAAGTCATCAGAACATGAACATGACAGAAAAATTGTTGAAACCGAAATACAAATTTGTAGAATAAACATGAAAGCTAGAAGAATGAGGTCGTATTCTTTTTCATCCGAGAAAATCTTTTCCCCTGAGAGGGACCGACTGGAATTTCATTATCCATGTTACATCACTGAACACGACCTGATAAACAATGTGATCCGGAAATCAAAATGTACACATGTTATAGTAACCGAAAACTCTCCGCGTAAAAATATCTGTATTACAGTGAAACCTATTTCAGACTAAGCATACTGAACCGTGTGTTTAAATTCACGTGAAAAGATGAAAGTTGATGTAAATAATACAGTCTGAAGATGTAAATGATAAAAGAAAAGACAATACTAGGTCAAGTGTATATATGTGTCAATAAATAATTAAATTCCTAGTTCAAAAAACCTCGCTTTTTATTTATGTGATGTAGGATAACCGAGATATCGCAATTCAAAGTATTCTAAAGCGCCAACGTCAGGAAAATCGAACGGGTCGCCATGTTCTCAGCTTTAACCAATCAAGGGCGAGATATTTCTACCAGTCGAAAAGGCAGCTGTTTCTGCCGTGACGTCACCAGTTCTTAGTTCCTCATTTTGCAGAAGTAGTGTTAAATACGCTCTTTCCCTTCGCATTACGAGGAGACCTCTGCTATACTTTAAAGCCATTTTCAAGGAGAAATTGGTAATAGAATACACCTGGGGTGATTCCCTAAGGTCTCCACCAGTAGGCAACAAGGCGTAGCCTTCGACTGTAATAATAAAGGAAACCATACTTCTCACACAAAGGAGTATCTTGCCTATACATGCTGGGTACGAACGACGCTGTATCGTGTTTCCGTTGTAACCAAAATGGTGTCTCCCATGGCCTCCTAAGAATTCCGGCTTAAAAGGTTTACCAAGTACATCATAAAAAAAGCCTACGCCCGATTAGGCCTGTTCAGACTCCTCTTCTGAAATAACTTTGCTTATGCTTTTTGGTGTCTTTTCTTCTAAAATGTCTTAAAGTTTTTTGTAAATATGAATACTCTTTACAAGACGTTAAATGCTGTACAATTTGAGAGCCGGCAACATCTTGAAAGGTTACAAAACATATGCTTGTTTGCAAGTCAGTTGGATTACCGGATTTTTAACATTTACAGGGGGAAAACGCAACGCCTAAAATATATTTGTTCACTTGTATAATTGGTGTTTAACGACGTACACAAGAATATTTCACTTATACGACGGCGGCCAGCGTTATGGTGTGTGCAAAGCGGACAGAGCCCAGGGAAAACCCCCGACCATCCGCGGGCTGCTGGTAAAACTTCCGGCGTTACAGTCGGAGAAAAAGTTAACCTATGCTAACCTTGAACTCTGAGCTGCAACATTAAGTAAGGTAGTATTATATCTTATAGCTCATTTTAAGTAAGATAGTGCTAGATCATATCAAACCATATATAATGTGAGGTGAACACTTTCTATATATGGTTTCCTATTTCCATCACTGGAACATTACATTACATATAAAATTTCCGCTGGAAGGGTGTATATTGTCTGTCTGACCTATTGGGGAGGACATACATCTATCGGCATGGGGAATGGCGGCTAACAGTTTCTTGGTTATTTACTTATTTATTTGATTAGTGTTTTACGCCGCACTAAAGAATATTTCCTTTATACAACGTTGGTCAGACAGAATTATGGTGGGACCAAACCGGGCAGGATCTCGGGGGAACCCACGCCCATCCGTGAGCTGCTGGCAGAACTTCCCACGATACGACCTAGAGGAAGCCACCGGGAGCTAGGCTTGAGTAGCGTCTTTCTGCTTTTCTAACTGCTTGAATGCTGACAAACGTAACCGAATCACATACTCTTGTGATATTGTATACTTCTTATGATTATGCTCGAATCAAACGAGCTGATGTCCGTTTCCGAATAATACAACACGAAAGACTGTACACAACAGTGAGAGTGATAGCCGGCCAGCGGCCACAGGTAAACTGGTGAAATTTACCTCTGCTAGAGTTTTTTTTATTCTAACTGTTGGTGTGAACGGTGTGGTAGACGATTTGGATGCTGATTTAGTTCATCCACCTGGAACATTCCTTGCGTCTGACGTCAATGAAAAGACCTCGAAGCATGAATCCGTCCTATTTTTTCGTAAATTTTACACACTTTCTTAGTTCTTTGATCGTTTGAGTTAAATGACGCTTTGAAAACTGGTCTTGCCATTTTTGACCACCAACGCACATTTTGGCTTACGGCTGGTCTGCGAATGTCGGTTTTGGCGGATATAGACACTTACATATTAGCAACTAACACGACTTCCTCAGCCCAGTTACATAACGGGAAATACACGTGTGTTGGCATCCAAATCGGCAATAGGTCGCATTATTTTAGGTAAACGCTGCCGTATATCTTTGACGCTGTTGAGCCTATCTCTTATTCCAACTGGTCAGACTAGGCCTGGTAAGGGAAAGTATCACCGTATGCTTCCAAAAGATTGCGAACGAAATGTTAATGCGTTATTGATTCCTAGAGCAGTCAAACAAGTGTCGAAAGTCAGGTGACGGCACACCGATGACACCGCTGTAAGAATTTAGCAATCCAGTTGGGAAGAAATTGAAGTCGAAGTAATTGCTAACTTTATCGGTAAGCATCGTGTGGTTATTGTATCAGAGGAAAGCTTGTAAATGCCCAATATTTGCATACAAATGGTATTGTCGGAATTGGGCCATTGCAATCTAGAATTCACTGTGAACCATTTGTCCTTGGTTAATGAGGTTTGTAGTTGATTTATTTCTTTGATTTATTTGGCTGATGTTTCACTTCTACGACGGCGGCTAGCGTAATGGTGAGAGAAAACCAGGCAGAGCCTTGGCGTCGAAACCGCCGTTGGTATATCAATTAAAATGAGTGTTTGAGGTCAATAATCGCAAGATGAGTTTCCAAATAGTGACGAAAATCACCAAAGAGCTAGGAAAATATATAAACTGTAAAATTAGGACAGATTCATGCAAAGAGACGCAGTCAGGAGTTTTCAGTGTTGACGAAACGACGCAATGCAAATTCTAGGTGGATGAATAAAATCAGTTTCCAAAACAATGACGTTTAACACAGCCCACCAAAAAAACTAAGAAAGTATATAAAATAAAAAAAAAGGTAGAATGGATTCATACAAAGAGAAACATCCAATAGTTTTCACTGATGATGGAAAGTGATGAAAATCAGTTGCCCGAGGAAGACGATCCGCAGCGCTTCTGGCAGATCTTCCCACTTACGGCCGGAAAGGAGACCAGCCCGAGACTTGAGCTCACAACAATCGCATTAGTGAGTGACACCTAAAACCAGATAACTAGATAACCAGACAGTTGCTGAGTTCCCAAGCCTATTTCACCACACCTTCGCGAGATTATTTCTTCCAGTCACGAATCGTCACCGCCTCTGTGGCCTGTTGGTTAGAGCGCCCGCCTCGTGATCTGTAGATCAGGGATCAATCTCGAATCGGGTCATAGCAAAGATTTCAAAAATGGTACTTGTTGCTACCTCGCTTGGCGCTCAGCTATGAAAGGTTAGGGCAAGGAAACAGGACTGGTCGTCCCTTTGTCTGTATAATGTGACTGGATGGGGTGTCATGTCTGATGTCTTCAGCATGACGTTCCAGTGGCGGCAGTACTTTGACGGCATGGACTCGCAGTGCAACAAGACGACAAAGCATATATATATATATATATATATATATACATTCTAGGGACTCCTCGTCGTCATGTGACTAAAAAGTTGTTTAACCAAGCATGCATACATACATCCGTTAATGAATCTGACCTCCGTGACATCGTAAAACAACTAAGTAAATTCTCTCTTTACTTTCACTACATCCCCTACTATATATTTCTATGCAGGTAAAATGTTAAAAGAGATGTTGAGCAGACACAAATTTCACTGACATGAACTGAAATATAACGTATTCGTCCGTGAGAGGATGGTCGTGGGTTTCTGTCCTGTTTCCTCTCGCCATAGTGCTGGCAGCCACCGTCTAAGTGAGTCTGGAGTAGTTTTGAATACAGCGTAAAACACCAATCAACTAAATATAATAATAAATCAAAAGTTGAATTTGACAAAATATGATCATTCATTCAGTTATTCATTCCGATATTCTGGAATTACGTTACTAATATTCTCTTATTCAGGATGTATTTTCGGAGTAACAAGACAGCGTGACTTGGCTATAGCAGGCCAGGGTTGAATAAAACGAGTGTCATGGGTAAAGTAGTTCTATGAATTGTTGTCATAACGGAGCCAAGACGATGAGTTCTTGCTTTGAAATGTAAATCAGTTTTTACCCTGAGAATGAGATTATGTCATCGTCCTAATGCCTTAATGTGTAGGATGTCTGTATATTACAGGATTACAAGGATTTCAAATTAAATACGTCTTTGTCGTAGGGAGAATTTCCGGTCGGGCTGGATTCACATCCATACCCTCTCGCCGATTCTACAAATCATTTATTTCTGTGCCATAGCCAAACATGATAACGTTTAATCGGATTCTTTGCACAGAAGGATCCAAAAATAATACGCACGACATAATTTTGTCAGAAACGTTAATATAACATCAATGTAACGTTAATGTTAATAAAGACAAGGTCACATGAAAGTTGTAAACTGCAAACGAAAGTATCCAGGAAACTAAGGGAAGTGTTGTGAGAGGTTTTACTCTGTACTCCGTCGTCTATTATAATGGAATATGTAATTTTACAGACTGACACTGCTTTGCTATGAGCAGCATAAGCCTTCCTGTCTACGACTGACTCTCCGAGGATATCAAAATGACTTCGTTTGCAGAATGTAACATCATTGTCTGTTTACATTTATTTGCTTTGAAAGGTTTCAAGATGGCCCTGGTCTCGGTAGAAACAGACAAGTTGAGTATATACACGCAAAAAAAGGACACTCTCTGTTCAGGGATGGCCGCAGAAAGTATCACTTCCGTAACCTAATAAATTTTGTACGTTCCCCAGCTCTCAGACTGTATCCCATTCACCCTGCGCATAACGATCAATATACTTCAGAATATTTGTCCTAAATTCAAAATACGGGAAGTTTTGTTTTTTTAGATGTGCAATTATACATTTCTGTTATAAAAACGATTTGCTTCAGACATGTCATGTTTACGTACATTAAATATTAATTTGCTTTGTCAAGGAAGCAAGTGAGCCCATGCAGATGTGTGACGAAGGTAAAGTTTCTCCTGTATGTGATCACCTGGGATAAAAACGTCGGCCTCTAAATGACGACAAACGTGGCATATAGTTTGGCGAGTGCAAGGTAGGCCTAAATATAATCTTCCAAGGGATCTTGTCAGATATGATAGAAGTAATTTTATAGAGATCCTTTCCGCCAGTAGTTTATAGTGTTTTTCCTTCTGGTATATATATGTGGTATTTGTTTTTATGTTGGTGTTTTTAACCCTTGCGTTTCGTTATGTCATTATCGTTTTGTAACTGCAGCAAACCCTGGTACAGATTTATTCCGGAAACAGTTTAGCTTGTGTTATCCAGCTGAAGCTGACATGAGAGCCTCGTCGTTACGTAACATTCTGTTCCTAATGAAGAAACAAACATTTCTGTTATTAAGCAGGCATAATAAGGATAAAAACAGCCAAGCCGTTAGTCCACTGAGAACGGCAATCCGGTGTTATCCAGGCTAACAAGGCCATTTCATGATAGCTATCACAATGCATAAAACGGAATACATTGATGACAAGGCTGAAAGAATCATAAAATGGCTATTCGTAAAACGTATTAAAAATAAGTCCCATAAGCCTAGTTTACTGAACAAACCACGCAATGCATATTTACCTCTTTGATTTTTTTCACCGCCATATTCCAGAATGCGACACGTTTTAATCGAAACTGAGAGGTGTGATGTAGCTAATCTCACGACTTCAAACTTGCAATCAGATGCCTGTTCTATTTTCTTTTCTACAGCCTCGAGGCAAAAGTGGTTGAGAAGATATGTTAGTTATGTCAGTGTAGTAATGTTTGAAAGATGGAGCTGAATTTTTAACCAAGGATGTAATGGTGGTAATATTTCCTGATTCAGTACGGCCTAACGACACAAGATTTATTTAATTATTTATTTCATTGATGTTTTACATCGTGCTCAAGAATATTTCACTTATACGACGGCGGCCAGCATTATGTTGGGAGGAAACCGTGTCGAGCTCGGGGGAAACCCACGACCATGCGCGGGTTGTTGGGAGACCTTCCCACTCACTGCGACCGCATCGGCGATAGACTATATATGCGTGATTAACAACTGTCCCAATTAAGTAATACACTTATATATACTGGAAGTGAAAATGTTGAGTACAGCGTTAAACATCAGCCAAATAAATTAATAAAAATAAACTAGAGCCTTGAGGATGCCCTAAATCGTCGAATACAGATAAAACAAAAGCAGGCCTAACTCTTCGACAAAACACGACATTTTACTTTAAGATGTATGTTTCTGCAGATAAGGAGAAACGTGTTTGTGAGTGACGAGCCCTTTTTGGGGGTGAACTGTCAACGTAGTGCCAAGGAGAATGGAAACGTCGATAACTGGACTGTACGCCAATTAAGGACTGCCAAGGTTAAAATGAAACATTAATTCGCCTCTGTGGGACGCTGTATGCTGGTGTAGCTTAAGATACATGGAGAGGACATTTTGTCAGAACTGGACAGAGTGGTACTCTAGGAAATTCAACGCATGAAATAACTGAAAAAAGATGATGACTTGCTTCATCAAGGAAATCTGACGAGTTTGTTCAGCGAATTTTCACCTAGAAGATAAAGCTATTTTCGTGTGTGATGTGTCATAAAAAGTTGCTTACGGTGATTTGATGGATGAATCATTTACCGGATATGAATCGTGATACGTGATTTGAGAGTGTCTTGCGTAACGTCTTTTGATTGATGTATTGGGCCACACATTAAATCAATTTCACTTATAGGACTGCGGTAATTCAAATCGTCTTCCCACGGTCGTCATAAATACACAAAACATATATTTAGTATTAACATTAGCGTTTAGAAGATGAAAATATAATTTGCCTTCAGGCTTAGTGTGAATTTTAAGCCATGAGTTGACCATATCAGAATTTTCTTGGTTTCTTTTTCTTTTCCGTAGAAATTCGTAGGGCCTCGATGTGCAGCACTCATGACGTTACATCATGAAACACAACCTGTTATAACGGAGTAAGATTACAGTGCAGAGAAGAAAAGCAGAACCGCCACGACATTGTTATAGTTGGCAAATGATCGCATGTTACCGGTGAAATCCGGCCACTTCATTCTAACTGTTCCTGTAAGTGATCAAGAAGAAATAACTTACACACCCCTAAGCACCATTGCTGAGGCAGAATTGGGTTATAAAAAGCTGCACATTCTCGTTTTATGCAGGAATACAATATAAAAGGTGTGTCATGTGATTTATCATAAATGTCAGGCAATTTTGTTCACTTTAATTTACCGATCACCGGTCTCGACCTGCTTATGGGGTACAAACGACCTCCCCTTCAATCAGCAGCTTCTAAAGTAAAAAAAACTTTCCGCTCCTCAATTTTGCCTATCGTGCGACTAGTCTGAAAAACTTTTTGTGACACTTTTCATAGACGTCCATATTATAGTAAACGTTATCAGAAATAACTACCTAACATTTCTGACAGGTCACAGTGTACAGTAGGGGTTTTCTTACCTTTAACGATAAAAGAGTTCGACCTCGAAACTGCCCTATTGACGACTAAAAACATGTCTTGCACAATGACTGTCGGTAATCTACATTGGTTCAAATTGACAATATATATTTCAGTATTACGAGGATACGATTTTTCAGTTTTATGCCCTATACGATTCTAAAACGGATTTATACACTTTTTGGAACATGCTTAGATCTTCAGATCATAGTATAAAACACTACAGCACAGAAAGTATTGCCAGGGCAGCGACGATGGCGCGGTAGTGTTCAAGGGGGGAAAAGTGGGAATATGAGTACAAAAAGCGAAATGCGTGGCCCTGCAAGGGCGTCAACATCTGTCAGTCACGGTTATAGTCAGTTAAGCTTTTTGAAGTGCAAGGCTGACTCCAGTCTTACCAAACAGGATTCTTAATCTTTAAAAGTTATGAATAGTTTCAGGTTGCGTATCCCATTGGAAAGTTTCTATACAATACAATTTCTCATCGTCACAGTTTTGGTGGAGACTCTGAAGGCTGGCAACGGTAAAAAATTAAATCGGCTAATCTAGATGTGCATTTTATGTGATGAGTGGAGTAGAATAAATTGGCAGTATTCCTTTTTTATCACCTTGTCAAAACGTGACGGCCTTGCGAAGAGAATTAATACCAGTATGATGGATTGTGATGCACAAGCGCTGGATTGAAGCGTCGTGTTTTTACGGCAGTATTATGTTGCCATACAGTGTCATTCTAGCAACTAGAAAAAATGGGGAGATGTAAGTGCGATTTTTTCCTCAGCTCGAATCGACAGTATTACGTTTTTTTTTGTTTTTGTTTTTTTTTTGTTGGTTATGTCCAAAATATATGGATCTGACTGTGTTATGTGGACTGCTCTTAGCGAAGCTATTAAAATAATGGCAAAAATATTCATAATATAATATAGGATGCCTACAGAGAATTCTTTACAACAAAATGGCTCCATGATTCAATCGCCCGATTTTCCACCGTGACGTGTTCGTAACAGAGCAGTCGTGTTGTAAAGCCAAGCGTACACAAGCGTACTAGCGCACGAAATCTCTCTGGATCAATGTTTTTATCTGTAAAATGGCATTAGTTCTCGATGTCCCACATCAGGCTAGGCAAGCTTAGCTAAATTGGCCACGAATTCACAGCCTGTGTGATGTTGTAAAAGTATTAGAACTCACATTTAACCGACATTGGGCCTGTAGTATAAAATAGAGATGCAAACAGGCGCCCGTTTCACAATGCGATGTTGGACTATAACCTTAAACTATAGTCCAAATTAATCTCTTAAACAAATGGACCAAATCAATGAATTTTTAACTGTTGTTTCTGTGCTATTGTACTAGAATTCCAGCCGTGTTCTTGTATCCACCCTCAAATATTTTGTTTTATGAAGAATTTAGGGTAAAGTTTCGGACAAAAGAGCGTTTCAAACAGGTCCGCACTCATATTTGTTTATTTATATGACTGGTGTTTTACGCCGTACTCAAGAATATTTTACTTATACCACATCGACCAGCATTATGGTGGAGGAAACCGAGCAAAGCCCGTGACAAACCCACGACCATCCGCAAGGTTTCTGTCAGACCTTCCCACGTACGGCCGGAGAGGAAGTCAGCATGAGCTGGACTTGAACTCACAACCGCCGCTAACGCGCTACCCAACTTCCGCACTGATAGGAAAGGTCCCCAGCGTAGGAATGAATGAGTGTATGATTATAGTTTTACGCCACCTGGGCAATATTTCAGCCATACTGTGGCGAGAACATGTGAAAACGGACATGTTTGAAGCGAAGTATAAAAAGAACTAAACCTCGCTTAAAAATCGAAAACCGCAGTAATGTTTAAAATTCAATTATGTATATAAAGGCAAGAATAATATGGATATCGACACAAAAGGAATTATATCCTATGATATAAACCGAAATATTTAAACAAAAAAGAAACGACCTCACGGCCACGGAAAGCAGTGTAGGAAAAATGATGGCAATGTCTTTTACATTTCTCGACCGCCATTTTGCTCTTTCGGTATACCTTATGAACAACTCACCTCGAAAATGGCCCATGTTAAAGCCGATGGCGCTAAAGGCGATATAGTAAGAGCAGAAATAAATGTCGGTATCGAGAAAGAAGTCTTTTCTCTCCTCATATAGAAATCCGAAATAAGGGCAAGTTATGAATACCCAGATCGATACGACAAATGAAGACCGTCTTGTCTGTCATCAATTGTGCATTCATCAAACGCAAGAACTGATTTAGGGAAAGACAAATCTGACTAGAGATGGTCATTGCCACTTCACTCAACTATGGAGAAACTCGGCATGAGGCCGTAGTCATTTCCTTGCATAGCGTGTGAAAATAAGGGAATTGCGCATTATACAAATGGTGCACAAAAAGGGGAAAAGACACATGTACATAGAAAAGGTGGATTCACTATTTTGGATTTGTGATAACAGAAAACAGAAAAATCATGCTTTACGACCACTCTTAAAGCTCACAATTTACAGTGAGGGCATGCGTACGTATACCATATAGAAAACAGTGTTATGTCTTGATTGTGGATCTAAGATATGTTTGCCCAACAGTTCAGTTATCAGTATTTTATCAGCACTTGCCTTGCCCTTGCCTTGTGATCAGTTTAATGCCTTTTGAGACTAGTTCATTTCTCATCTTGTCTTAACACGAATCCATACGTGCATGGCACTTGAATACTGCGACAGTTAAGCTTGACAAGAATAACATTTTTTAACGACTGCAGACCTGTGGTGTTTTATAAAGCTTCCCAAAGGGATGTAACTCCATGTGCCTGGTGGGAGTTCTAGTTAAGCCGTGTGTTGTGTACAATTTTTTTCTATAATTTTGCTGGCAATAGTCAGCCCGGCACAGATATAGAGGTTATACGCTGAGTATTTTATGTAATGATTGTTTCTGTTAAGTGACAATTTGGCTTCTCGGAGCCTTCGTCGTGAACATCTTCTGCCTGCAGTAATATCTCATCTAGGAATAACTATACTGCGATTTCTTCTGTTTGAAAAGGACCATTTTGATTACTAGATCTGAGGAAAAAGAAAAGCTCTTGAGGAAAAAAAAAACTTCATGGTGTCGCGCCTTTAATCTTATAGTTTGCTTTCATCGTCTCGTTTATTTTCAACGTCTCGTTTATTTTCAACGTCTCGTCTGCTTTCATCGTTTCCTCTGGTTTCCTGGTCTCACCTACTTTCACCTTAACGTCCGCTTTCATCATCTCGTCTGCTTTCATCGTCTCGTCTGCTTTCTTCGTCTCGTCTGCTTGCTTCGTCGCATCTACTTTTGCCGCTTTCACCACATTTCTCGTTATATTTGTGCATTGTCTCAAATGTTAAATCACCTATCGATTATAATCCGGGAATTTTTAAAGTTACCCAGTGACAATATTTATTCTAGCATTACACTAGCTAGACAGATAATAAGTATGGCCAGGGACTGGACACAGGAAGCACTCGTTGTGTTACCTGCACGTTACTACCATGGCAACCATCATTGCATTTCAACCTCGTTATGTTCAGGTTGCTGTGATAATCACACCCCAGGCTTCTATACGTTTGCAACTTACTATGAAGTACACTTGTGACTAATTTTCCGCAGTCAGACGCAAATTTTAAACAGCGCCTTATTTTGACGAGAAACACTGTTTAGGCGATTGCTATTCAGGTTTTCTTTCAGGAATCCTGCATTTTAGAGTGGACGACTATGTAACGAACAGGCTGAATTTTTCTACAAAACCGCATGATGCTATGCACTGAGTGTGACAAATGACCTTTCATTTGTCGTTTAAGTTTTTAAATTTATAAAAAAGGCTTTAAACAATAAGCTCTCCAGAAATGTTTCCAATACTTCTGGTGGTTGTATTGCACCGAATAACTCTTTCTCGCAGTAGTTTATTCGTGAATATGAGGGACCGTTAATGACAACACATCAACCAGTACCAAATATATCGCAGTTATTACGCCTCTTGGCATATTAACCTTGATTGGTGACTGTGCAACTACCTGGCATGCTCAGCACCCATGATTTTCCTGCTCTCAAACCCCAAACGAGATTTGCCTGAATAATTTATCATCATTCGGCTTCCTAAACAACGTTAATACACAGGTGTTATTTTTTCTGATATATTACCTTGTTAAAAGCATGACCTTTCTGTTCAAATTTCAAATTCAACTACGTCGCCAACATACAAAAAATGACCTGTCACTAACGGAGTCATTAACAAGCATTTAGATAAAAAAGATATTGTCTTATTGGCCGATTGATGAGGCTTCGTACACCCAACTTCTGCATATGACTCAGTCTACTTCGTTGATTTCATTTATAAACAGGACTTTGAGTTTATTGGAGGAGACACAGCAGAAACATTACGGAAACATCGCGTAAGACACATACCTTAAAAAGATCGTGATTTATAACCACGGCCATTGTGATCATTCCATTGAAATGCACGGTGAACATCCTTGGGGTTAGTTGTGTGAATTCTCACAGGTATGGTTAATCGTCAGAGATGCCTGCAATATATCATCCATATTTGTCACTGTGATACCTGCGCCTACTTTGTTACACAAGCCCGATGGTTTTGTTTGGTAAGCCGTGTAGAATGAAGAAGATGTCGTCAGCAAAGAAAGGGGGACAAACGACAGATCTCTAAAGGCCACCAAAATACCTGTCTCCTCAAAACGCCACATGATTGGCTGACATGTACTGATCTGTGTTCCGTTACAGCGGCAGTGCTGATTTAAGTGCATCTTTTGCAAAGCACGACGCCTTATGGAAACGGCCAGCGGCAAGAAATTCTCGGAGAGAAACGATAGTACTCTCAGAAAAGCCAATAAAACCCATTTCACCTTCAGTAAATATGGCATTTTACTGGTCAAGCGCAATGGCTAAATGTCCCTGGCATACGTACACGTGGCAATGCAATAACTTTCCGAGTCTTCGGTTATAGCGGAATTATAAAAAAAACTCCAGCAACAAACTTGTGGAATAGGCCTTGGTTGAAATGCTTATCTTATAATTCCTTATACACAAGGAATTTCGAGATTCTGATTTCACTGATGTTGTTGCCTTAGCTGCAATACACGGTCTAGAGCATTCACATCGGTTAACGTACATATTTTGATTAATTACAGTTCTTATACATACTAGCATGGTACACAATTTGGCACTCTCCCGAGGAGGCCTCTAGCTTTCCATTCACTACAATGCCTCTATTTAAAAAATAATTCAAAACTGAAACAGTAATGTGCAGAGGATTTCATAACCTATTCCAGAATGACCAATGAAAACGACCATACCACAATAAGCCATAAAATGTTGTTCTTTAATCTAGTTTGCTTAGTTTAAGAAAACATTCTCGCAACGGAAGGTGTCCATTTACACAAGAAAGCAAACCTCAAGCAAAATATAAGACATCATCGGCTAGATTTGCACAGCACTTAGGAGTCCGCCTTAGGGTAGAAAATACCCGAAGTAAATCACACCTCCCGTCAAAGAATCCCAAATCTGCATGTTTGTGGTAAACTTTATGTTTCGTTCATACTTTTCGCAATACCAGAAAATTCTGCTTGCTACAAGTTAAAAAAACCATAAAATTGTTTCAAATATGACTTATTTTGTCATTATAGAAGGTATTTTCTGTCTGTAATTTCTGATCATCAGAGGGGTAATGCATTTTCGCTGTAAAGTCTACCGGTCAGTTATCTTCTATTTTTTTGTAGAGGGCTGCTTGGTCGAGCGGAATAGATGGTTGACATGTATTGCTGGCGATTTGGTTCCTGACTCTGAGGTCGCTGGTTCGAAACTTGAACAGGTATCAGGCAATTTTCAGCACTAGAAAGTGTGCTATATCTAGAAAGTGTAATGTCTAATTACGTTAATACTGTTACTTAAAATTCACTTTCTAAACGAACATTGCCTACCTGTAAAGAGCAAAGTGAGAGCATTGCCGCTTGCTTTTTGCTATTTTTGCTTTATTTACTCTATTTATTTAGTTCAGCTCGTCATTTTGTTGTGGACATATGTTTATGGAAAAGCATATGTTTATGGAAAAGCAGATGCTACGGCGTAAATGAAAACGACAGGAAATCAGTGACAGTGTCCTCGCTCTATCCTTGAGATAGGTCCACCCAGTTTGTTTGTATGAATTGTGAAAACGAGGAGTTGCGCATTGAAATCAGTCATCCGTGCTCCAATCATGACATGGCTTTGTGTGCATCTGTGCAGATGTAAATCTTTCAAAATAAGTTACTCAGAGTAGATGGATGATAGAGGAAATTGAACAGTTGAGCGTATGTGAAAACAAGATGTTCTTGAAAGAAATTAATGCCATTTCTCCTGTGGAACACGACCAGACAGGTTAACGGAAAATTACTGCTCAGAAAGTGGTCTTACTTTTTTCACAAGTCACATAATACCATGTGAACTTCTTTTTCTTCTGCTACAAAACTGTTTGCTCTCAAATCGCCCCTAATGAACTATGGCAATTGGACGTTGCATTCGCTACATACGCTAAAACTTCCAGGAGAATGAATGACTGGCTTAACGCCACATCGGCAATACCTGAGCCATATCGTGGCCAATATCCAAGAGACGAAACATTTTTTGCTAAAACAAAGGTGAATCTCGTCAGTAAAAGCTAAATAGGATTTGTCTGTTTAAGCGCTTCTGTTTGATCTTCAAGCACTTGGTAGCGTCATACCAATGTCGTTAAAATCGCTACTTAAAAAAAAAGGAACAGGTGAAGAACATAAAAATCATATTCATTTCAACCCTTGTTTATAGGGCATCTTTAACCAAAGATTTATTGCAACTATTGGATATGATAGAATAACATTTTTTATCAGGAAATTTGTGTTTTGATTATTAGCCTTCATAATGTACTGTGAACAGTTTTACTTTCCGCATATCGGACTGAATTCAACGTTTTGAAATAGCTGTATATCTTGCCCGATTGCTTGATGAAAAATTACAGTGCTTTCCTGGCATTTACTAGTGTGTGGCTACAAATATAAATTGTTCTGCCAGGGAAATCGAAGGCCTTGCGTTTGGTCCGGTGAAACCCTATAATTAGATTCAAGGTCTTTAACAAGTTAGGACAATCAATGAAAATTACTTTCGGCAACCCAGTGGGGCAGGATATAACTTTGTGTTAGTAAAAGCCATCACATCCGCGTTCAAGACCGCGATGGCGCCCACTGTTCCGTGAAGGCCTGTTCAGAAAGGTCTTCACATGGCGTATACTCAAGTCCACTTGAGATTGGCCATATTTACTCTCGTCCACTTAGAAGGATTTTGTGGGATTTGGAGATATCGGATTTCACGCCATTCGATATATGTCAATTTTTACTCCATTTTTCAGTACGCAGCATTTTGTGAGCTTGTGTTTCCCACTTGCTATTTTGTTAGAGACGGTATTTTGGAGCTTGTATCGCTCATTGTCTCTTTGTGCGATTACGTACATTTCATCCCAGTTTGCCCTAAAAGTGACTTTGTGAATATTCCTGAGGACTGAAACATACATCACCGGCTCGTCATCATGGACGGCACTGTCAACCCGTCCCCCCCCTCTCCGAAGTGTTTACACCTTCACGGGCAATTGGATATCGTCGAGGAGCCGTACCCTACCGTTCGTCACTTACAGGACTGTCATCCTTCGATGCGAGAATTCCCAAGAACTGTTTATTCTGTATTTACGTGGACTGACTCGCCTTTGGAAGCCGGAATATTCCGTCCTGATTTGAAAGTATCATCAGTAAGAAACTATGTATTTTGTAATTATCTCTATTGTTTTTGTACATTGTTGTCAGTTGTGTTGTATTTGTCTATTTTATTCAAATGCATGTATTCAACTTCGTGTTTCTTTGTTTGGCCTTGTGTAAGGTCTATTGCTCTTTGAGTTTTAAACAAGCCATTTGTTTATCATTTATAGCCTGGCGTAAGTGGTATTCTTACAAATAACAAAGTCTTTCAATATTTTCCTGGAACTGACAACCATCCTGCAGTTTCTTAAATACTCAGATATAGAAGAGACAACACATGGAACCCTTGTGCACAGCTTACAGGAGATACTGCAGAGATCGAGTGACGACAAACGCTCAAGGAAAAAATCATTTGTTGGATAACATGCACGTTGAAATCATACGTATACTGATACAACATACACGTACTGATATCTCCTTTGTGGTGATTGCCTTATAGCAAAGCTGTTTCAACGAATGGCGATTTTGAAAATGGCTATGTTTGAAGTGACACCGCAATTCTCCCGCAGCCATCTGTACCATCTTCGCCTCGGGCCACTGCATATACAATCGAAACAACAAAGCCGCAGTAAAATGGAAACGCCTTATTCAAGGCTTCTTTCAATAGTGGCTATCTTCTACTTTTGTCCTTTTATCACAACCGCACAATTGTTAACCTAACCTTGGTCATAGACATCAATAATTACTTTATTATCTACCAGTTCATCTTGCTGGACAGCCTTGTTAACGCCCCTTGGGTATCCCGTGTTGCTGAGTTACAGAACAACCGTTTGATCTCCAATCCAGAACACTCTTGAAAGTTATCTTTGCAGATACAGAATTCGCCTGAATCGATCTTGTTTCATGTTGACTTTACTGCTATCTGATACGTTAATCAGCTTGATGATACAAAACCTCTTTATTTGTCGTACAATAATCCTAAAGTATTCCCGCCTACAGCAAACCGAATTCAAGCTGTATACAGTAAATTATTAACACACAAGCATCTTCATTGTGCTTCCCGAGCTGAACAGAGGTGCACATGCATTGCAACAGAACAATAGTGGGTTGAGTGTCAACACGGAACACTCTTATCAAGGAAATATTCTCTATCGCTGCTAATTAGCCTCGCCTTTCGGCTTCTTGTACAGTCTTTGGCTCTTTGTAACTTCCCATACAAAGTGATTTTATGTGGAACGCTATGTACTGAAGAGTATTTTTCTATCCGCCAAAAACTATTACAGAACAGACCACAGGCCAATTCGTGCTAATTCCAAATATAATATTACTTAGTTATTGGCATTTTGTTCCAGTGAGTACAACGAAAGATTGAATTGCCAAGGTGAACATTTTGAACCATATTCAACAGACTGAATCACAGTGACATCACAGTATCTTTTTAGACGCTAAACAGCCTCGGATTTTTATATGTCTAGTACAGCACCTGCCTTAGTACTTAGTGAGAAAATGTAACCGTTACAGCATGTGTAGTAGCCAAAATGATCTTTTGACGTCAATGCGCTTCTGTTTGATTCATATGGTTCAAAAAGTCCACCGTGGAACCTCTATCTTTATTTCCATTTTAATCACTGGAAAACAAATGCTCAGTACGAAATTGGCTTTTAGATGATGCATACTATGTTTAAAGTGAAAGACAGCGCACGTTCTAAACTGAGTTTGCCGAAATGGTTGAACAATATTGTGTTTATATCGGAAAAAGTTTTTTTTTCTTCTGACAACTGCTGCGACAGCGGAAACTGACATCTGACCGTGTTAAGGCTCTTAGCACATAGTCCAGTCATTCTGTCTGGGCTGTGATGTAATTGTTCCAAGCCCGCTCTTGTCACCTATATCTACATTTATAACATGAAATCATCAAGAAACTTACTACCACCACAACACAATGCGGAAAAACTGTGCAGTTTTGTTCACACATGTAATTATTATAATTAAAACATCACACTGAAACAGTGTGCTGTCCCTATGTTATTACATGTTACATTGACAGACAACTCACAACATTAGCGTCACAGCTGATATGTACTAGGTCTCTGATTGGTCCATCCCTCATAAACTTAAAAGCATGAGCGCCCTGAGATCCCCATCAGCAGCACAATACCCCACACTTCAACTGAAGATAATTTAGCATCAAATGCATACAATTTCAAAGCGGTTTTTACATTCAAGAGAGAATTTTATAATCTCTTTAACGAACGGTGCCTCAGTCATGAGCTGTCGTTTAAATGTGGTTTGATCTTCGAAGGGTGAAGGAAACCGCACTTTGCAAGGTACCTAGTAAACCTGCTGACACCTTTAAGTCTGGTGAATTCATTTATTTAATCGATGCTTAACATTGTGCAATGCCCGGAGAGTAGTAGGGGGTGGGGTGGGCACAGAGTTCTCGAGTTATTTTTTTAAAACTACAACCTCGCTGAACTAATATCTTTTGTTGGTGTTTATTTGTATGATTTCGCTATAACAGCAGACTATAATAAAAGACTTAAGCATGCCAGTCATCGACTAAGAGAGGTGTTTTGAATCAACAATCAAATCCCTATTTACAAATCAATGTTCAACACAAACCCCCAAAAGAACTTGGAAAGTAAATAATGAAAGAGAATAGCAGTTCACGTCAGTGAAGCGATCAATAGCTTTTAACACTGCAGGAAGATAGAAGGTGTGATGTAGGCACCGCATAAATTTAATCAGTGTTTAAATCGTTTCGTCCTCCATAATTCTATGCTGTGTCGAAACACATCTTGAAAATGAATGAAAAGTGACGAACGTAATTAATGTCAGTAAGTGAGCATTCTGTCCGAACGAAAGAGTCGCTGCTCTGCTTTCTACTATGTGTGCTGGAGCCTTTTATATACATTATTATTCATAATTTACACAGAGGCTGTGCCCACTGTCGAGTTTCGCATTTCAAACGAAACAGACTAATCTATTTTAGCAATACCCAGCGTCACCGACCTCCCCCATATGAATAATTAACAAACCAGTAGGCAACTGATAACCCGATATTTATCAAATCATTCGGCAAAAGTTGGTCTTCACTTCTGCGGTTTCGTTCTGAGTGCGGCGGACCCGTACTGTGACAGTAACTTTTAAACAACTTTCGTGAAAGTATAAACGAATCGCCTCGGTGGCTTGGGGTTAGAGCGTCCGCCGCGCTGTCGGGAGATCCGGGATGAAACCCAGGTCGGGTCATAGCAAAGTCTTTAAAAGTGGGACTTGTTGCATGGACCCGCCATGCCACAATAAAACTAAGTACGTGTACATTCTAAGGACTCTTCGTCGTCATTTGACTGAAAAATTGTTGAGCGCGACGTAGAGAAAAACATGACAATACTAGACCAAATGTATACTTGCATCGTTAAAGAATCATATTTATAGTTCAAAAAACGTCACTTTTTCTTTTTGCGAGATATCGCAGTTCAAAGTAATGGAAAACATCCACGTGGGGAAAATCGAACGGACCCTTTGACCAATCAAGGACGAGATAATTCTACCACCCGAGAAGACATCATCCGTTACCCGTACCTAGTTCACCACTTTGCCATATAAAAGTACTTTTAAATCATCTATATTCCTTGTGATTATGAGACAATTCTGATGTACTTTAAAGTCATTTGCAACGAGAGGGTGGTAGTTGAATACGTCTGCGGTTATTCTCCATGGCCTCAACCAGGAGGCCACAATGCGTGGCCTTCCATTGTAAGGGGACCGTACTTTGCACACAAAGTCGTGTCTCTCGCCTAATACTGAAGAGCCTAAGGTACAGATGACGCGAGATCGTGTTTCCCGTTTCTCTAAAATGGCGTATCCCATGGCCTCGTAAGAAATCCATATTAAAAGGTGATTTATAGAGTTACCAAGGACATCATAAAAATATTCCTATGCCCGTTTTGGTTTGTATGGGCCCCTCTTCTGAAAAAAACTTTGGTTATTTTTTTGTTGTATTTTCTTTTAAACCCAAGCATACATACATCTACATATAAATATAGATGTGCAACAACATCCATAGCCTCAGCACCAGAATTAGCTAGAGAATTGCTAATGGAATGTGCTAATGGAAAGATGCCCAGCCTAAACCATTGACCTGTGGTAAAATGATGACGGGCTTGACCATAACTGACGTACAGATGTCTGTATGCGAACCACATAGTGTAATGCAAGCATCCTAGCTTTAGCCTCACGCCAGCTGCCTTTCGTCATTTAAGCCATTCACCCATTGTATGATGTTCCGGTAAAATCTGGTCTCTTGTCAATTTACTTCAGTTGGGGTTTTATTCTAACTGCTCTTCTCAGTCCTTCGATGTAAGAAGTAACAACTTGAGCTCCCATTTGCACCATGGCTTAAGCAGAATTAAGTAGAAAAAATCCCATTGATGTTAAGTGCAATACACTAGACGTCACGGGTCTAGAATTATTCAATAGGCTGTGTTGTCATCACATTTAATACGTGCACACAATAACATGAAAACAATGCCAAGTCACTCGAGGATGCATAGTCCATTAGCAGAAGATTTAGTTTGTTCTTTCTGGTAACATTAATAATAATTGATATTGTTAATAGCAATGCGTTAGACGTCTCTGGTCTAAAAAAAATCATCATGGCGTGTTTTCGTGTTTAGTAAACAATAACATGAAAAAGTGCAACGGAGCCTGGATATTCAACTTCAAGCCGAACCATTTTGGCCAGGACACAGAAATCATATTTTTTTTTTCATCCTTTACAAAAGTAATGGCCGATTCGGCGTGGATATAATTTGATTTGTTGGAGATTCACGTCTAGACTACTGGAGACGCCGTATGATCGGAACACCTTTTGTTTCGATTTATCTGTCATCCAGCGTTTACTTGTATAAGATCTCTTTTCAATCAGTGAGCGAGACGGGATTTTTTTTGGTATCCCCGTGAGGCGCTGAAGGAAAGCTGGACCTCGAGTCACGTTAGATATTGTTTGTCGCAAAACATCTACAATGTTGCAATATTTCAGTGTCTCATGTAGCGACTTACAGTTTTTATCACGAGGTCGGTATTATAAGCCAGGAAAGGAGCTTTAGAAAGCAATGAAATGGTCTCAGCCAGTTGGAAACGTATCATATGTGTGTTCCGTGATTACTCTCACAGGATTTTTCCATAAGTTAAAAACTAATATTTACAAATCCTACAATACAACAAAACTTTTATGAAATTTCGTTAGATTCCTTTTCACTGTTACACGCCGTCGAGTGGCCGAGGTCCTATGCGCACAAGCGCAGCGCAGTGACGCACGAGCCCCTTGCCACTGTTATCCCTCGGAGTTAAGTCCAGCTCATACTGGCTTCCTCTCCGGCCATATACGTGGGAAAGTCTGGCAGCAACCTGCGGATGATCGTGGGTTTCCGCGAGTATCGCCCGGTTTCCGCTCACCATAATACTGGAATATTCTTGACTATTCACGCTGTAAAACACCAATAAAATATATAAATAAATGCCGTGAAATATTTTGATTGTATCCCCATGTGCTCTGTGCCCCGTGTTGATAACCCATGTCACCAGTGCCGTAAAAACATTTCCTACACTTTTATATTCAGTTCTGAATAGCATTCTTGTACAGTGTTCTCATATCAAGTTTGCATGTAGATGAAGGAACAGTCAGGTATTATTAATTATCCCACATCAGACAAAATCCTCTGCCTTTGATTGGACAGTAACGGTCACGTAAGCGACACATATAACTACACCCTGGAGTATGTGCCATATTCGTCTGATGACTCAACAGTAGCGAGAATGGCAGTTACAATGTGACGCAACAATGACATCAACGACACAATGTCACAAAAGAATGTAGAATGAACATTGTCAATAACGTTATGACGTCATAATTCCCAGATTACTGCTTAGTAATTCAAAGCTCCTCTACACGACAGAAAATTACTGTTCAAGAAAAAATAAATTTCAGTGTATTTTTTTGAGTCTTGCGCGGGATAAATTCGTTACATGGTTACTGAGTGAAAGGATACGTTTCAGAAAATTTCTAAGACACAGTTTGCAACTCCAAGGAAACCTCTTCAGTGCGTCAACCTAGGATGTAGGCAATTGTTCACAGAAACACACAGGTGGTATTAAAACTGTGCCATATCGACCCCTTCGACAGAAACACCAAACAAAACAGGCAAATTATTGCACTTTCGAGTGTTCTGGCTGAATAACAAATTTGCTATAAAATTTATTATAACAACAGTGTAACGTGCTGATGATGTCTGGACAGGATGTGTTGTTTCTTTAACTTGGCTATTACGGGCTGAGGAATATTACTAACACGAACATAATCGTAGTTGAAAAACGGTCCCGGAAAACCCATAATCAGCCACAGGATGTCAGCAGACCCTCCGACATATGGTCGGTATCTAGCGTAATGGGGAAATGTGGATTATATAGTCCCGTTACTTTCACGAATTTGATAAATGACATTTTCATTCTCGCGAACTCACATAAACTTAGAAACTTTGAAATTTTAAAACGCGTCATTACATTTATATAAACTTGGCTTTGATTTAATAAAGGCATCCTAAACTCCGAGTGGTCCATCATGATTCCTCCGACAGACTGCGGCCATCAATTTCTTACGACTGGGGCTCAACAGAAAGGCTTACAGACTGCTGATGTAATGTTAGACTCGTTCCTTCAGTTTATCTGCTTCAGTTGATGTTCATGTCTACAAGTTTAGGCATCGCTAGAGGCGCTGTCAGCCGGTGTTAGCTCCGAGGATCTGTTGGCAAAAAGAATCAGACACATTTGACTTGAAAGCAGACAAAGTAACCATCGCGAGTGGGCGTAAAACAATGTGTGACTCGGATATTTTCTTTAGCACTTTAGCACGTCACGTCGTAACTACAGTTTAAATTTCGATCTTTAACTTTTAAACACTTACATGCATCAGCTATTAAACATTTGAAGACAAACGTGGCATTCAGAGTGCCCGGGATGAACTATCGATCTTTGGCAAGTTGTTCGAAACCTTTCCCACTCCTGACGCACAGATTTGCTGAGCGTATTTGTGTACCCGGACAATAGCAGTACGATAAGCTTCCATTTTTCTAAATGTGCACAAAGCAGATACGGTGGCACCAGAGCAGCCGTCAAATCAGTGGACTATTGTCGGCTGTACACCGTACTGGGAGAAAATCTGCAAAGTGAACACTGTACACCGTGACACCTTTGAAAGCACAATGGGAGTACCCTCTCAGCACAGCTCGAGGCCTTGCCCTCTTCGAGGACACAGTTATGCTTCATACGAGTTTCACCAGGATACTCAGCTGAGTCTATATGTGCAACGACCTTCGTCATTCCCCTAATCTGGTGATGACGCTGGGAAACATGAACTGTACTGTAACGTCTACAGGCTCTTAATAAACTCTCCACATGGTAACTTTTTTCAGACACCATTGATAGATAGTGAACGGAAAGACGGTGGACACCTATTGTACATTTCCATTGTGCTGTTAATTAAATAACCGACGTATATGGACAAGAGTGAAGGCCTTGCACGCAAAGAATTAATCAAGGTAAACAGAGGTTTTACTAGAGGGCCCTAACACGTAACAATGGTGACAACGAAAAAGGTCTTGTTTGTGCCTTGGGAAAGTGACAGGTCTCACAAGCCTTTGAGGCTCAGTGTAAACAAGGCGAGAATGTGCTAATCAATATGACAAATCCGACCTGGAGGAATAACCATATATCCCAATATATGTCCTTCTAGAAAGGGCATTATATATCTAGACTGGTTTGTATCACTATTTTCCACGGCATCAGCGAATACTGTGGTATTCCGGTCGAATATCGACAGAGTGTACTGATAACTTACTGGTACTAAAGTGTCATATTTATTTCTCGTTTGGATGATGTCATCCTCATCTTGAGATAGAGATTGTATGTTAATGGTCATCTGCCATTGTGGCTGCTAATTTGAAGTTCTTGTCTTGATTAATTCCCACGCTTCACAGTTTGCTAGTTACATGCCAATGAACGGTGGTTTACTCCAGATAATTTGGCTAACTCCAGCAGTCCAAATATGCGTCGTCTGGTATTGATAATTAGACAATTGTTTCTCTCATTGAGATGGACGTAAAAAGATTTTCATTTATGTTGTGAAATTTAAAAATGGACATAAATGTAATCAAACGTTTCAATTCAATTCAATGTTTTCGCATTTCAAACATCCTTTTTTTACACCAAGTAAACGATTACTTAAAAAATGTTTACGAAAGATAAACCTGTAGGTTATAGACAAAAACACGTTGTGAGGTCAGAATACCTGGAATTTAGCCCATGAATCCCACCTTACACTTCGAACATTTTACTGCAATTAATTGACTTAAAAAAAAGAAAGACATTTTTAGATAAGATAAGAGTTTTCAAAGCACTGTGTAATGATGCTCAGGTAATGATTGCGGTGTGTTTTCCTCTACACCATGCGCACAAGCTTCTGCCGCGTGCTCAAGCCAAGAAATCGTGATGAAACAAAGTCTGCTCTTTAATTGTCTGGACAAAAAATCATCTCAATTCAACTTTGAGAGAGATATGTGTATCAGTCGCGTTTATCAGGTGGAGATAGCGTAGCCTTTGGACGAAAAGCTTTAAAGAAGATTAAACAAGTATGGTGAGAGGAAACAGAGACACATGTATATTGCTGGCAGACCTTCCCGCGTACGGCCGGAGACGAAACCAGCGTGATCTGGGCTTGAACTCACAGCGCTCGCACTGTTGAGAGTCACCATTGTCATTACGCTGCACTAGAGCCCTAAACCCCTCGACCGCGGAGGCCTCTCATAGCAATTGAAGACCTACCACCTATAATCAGTAGATCAAGTCGAACTGCCTACATAGACGATTTTCGCCCTCACAACACAGCCTTTGTACACGAAACACCTGGGCTCGCAGAGACATCCAAGGATTGCAAGTGTTGAAGACAATGGCGGGGTAATCCTTCTGCACTTCATCAACATGTTGACGGCCATCCTCCACATGTGTTCTGGTTAATACTTAGCGGTTAACAGAACCATCACGGAGCTAGAGGCGTGTGGCTTGTCAATCCTTAAGTACTAGAATAAACCCTTATAACCAACGTTAACTGACAAGGGGTCAGGCTTTATCGGTTAAGTATGTGACCAGTTGCCAAGTGTCACACTCTCGTCTCTGCTCTGGATTCACTCACAACACTATAGCACTTCATCTTATTTACTGTTTGGGGTTGCTTAACGATTTATAGAGGGTGGTTTATGTATAAGTGCTTACTGAAATGAGGAAGTGGTTAATCAGCATTACACAGAACGTATGGGTTCCATCCTGGCCTTTGGAATTTGTAGTCTCCGCCTCTTTCACTGTCCGTGCGTCATATGGCACTCCGCCTTACTCCACTTATAAAAGAGATGATCTTCGTTTTTAATGAATGACGGACTATGGCTTAACGTCATGCCGACAATATTTCACTCATAACAGGAAGATCATCGTTAAAGCCCACCCAAAAATTAACACCAGCGACGAAATCAGTATGCACAAAATAGCACATGAACTCGAACTGCCACGACAGCCGGATCAGACATGCAAATTATCGTAGTCGCCGTACCTGATCCCGCCACAAGATTATCAACATGGAGAAGTTAAATCTGCAGCCTTCGTAAAATTATCCATGCAAAGCCGTTTGGTCAGAAAGGGGACTTCTAATACCGAGTCCAATGAGGCAGAATCGATAGATGTCTTCAAAATTCTTCGTGAGGCTTCCTGCGCTGCACGGTTTAAATCAATCAGTCCTTATACAGATGATGGCAGGCTATGCATAAGAATCCTCGAGAAAACATACTTGCCAATCCACTGATATGTTACGGATCTCGACTCTTCAAACATAAAAGGATATAAGGCTATATTATTAGACAAATATTGATTTTTTAAACGGCTGGTTGGGAAAGCTTGACTGCGTAATACAAATGGATACTAATTTCCCTATTTGCCTTATAAGCTTCAAGATAACATGATCCAGAACAGCAACTAAGGTTTTGTTGATTATTATGTATTTGCATTTTTCTGTACCAGGTTTAATAAGAAAAAAATATGAATTCATGAATTTATTTACTTTAATGATCTGGCTGGCTCCGACGATCACTACACTGGCTTTCTGCGAGTAATGAGTCAGGCTCACGAAGCATGGCTGTGACTTTAAATCAAGAAGTTTGTCAGGTACCTGGACAAGGGCGGTGGTTTACTCAGAACAATCCAGTTTCCACAACTCATTAACCCGGTCCCCATAACGTAAGTGGACAATCCTTGCATCTCGGCGTCCACACCAACATTCGTATACAAGACGTCAACCAAAATGGGCGTCCCGGGTCAATGTGGACATGAGCAGCGATCAAATAAAATGGCAATCGACATGAGATTATGTTGTTCTATGTGGAGGTATACTTATACAATAGACCTAACACTGAGTTGCTTATCAAATGCAATTGAAGTAATGAAAAAAATTTTTGGAGTTCGCAAACAACACTTCCAGAAAAATAAACTACTTTACGATATATGAATTGTTGAACTGAAAATTTTCGTGATTTCCTGTAGAAAGGCTGTGTTATTCTCAAGCGAAACTTGATACGTTCATTTACTGAGCGATGTTAAAGACCAAGTTGTAATGGCTAGTCGCTTTGCTCATTTGCAACTCAATCACGGTCGATGTGTTCAATTGTATAGACTTTGCATACATATAGCTACTCTTTAGATTCCTGAAACTGCCATTGGTAAGGTACAAATATATACAGGCTTTTTACTATGTCTAGTTCTGTTCAGCCGCATGAAATACCTAATTCCATTATCAGCCATGCCTATTCTTCTGAGCACAAAAGAATATTTATTTAATTTATTGGTGCGTACAAGCTACTGTTTATAGAACTCAAACGGGAAGTGGAGAGGTACTGGAGACGTTTTTCTTTACCTAGTTCGAATTACTCACATATATCAAATCTGAATATAACCCAAGCGTATTCCTTTCAGAACATAGAAGGATATGTTTTTCATTTCATGGGTGCCTCTCGCGCCTGTTCAAAGAAAAACAAAAATATATTTCCCATAACAGAGCAACGATTATACACAAAGCTGTCAGTTTAAACCTTGCTTAAATCATGCCAGTTTTGACGTACCTTAGGCACAGATGATTAATAATCGGTGAACTGCCATGAGTCCAATGTTGTGAAGTCACCAACAACAACCTAGAAGAAACCTCCACAAAGTCACACCGTTGGGATCACTGGATTTAACGTTTCGATAGCGAAGATTTGTGGGGTTTTGGGGGGAGAGGTGGTGGGTGGTGGGAGGAAGATGAATGTCTTAGATTTGCGGATTCTGTGCCTCATGTATAACACACATGCCTGAACATTTGTGTTAGACATTACACACACGAACAGCAGCCAGGTGCTGAATGTGGTTGTGTACAGTAAGATGGTGACAAAAGAGCGATAAGGTGAAACGTTGATGTAGTCCTTCAGACAAAGCTTCGGGCTGACAATGCATGTGCATGTCAATTACAATATATTCATAATACTAACAACAATCGCTGTCAGATCAATCACTTCCCAATGCCTTTCTCAGGAATTCTGTTGACAGTGTTAAGAATTCCGATGCATGGAGGGATATACAAAGATACTAGTATGAATTCTTGGTCTGAGTGCCCGTGTTGAGGAATTTCATGAGTGACACGATCATGCCTTGCTTTGAGTTAAATATCTGCACTCGCATGAGTCACTTGCAAACGTTTTTAACGCATGGCAAAAAAATCCGTGCCAAAAACGTTTAGAATCTAGTGAGATGTCAAAATAAATTTTGCTGATGAGGTAGGGAATTTGGATATCGTTGTATTGGTTGACATTCTTATCCTTGAGTTGGGTAGTTCTCCATAAATTCCATGGATGTGTGCTACTTTAATGACAGGCTCTCACGGGCAATACAAAAGCGTCTAAATCGGAGACAAACAGTTTGCTTATCACATATTTAATTTTTTTTAACACAAATGCTTTGAGAGGTGTGATATAATCTGAGAGGTAAGTGATTTTTGACCACAAATGCATTCACAAGTGTGACATAATCTAAGAAAGAACAAAAGAGCACTCGCCCTTACAACCCTAAGGGGGGATGGAGTTTTTCAAGTTTCCTATTCAGTAAACATTCAAACACTTATTTCTGTGCCACAGAAATGGTACTGGGACTCTCATTCGTTGTGCATGACTGTGAGCCAAGAATGTAACGCTATCAACTTCGCTGACAGCTCTCTCTGGTAACAAAGCCTATAAGGATTTAGGAATGAAACTTATAGGCCCTTACATTTATAGTACCTTTAAATAAATATACCGACAAAAATTGTAATGAAAGGAAAGCATAAATTATTCTGAGTTGTAGTGGTCAGATATAAGCGTTTACAGATTAACTGCATCTGGGCAAAACATAGACGTTGACCCATCCAATAAACTACACATAAGATGTGGAGCATTTTTTAAACAGTCGATAGACTTAAACATGTCATATATACACAGTTTATTACAAAAGATCCCAAGCGACATAAATAGCTCAGTATAAAAACGTCGAAGAGACAGAAATGATTCAACCATAGTTGGTAACGATCCTGCTAGGATCAGGACCAAGCGTTCTCCACACAAATGTTCCTGGTCACTGATTTAGCCGAGGCATATCACCGAACTGCGTCTCAGCTTTCTATTTACTTGACCAGATATTTCACTGTTTCCGGGGTCCCTGTTTGAGAAGGCCTGTACTATCTCCGCACATTAATTACTCTCCTCAGATTGCAGGGCCTGTGTTTGATGATTCTTCTTCACCTGTTAACCACAAAGTAGACCTGCTTGATTAAATTAACTATCTAGACTACCACTCTCTAACTTCCATTACAGAAATGAACGGGCATATACTGTTAGGATCCAAGTGCATTTCCCATGAAAAGACGCAGGTGTGTGTTCCAGGGCCAACACTATCAAGAGCTTTGTCGAGTGAAGTGGATTTTTCCTTTCTTGAATTCTTGTTTCTGTTGGACAATTGTTACATTTACTTCACTTTATATGCAACCCAGACCTCCAGGAGCCACCTGGGATAAATACTTATACATGGTATTGAAAGAGATAAATCTAGGGGTCGAAACAGGTATTGATAAACCAGCTGTCAATCAGACATGGCGTCTCTGGTCAATAATCGCAAGGACAATTTCCCAAACATCATCAAACGCATACCACCAAGGAAATTCAAATTTAGGAATGTAAGACAGATTCATGCATAGTCATTCAAAAGAATATTTTTCAATGTATGTCAACAAATGTTATGGGCGGATGAAATGAATCAGCATTTAAATCGTTTGCTGTAGTAGTGAATAAGGGTCAGTTAAAGGCTGACATCAAAAAACTAGGAGGGTATATATATACATGCTATAAGAAGATAATACGAATTCATACAAGTAGAAACTGTTCACAGTTTCCAATGAAGACGGAAAGGCGCCAAGTGTATTCATGTTGCATCAACTAAAGCTGGGGGCAGATCGTCTGCTATGCTACTGAATATGTTGTCCATGGTTACAAAATGTACCTGATTTGCGCTTTGGTTGCAACTGTTCATAAAGATCTTCCCATATGGATCCTATGACCATTTATACTTTTCCGCGAAAGTAGAGTAAGGGTTATATAACTTTGAATTGGTTTATGCCCTCGACAATTATATCCTTATTTATTTCTGTATTTATTTCATTAGTGCCTATGCCGTACTCAAGAATGCTTACCTAAACGCAACAAGCATTATGGTGAGAAGAAACTGGGCAGAGACCGAGGGAAACCCACGACCATCCGCAGGCTCCTGACAGACTTTCCCATGTACGACAGGAGAGGAAGCCAGCATGAGTTGGGCTTGAATTCACAACGATCTCATTGGTGGAAAGCACCGGGTCATTACGCTGCTGTAGCGAGATAAGCCCTCGGCCACAGATATTAGATCAGTTTCGAAAGTTATGGTTCTGACATATCCCCTTTATCCTCCGGGTCAAAAATGGCAAGTCGAATTCTGATGATTATACGTCATCTCATCTTCATCAAATAACGCAATTATTTCGTTGTCGTTTCCACACTGCCGTCTAGTGTACTGCTTTACAAACTGTATTGGACGTGACGCTTAGTGTGGAACTGATTGATTGACTTATTTGATAGGATCTGATTTCTTTATCGCTGCTTAACGCCATATTCAAGACATTTTCACTTAGGAGATGGCTGTCAGGTTAACGGGCTGTAGTAACCCAGAGACTCTTGTCTTGCTGTATAAAAAAAACCTGTTGACTTTAAGTCGCAATGAAAACAACTGGATTCGAACAGTTAATCTCACTGGCGACTATCATGCCCTCGCCCTGACCCATGTAGCGTTTGAACAACCCAAGCCAGTAATACCTCAGCTCAGACTGGAAAGGACAATAAATCGTTGTGTTCTCAATGAATAATTTTGTAGGCACAAAACAGGCGACTCTGGCCATGTGCGGGCCGATTCAACGGATATAAAATGCTGACGACATGTCTTTTATGGCCGCATTTAATATGAATAGGCGTTTGAGCGTAGCTTATAGCCAAATATGTTGAAATTTATTGACCGGAAATCCGAAAGCATATACCAATAATCTGTTTGCGATAACTCTGTGATAGAGTCCATATGCTAGGATTGGATACGATCATGCATGAATAGACTGACCCCGGCCCAACAGCCGGATAAATCAACTATAAATGTAACGCGCAATCAAAGGAAACTTTGATATGGGAAATGAGAAAATGAAATGTTTACGGTCTAATTCGCCAACATCACATGTCTTTCTGCACGAGGCAGCCAGTAGCTTCAAAGAATATTATATATGTAATAAGGCAAAGCAAAGGATTGGAAACCTCAGATGGTCCTATCTTAGGTCAGAACGCGAGACCCCGAGTAACAGTTTACTACGAGTTCTCTGGTTTCCTTAACCCTTGGCAGTGTCCGGCGTCGAACAAATCAAATACTTTGAAATTAACAAAAAGTCATTCAATGTTGAGTGTGATATTAGTTATTTCATCGCCTTTTCTACACTGTCTTTAAGTTAACCCATCTTGACTTACTTTTCTGCACTGGTTAGTTATATAGGAACAGATTTATTAAGAGTTGTATATATACGGAATTCAGACTAATAAAACCTAATTAGGGATGTATCAAAGAGGAAAGCAACGGATTAACTGTCTGCCTGGTTAATTCCTTTGATCCGTAGGTCAGTCTGTGAAGGTGTCCTCTAAGATCGATACATCTGATGTGATAGGGATACCTATGGTCACTAGACTAAAATAACTAGTTAGATATCCCAAATGGCTTTCGCGGGACAGTGTGATGCCTGTGTGCTGATAGGCACCCAGGGATGAGATCATTGGATTTAACGAAGAAAGGGAAAGTTTATTGGATGGAACACGGAGAGTAAAATCAGAGCCGCGTTGAAAGTGTGGAAGGTTTATTTATTTATCAATTTATTATAACGTTATATGGTTGTGCGGTTTTGTGTTGAGCGTTGTCCTGGAAATTGGTGTGGCGACTAGAATGAAATAATAACTAATTATGGCTCAACAACACTGGCATTGTGTGAACGACATCATGGTGTGAACAGATTAAACAAATATTCGACACGGTTTGTGATTTGAAAGGGAGGAAGGAAGAACTGAACAATGAGAAAAACGGTTTGGAAACGACATAAAACTAACACATAAAAAATGAATTTCCAAAAATAATGGCCAGCTCGGTAATTATTTTTTTTAATTATTGCCTAACTTCACTCGACAATTTTTTTACAGATGTCATGATAAAATGTCTTACGGGTGGTGTCATTCGGAGTCCCCGGGATAAACTATCGATTTTTGGCAAGTTACTTGCAACCTTTCCCACTGGCGACGCACACATTTGTTGAGCGTATTGGTGTACCAGTACAATAGCAGTAGGATAAGCTTTAATTTTTCTAAATGTACACAAAGGACATTCAGCACAACGGAAAGACGGTGGACACCTATTGTACATTTCCATTGTGCTGTTAATTAAATAACTGACGTATATGGACAAGAGTGAAGGCCTTGCACGCAAAGAATTAATCAAGGTAAACAGAGGTTTTACTACGGGGCCCTAACACGTAACAATGGTGACAACGAAAAAGGTCTTGTTCGTGCCTTGAGAAAGTGACAGGTCTCACAAGCCTTTGAGGCTCAGTGTAAACAAGGCGAGAATGTGCTAATCAATATGACAAATCCGACCTGGAGGAATAACCACATATCCCAATATATGTCCTTCTAGAAAGGGCATTATATATCTAGACTGGTCTGTATCACTATTTTCCACGGCATCAGCGAATACTGTGGTATTCCGGTCGAATATCGACAGAGTGTACTGATAACTTACTGGTACTAAAGTGTCATATTTATTTCTAGTTTTGATGATGTCGTCCTCATCTTGAGATAGAGATTGTATGTTAATGGTCATCTGCCATTGTGGCTGCTAATTTGAAGTTCTTGTCTTGGTTAATTCCCACGCTTCACAGTTTGTTAGTGACATGCCAATGAACGGTGGTTTACTCCAGATAATTTGGCTAACTCCAGCAGTCCAAATATGCGTCGTCTGGTATTGATAATTAGACAATTGTTTCTCTCATTACTAATGCCACCATGAACAAGAGATGGACGTAAAAAGATTTTCATTTATGTTGTGAAATTTAAAAATGGACATAAATGTAATCAAACGTTTCAATTCAATTCAATGTTTTCGCATTTCAAACATCCTTTTTTTACACCAAGTAAACGATTACTTAAAAATGTTTACGAAAGATAAACCTGTAGGTTATAGGCAAAAACACGTTGTGAAGTCAGAATACCTGGAATTTAGCCCATGAATCCCACCTTACACTTCGAACATTTTACTGCAATTCATTGACTGAAAAAAAGCAAGACAGTTTTAGATAAGATAAGAGTTTTCAAAGCACTGTGTAATGATGCTCAGGTAATGATTGCGGTGTGTTTTCCTCTACGCCATGCGCACAAGCTTCTGCCGCGCGCTCAAGCCAAGAAATCGTGATGAAACAAAGTCTGCTCTTTAATTGTCTGGACAAAGAAACATCTCAATTCAACTTTGAGAGAGATATGTGTATCAGTCGCGTTTATCAGGTGGAGAGAGCGTAGCCTTTGGACGAAAAGCTTTAAAGAAGATTAAACAAGTATGGTGAGAGGAAACAGAGACACACGTATATTGCTGGCAGACCTTCCCGCGTACGGCCGGAGGCGAAACCAGCGTGATCTGGGCTTGAACTCACAGCGCTCGCACTGTTGAGAGTCACCATTGTCATTACGCTGCACTAGAGCCCTAAACCCCTCGACCGCGGAGGCCTCTCATAGCAATTGAAGACACACCACCTACAATCAGTAGATCAAGTCGAACTGCCTACATAGACGATTTTCGCCCTCACAACACAGCCTTTGTACACGAAACACCTGGGCTCGCAGAGACATCCAAGGATTGCAAGTGTTGAAGACAATGGCGGGGTAATCCTTCTGCACTTCATCAACATGTTGACGGCCATCCTCCACATGTGTTCTGGTTAATACTTAGCGGTTAACAGAACCATCACGGAGCTGGAGGCGTGTGGCTTGTCAATCCTTAAGTACTAGAATAAACCCTTATAACCAACCTTAACTGACAAGGGGTCAGTCTTTATCGGTTAAGTATGTGACCAGTTGCCAAGTGTCACACTCTCGTCTCTGCTCTCGATTCACTCACAACACTATAGCACTTCATCTTATTTACTGTTTGGGGTTGCTTAACGATTTATAGAGGGTGGTTTATGTATAAGTGCTTACTGAAATGAGGAAATGGTTAATCAGCATTACAAAGAACGTATGGGTTCCATCCTGGCCTTTGGAATTTGTAGTCTCCGCCTCTTTCACTGTCCGTGCGTCATTTGGCACTCCGCCTTACTCCACTTATAAAAGAGATGATCTTCGTTTTTAATGAATGACGGACTATGGCTTAACGTCATGCCGACAATATTTCACTCATAACAGGAAGATCATCGTTAAAGCCCACCCGAAAATTAACACCAGCGACGAAATCAGTATGCACAAAATAGCACATGAGGTCGAACTGCCACGACAGCAGGATCAGACATGCAAATTGGCGTAGTCGCCGTACCTGATCCCGCCACAAGATTATCAACATGGAAAAGTTAAATCTGGAGCCTTCGTAAAATTATCCATGCAAAGCCGTTTGGTCAGAAAGGGGACTTCTAATACCGAGTCCAATGAAGCAGAATCGATAGATGTCTTCAAAATTCTTCGTGAGGCTTCCTGCGCTGCACGGTTTAAATCAATCAGTCCTTATATAGATGATGGCAGGCCATGCATAAGAATCCTCGAGAAAACATACTTGCCAATCCACTGATATGTTACGGATCTCGACTCTTCAAACATAAAAGGATATAAGGCTATATTATTAGACAAATATTGATTTTTTAAACGACTGGTTGGGAAAGCTTTACTGCGTAATACAAATGGATACTAATTTCCCTATTTGCCTTATAAGCTTCAAGATAACATGATCCAGAACAGCAACTAAGGTTTTGATTATTATTATTTATTTGCATTTTTCTGTACCAAGTTTAATAAGAAAAAAATATGAATTCATGAATTTATTTACTTTAATGATCTGGCTGGCTCCGACGATTAATACACTGGCTTTCTGCGAGTAATGAGTCAGGCTCACGAAGCATGGTTGTGGCTTTAAATCAAGAAGTTTGTCAGGTACCTGGACAAGGGCGGTGGTTTACTCAGAACAATCCAGTTTCCAGAACTCATTAACCCGGTCCCCATAACGTAAGTGGACAATCCTTGAATCTCGCCGTCCACACCAACATTCGTATACAAGACGTCAACCAAAATGGGCGTCCCGGGTCAATGTGGACATGTGCAGCGATCAAATAAACTGGCAATGGACATGAGATTATGTTGTTCTATGTGGAGGTATACTTATACAGTAGACCTAACACTGAGTTGCTTATCAAATGCAATTGAAGTAATGAAAAAATTTTTTGGAGTTGGCAAACAACACTTCCAGAAAAATAAACTACTTTACGATATATGAATTGTTGAACTTAAAATTGTCACATTGTTACAGATCATGTTCGACTTTCGGGTATGGTCCACTATTGCCGTTCTTGTCCTGTTTGTTTACAATTTTCGTGATTTCCTGTAGAAAGGCTGTGTTATTCTCAAGCGAAACTTGATACGTTCATTTACTGAGCGATGTTAAAGACCAAGTTGTAATGGCTAGTCGCTTTGCTCATTTGCAACTCAATCACGGTCGATGTGTTCAATTGTATACACTTTGCAAACATACATATAGCTACTCTTTAGATTCCTGAAACTGCCATTGGTAAGGTACAAATATATACAGGCTTTTTACTATGTCTAGTTCTGTTCATTGAATGGCTGGATTAGTGAGGCACTTCAGGGACTGTAAAGCAGGAGCTTTCAAGGATCAAAAAGAAGCTTCTTTTTCGTGGCTTATAGAAGCACACTTATTCACTGTTCGTACACATTTTGATTACACACACATATATATTTCCGGGATTATGTCTTCGATTTATGAAATATTTACCACTAATATATGCTTATGGCGATATGTGAGATCTGGATTGATGTGTCTTCTGCGTGCAAGTTCATATGAGGAAAGAAAAAAATATGAAATGCTGTAATAATGTTGTTGACACAATATAATGTTTTGCTTGTTCAAAGATATCTAGAATAAAGTTCTTACATTGAATACAAAATATCATCACTGTAAACCTGTGGGTAAGAAATATTAAAATGTTTTTATTTGCAATAGTATTCTTATATATGTAACAAATTAGATGAGGTGAACGTTAAACAAATATCATGTGTATTAAACATGAAATCATCTCGTTTGTCAAGCAAGTAATCAAGTAGCTTATTTATTTATTTATTTGATTTATTTGATTGTTGTTTTACGCCGTACTGAAGAATATTTCACTTGTACGACGGCGGCCAGCATTATGGTGGGAGGAAACCGGGCAGAGCCCGGAGGAAACCCACGACCATCCGCAGGTTGTTAGCAGACCTTCCCACGTATGACCGGAGAGGAAGCAGCATGAGGTGGACTTGAACTCACAGCGACTGCATTGGTGCGAGGCTTTTGGTCATTGTGCTGCCATAGTGCGCTAACCGACTGAGCCACGGAGGCCCCTAATCAAGTAGCTGGCAACTCCATTGTGTTTTTTCCTCCGTTAGATATATATAGTGGATTTGAGTCAGGAGGAGAGCAACTGACAGTGTGGACAAACCGTCTGCATCAGCGATTTTTTAGTTGGTGGATTTATTTCGCCAGTCCGTTAGGTTTGTTGCATTTCTGTCTTGCATTAATCAGTTGCAGTTATCTAGATGTGCTCTTATTTTTGTAGTGAGAGAATCTGTATGGTCTATTTGTTCAGTGACCTCAACTAACAACCTTGTGGCATTTCGCTTAGCTGTTGCGCCCAGATAACCGATTCTCTGTTAACTCAGATCCAAGATAGTTGAGTGATTAAGTTAATTAAAGCTACCCCAGACATTACTGGTGGTCCTTTGAAGTGACTGATATCGAACTGCTTGAGATCGTGCTCAGCGTAAACCCGATGATATACGTTGGGAATAGATAGTTCGATACACGCTTTCTGAGCTGCCGGCATCTGAGAGTCAATTTAACACATCGTGCAGTGGTTACCATTGATGTGCAAAACTATGACCTTAGAAGTTAATTTTTAACCTGAAACTAGTAGGGCAGTTATAGATCTAAACCTCAATACCCAGTACTTAAATTATATTCATTGGAGAATTTCACTTTCGAGATAATAACTCACTAAATCTATAGTCCCGTCAGAAATTTGGCGAATGACCAAGTTCTTCGAGTACCATCTATTGTTAAGCCTGATAGGCTTGTAGGTCAAAGGTCATCCCACATTTCAGGGCTGCTTGATTATCATCGGGTTACACGGGAAGGAAGCCGGGTGTATACGTTTGCCGCAGGAAAATCAATGTGCCAAGACGGAGAGTTGTCGTACAAACCTAAAATCAATATAGAGACAGCAAATAATGATATTTAGCTGGGATCTCTTGGCAAAGTCTCGCAGACTCAGTTGCTTTGGCCACGATTTATCATCGGTGGTGCCAACACATTTAGAGCGCACGCTCCACTGGAGAAAGTTTGAATTCTTGAATAATGAATTGCAGTGCATCAACTCCGGCGGTTGAAGAAAATGCTGCCATTTTTCACAGTATTTTATACACTGAGCTCTTAATACCTGAACCTTAACTTCAATCAACTGAATGTAAAGCTGATAAATATTATTGGATAGATCCCTGGACGTCCGGATCACTTTCGAGATAATAACTCACTAAATGTATGGTCATAAACTAGAACAAGTTATACCTGCACACCAATGTTCTGTGCTAATATTGTAACTTAATATTGTTTTAATTTTAATTAAAAATTGGTGGGAATCGAAGTTGAAATCTAGCATTTATCCATACATATATATATGTACATGTATATATATGGTGACTTAAGGCACCTTCGTGATAGATCAGATTAAGACAGGCCAGAGCATATGTGTTCGCAAGATATTGGTTTCATGTTTTGTTGACGTCTTTTCATGATACAAATGTCATTTGTTTCTGTATCACACACAAGAGGAACGACCTTGGAACGCCTTATTTCAGAACTAGAACATGCTTGAAGAAACATTTGCCTTGTGGAAACCATTCATGTGGAAACGGCACTAAGGTGGTCATTGAAAACGATGTGTGGGATTAGCTTCCAAAACTACGGACATTTTCTGTTTTAAAAACGTGCACCCAAAACAATCATCGACCATGCTCTGGAAAGCGACCACTTGAAAAGGCAGTGAGTTGTATCCCGAATCCCCGTAACTTGCGTTAATTAATATTTTCCCGAATTCCACAAAACTTATATTTTAATCTGATTACTGACAATCATACAATGTACATGTAATAAATTCAATAGTTCCTTTATTTTATACAATAAGATGACTGAAAAAAGAAGAGACCGCTTGCCTTGCAAATTTACCTTGCTACACACAGTTAAATGTGTATATTCGAGAGAGTCTCCTGTTGTCTTTCATATAAGATATTCGAAACATGGACAAGTATTAATGGAATTTGTATCCAGAAATAGTTGATGGAGAACACAAGGCGGAGTACTAATGTACTGCGATCAGGCGTATCTGATTGACAAGGTGACGAAAAACATGACAGCACGTGGTTAGGCGGCTACAATGTAACAAATGTCTACTGACGGTTTTTTTAATTATTGCCATTAGATAGTACATCAGAAACATCAACCATCAAACTAGCGGTCACATGTTACAGGCAGACTTTATGACCATAAAATACCTACGTTACTGTTGCATGTACATCAATAGAAATCCAAGAAGAGGAGGAAAGTAAAAATGAGTACACATGATTGATAGGCTTATAGGTATTGTCAAAACGAAGTAAACTCTATCCGGGGAAGAAGCTAATGTACACTAGCAGCCCTTCTCTTAGCATTTGCCTGACCCGGGTCACGCCATTTTGGTAGTCTGATAGATCGGTGGCCGACAGTGCCTTGCTGTGATAATACCGCCTACGGTTTATGTCCACCAGACACACAGAATACCAACACGTGGAAATGGCACTGGAGGTATATCCTTGGATTCTTCATTTCTTGTAATAAACGTCATTCGCACCCTTGGACTTTTTGATGCACATAAACGGCCCGTCTTTCTCCCCGCATACTTTAAGCGTTACTCTAAAGTTATGGATCACTCGGCAGCACAGGTCATCACACTCCGAGCTGTCGTCACAGAGAGAACCTGCAACAGCCAGGTGGTCAATTGTTAGTTCATTAACAACAACAATAACAACGACAACAGTAGCAACTTCCAGTCAAATAGTACCAACAGACGAATTATTAAGTTACTGTATTTCTTGCGGAGACAACAGCCTTATATTTGAATAGCTACTATCTTTTAACATGGGTCAGTCACTTAATGGAACATCTGAGTGCTTTTGCCAATTTGTTGTTTTTGTTAGAGATTCTGTCTTCCTTGACTATCGTCACGGACGTTAGTACAGTTATTACCGATGCATTGTACTGTATACTGTGATTTTATATTGACAGGGTTATGGGCAGTAACTGTGTGCCAATATATGCACCATTAGGAACGGCAACATCCAACTGTAGATATTTGCATAATACTATAACATTATCAGTCAGGTCTGCACATCAAGCTTAATGAAATGACAGCAAATGTACATGTGTAACTTGACTTGATTGGTCTTTGCTGTAATGACTGAGTTTTCACTTAAATGACAACCACAAAATTTATAAGCAGAAGAAACTGAAGTACAACTGGGGTTCTGCAAACGTACACGTAGAACATAAAATAATGTATTTTCTCACGATTGAGGGACGAGTTTGAGGGAATTTTTGTTTGCAGAATAAGGTGCAAATGGTATGGTAACATCTCCACTATTTTGGCGATCGACTCAGTTTTTTCTCTGTTTCATTATTATATTAATGTTTATCTGCTGTAGATTACTTTAGGGGGGTGGTACACAAGAATATGTGATGACGTATACAAAAATGTATTATGACGTATGATCAACAGATTTTCTACATTTTCTACATTTTCTACCCTTGCAATGAACTGCATATTTGTGGACTGTCTTCTTGGTATTCCAATTATTAGGATGTTTTGTGATACAGGTCACGGATTAGAATCAGACAATATCGCTGATTAAGCTGTTCTTAAGTTACTACATGACATAACCCTGTAACAGGGATATGGTTGATGAAGTTTCGCTGAAACGAGACATAACCCTAATTTTACAGACTAGCGATCCACCATCAGCTGGGTAACGAAGTACCAAACAAAGCATCGTGCATATTAATCAAGCCACATTGATTGCACAACAGGGTGACTTCAGGTAAGCACATCTTCAAATAAGAAATGTACCTAATGAAGTGCGGAGTAGGAGACAAGCTGCGTACTCAATACAATGTCCATACAAGTGATGTAATATTAGCAATTTAGGCTACCAACTTCAATCCAGCAGGAAGTGTGAAAATGCACTATGCAGTGCATGGCTTTACATGATTGACAGGCAAGCTTATTTGCTCCATGCATCTTTAACGTGGATTTAAAACTAATTAACCAAATGGAGTGCTGCACGAAGTGCTTTCCGGCTCGAATTGCCTCGCATTCAGTCTAAACGTTCTCTTCTTCCCAAAGTAAATTACACATCGTGTTCACACTTCAATGTATTCATTGGTCCTGACATAATGCACTGTAATGCGAATCTAGCGCCGCAGTATTCATCTACGATTCACGCCATTTACAAACCTCTTAATGACCGCAGTCAAAACTAGATTACGCCAGTCAAATTAGCAGTGTTGTCATGCACTTCCATAGGCTGAATATTTGAAAGGGTAAATTTAAAATAGAATGTATAAAATAGGAAAAAATCTGAATTGGAAAGCGGAGAAAATAAATGTTTGAGAAAATCTGAAACGCTGCCATTTTTCATTTTTATATCATATGTTCAAGCGAAAATTATGTCAGCACAATTACTCTACATCACCAGCTCTACC